>JAGDYQ010000064.1:1918878-2254075 GCA_021962125.1 Bulinus truncatus
AAAAAATTGCATTTTCCAACAATCCCCATAGCAATCAATATAAATGAATTATTAGCCTAACGGACCAACCTTGACATTGACTTTGTCCAAGGAGACGTTTATTGGTTTGACTATAATATTGACTGTGTTGCTCTGGTGATAGTAGTGGCTCTCAGCAATGACCCGTGGGTAATTCTTCAGCTTGGGGAGCCTCCCTTTCAACACCCCAGGGGCCCTGATCGTTGCACTTCTCCCTCCACTATCACAGACATCTTGTTGTCTGACATCGCCAACACAACTAGACTTCTGCCGGGACATCAGTTTGGCCTGTTTATCGCGGACAGCTTTAGCTTTTTTTTAGCATGGGAGGTAAGATATGGACATTTGTCAAAAGATGGACTTTTTTTTAAAAAAAAAAGGCTGATATTAGCTAAAACGTGGACATACAACAGATGAAAATTTGTTAAAAGATGGGATATTTGTTGCAACACGGATGTTTGTTAAAAGATGGGATATTTGTTGCAACACGGATGTTTGTTAAAAGATGGGATATTTGTTGCAACGCGGATGTTTGTTAAAAGATGGGATATTTGTTGCTACACGGATGTTTGTTAAAAGATGGGATATTTGTTGCAACACGGATGTTTGTTAAAAGATGAGATATTTGTTGCAACACGGATGTTTGTTAAAAGAGTTTTGTTAAAAAAAAAACTATATCTGGTTCCACTTTTCGACCCCAGACAGTTCGACTCCCGCCATTTCGACCCCGCGACACTTCGACCCCGGAATAGTTCGACCTCGGAATATTCAACCCTGTCATATGTGTATTAACTTTGTTCAATATGTGTATAATTGTTTTAAGATATTGTATTAATTTTATTTAAACTAGGTGTTTTTTTAGGAATAATAGTTCAAATATTATTTTTAGTTAACAGGGTCGAATCGTCTGGGGTCGCAAAGTCCAGCCACGATTACTTTAAAAAAATGTTTGTTAAGAGATTGATAGTTCTAAGAGTTAACGAAAACTATACATAACCCATTTGAGCTTTAAAGCAATTTATTTTGAAATCAGACACGTTAAATAATACAATGATAGCTAAGCCCTTTATAGGAATTGATTTGTCAATACTTTTCGAGATTAGGTCAATATTTTGACAGTGCTAGACGCAGTAAAAATGTGTACAAGACGCCATTGATTTAAATGTATTGTAGTAACACTTTTTCCACATGTAACAAAAAAAAAACATAATACCAACACTTACTGTCGATAATTGTTGTGGGCCTGTTATCTCCCTTTTCACGAACTTCAACTATTATCCCCCTTTCTATTTTTTGATGACCGGTTTTACTGTCTTCACGTGAATGGGTTAGTTCCCTTGCACTTCCTTGCAACGCCCCCTCGGCTTCTATCACGTTGGCGGTGTCATTCGCATTTTGGTTTATTGCGTCATTATCGTCTGTAACTATGTTGGCCGCTTTATTAATGTCGTCGTTATTTTCATCCATTTCAACATCATTTTTTATTTCAGATCTTTGCAGATTCAGAAGCTCTCCATCCTTGATAGATTCAACGATAATAATCATAGTATATACATAAAAGCGATTTGGGCTCTGCATTAAATCGAAAGAATGAATACAACAGTATTAAATCGGATCTGCCCGAAACCAAAAATAACTTAGCCTACCGACCAAACCTAAGGGGGTATAACTATATGCAAAGGTTTTGCAGGGTACAGCTAGTACATATATAATTTATTTTTTGTCATATGACTGGAAGTTTCATAATAAGTAGTAGAGGCACAAACTTTATTTAACCAATGCTTTAAACATCGTAACATTGGTTGTGGAGTAGCGAGCTTAACTCGCGCCGGGGCACAATACCTTTTTAATATTATATGTAAAATATACCATTCGGCACCCCTTTGGGAGTAGCGCCCGGAGCATGATGCCCCCCTGTCCCCCTCAATACGCCACTGTAACATGGCATCCACTCCATGCATTATAAGCGCCTATGGTCAACGGGGGAAAAAACAAACAAACAAACAAACAACAATAGTTCACCACCCAGGTGTTTTATTCCCCGTTCAATTCCGTTTACCGACGTAACCAATCAGCGCAGTCACTTCTGCTGGCGGGTACGTACACGACCTTTACCACACACAACTTGACATTCTTCACCACCGCTCATTCACAAACACCCGCCAAGCACATTTTCATATTTTTAGTCAATTAGATGTCCGTGCAAAGGATGGGATGTTCATCTCTTGATCCAGTGAGCCGCTTTTAGAGGTTGTTTTTTTTTAAATCATCGCCCTTTGTACACACGCACCAGAACCTAGAGTGTTGTTGTCTTGGAGGGTTAGAACCGCGAGGGATGTTCTCTTCTCTTTTTTCAAGGGGGCAAACTGATAGCGGTTTTTTATGAAGGGGGGGGGCAGCCCCGTAGCGTGAAGATTCTACAGGAGGGGCCAGGCATTCTACAGCAGGGGCCAGGCAGGGGGGCAGGTAATACATTTTACTAAGTAGAACAAATAAGCAAGGGGGGCCAGATAAAATGCAGGGAGACCTGGCCCCATGGCCACCCCCCCGCACGCTACGGGCCTGGGGGGGGGAAGGGGAAGGAAGATATATGAACAATGGAGAACTGGGTCTTAAAATATTGCTAGCCAGAGGCCCACTGTATGATAATATATATGTATATATTAAATTAATGAAAACAACCGTGGAGGGCCCACAAAGTTTACTAGTCTAAAGGGCCCACTAGCCGTTGGGCAAGTTGACTTAATGGAGAGTCTGCCACTGTAGGCGCTTGTATATATATATATATATATATATATAATAAAACTCACATTTTTCTCAATTGCTGCATCATCGGCATGCTCTGCCTTCACGTCCATCAGAGTTTTGCCCCTGACGTCTGCCACATTGTACACAAGGATGTCAGTCTCCAGCACTGGGAGCTTATTGCACACGATGGCATCCCACTGCACCTCAGTCATACTCGTCCTCTGCTTGGGTGGGAGGTTCTCGTCTCCGCCCTCCTTGATACCGCCGCAGTCGCCGTGGCACGTCATTCCCACCGACAGCGTTTCCTCCTTTCCGCAGCCGCAGGAGGAATCGGCCCGCAAGCTGACGAGGTCCGAGTTAATCGACGTGTCCTCGTCCATCGTCAGAGCTTCCACTTCCTCCAGTGTGTTGCACTGCTGAAGCGAAGATTCGCTCGTGACCCCTCGAGCGGAAGAGAACTGACTGCACGGAGCGTCCGAGCCTCGAAACTTTCTCTTTCGCGGCGGAATGTCGCACGTCTTCGGCGACATAGTCATGCACTCGCGGCAGTTCCCGTTGGCGAAATCTTCCTGGACCGCCCAGGTGTCGCACGTGGGGCTGGAGTGAGGGGTGTCGAACGTGACCATTCTTCGTTTAGGTGATTTACACTGTTTGAAAAATGAGACCTTTTGGTTGTGCTTTGACTTAGAAAGCCCCACAGATTTACCGTCTGCTGCAGCATCGTTTACTTCCGGTACTTTGGTCAGGTTAGACTTAAGGATACTTTTACTTCTCGTAAAAATGTCATGTTTTGGTGACTGCGCTGTGGACTTCGCATCGGGGGACGAAAGACGGTTGCTGCCGTCACCCAACCGTGTCAGTCCCTCATTGTAAAGGGTCACTTCACCGAGATGGTTGGCGAAAAATTCTGTCCTCTTTTTCCTGATTTTCTCCCGTTGTGACTCAACGTACTTCTGCCACAGCTGGTCAGCTATTATCTTCTCATTTCCGTAACCCAGGCCATGTTTCTTGTCTTTCGCCTGTTCATTAATTCTAGGCAGCGGTGCAGGGACATCAGTGGGGCGTGTCTCTGTATCGGGCTGTCCCCTGGGCTCAATCTCTGGCAGACTGGTTGGCCGGCTCGTCACCGGCGTGCGCTGTCTAGGCTTTTCACATATATAGGGCAGAACTAAATCCTTTTGATTAGCTAAATATGAATGCTTTGGCTCCAAAAATTTATGAGCCACTTCTGCATTTACTACGCTATCGACGCAGCGGTCAGCTGTTACACACTCCAGGACTTGTGTTGCTTCGATGGCAAAGGAAGATAAATCCAAATAAGATTCATCTCCATCATACTCCTGAGCTATATACAATTTTGATATTGCCCCAGCTGGTGTTTCACTTCGGATTTTGTTCTCTCCATCCTCATTGTTTGAATTTAGTGGTGGCTTTGCACTGGATACGCTGCCTGTTAGTGATTTACCTTTATATGATTGATCTGACAAAGTGATGTCCCTTTGATAAGCAAACTCATCGGCGATGCCAACTTGGAGAAGACCGCTATGAAAGCTACCTCCGTGACACGTGGCATCTAAATGACCAATGGCATCACTATGGTCATTTGGGAGACGTGTGATGCTACCAAAGGCGGTGAGCCGACTGATCACGGAAGGACAAACCGTGGCGTCATTCCCCTGTTTCGGTGACCTCTTAGGCTGACCCGTGACAGACACACCTGTTCGACTTGCCATACCAGCTGGCGTGTTTGCGTCGCTCGTTATACCAGCAGACACAGCGGAATGGGACCCATCTCCAGAAATGGCTTCGGCGTAGGTGTCGACATCTGGCAGTATTGCTGAGGAGATGCGGGGCTGAGACCCGACACCAGTAGAGACGAGAGATTGAGACACAGCGTCGGTGGAGACACACTGTTGAGACACAGGGCCAGTGGAGACACACTGTTGAGACAAAGCGTCGGTGGAGACACACTGTTGAGACACAGCGCCGGTGGAGACACACTGTTGAGACACAGGGTCAGTGGAGACACACTGTTGAGACACAGTGCCAGTGGAGTGACGCTGTTGAGACACAGCGCCAGTGGAGACACACTGTTGATACACAGCGCCAGTGGAGGCACGCTGTTGAGACACAGCGCCAGTGGAGACACACTGTTGAGACACAGGGTCGGTGGAGACACACTGTTGAGACACAGCGCCGGTGGAGACACACTGTTGAGACACAGCGCCGGTGGAGACACACTGTTGAGACAAAGCGTCGGTGGAGACACACTGTTGAGACACAGTGCCAGTGGAGTGACGCTGTTGAGACACAGCGCCAGTGGATTCACACTGTTGATACACAGCGCCAGTGGAGGCACGCTGTTGAGACACAGCGCCAGTGGAGACACACTGTTGAGACACAGGGTCGGTGGAGACACACTGTTGAGACACAGGGTCAGTGGAGACACACTGTTGAGACACAGCGCCAGTGGAGACACACTGTTGAGACACAGGGTCAGTGGAGACACACTGTTGAGACACAGGGTCAGTGGAGGCACGCTGTTGAGACAAAGCGTCGGTGGAGACACACTGTTGAGACACAGGGTCAGTGGAGACACACTGTTGAGACACAGCACTAATACAATCATCGAACACAAGTGTAGCACTGGGGTAAATGCTTAGGGCGTAGCCGTCGGCATTGAGAGTGACGTCAGATGGACTCGCTGCTACAGAGGAACTGCTGACCTCACATATAGTACTCAGCGGGGCCGAGTATTGACCCACGACGCTCCTGGACCGAACGGATTTACCCTCAAAACAGGGGGGGACTCCAGGCTGACATGTGGCGCTAGGTGAAACTACCAGTTGGCATGTGGCGCTGGGTGAAACTCTGGGCTGACATGTGGCGCTAGTTGGCATGTGGCGCTGGGTGAAACTCTGGGCTGACATGTGGCGCCAGGTGAAACTACCAGTTGGCATGTGGCGCTGGGTGAAACTCTGGGCTGACATGTGGCGCCAGGTGAAACTACCAGTTGGCATGTGGCGCTGGGTGAAACTCTGGGCTGACATGTGGCTCTGGGTGCAGCTATAAGTTGACCTGTGGCGCCAGGGAAAGGTATTGGATGACACACGACGCTTGGTGACGGTATCGGTTGATAGGTGTCACTAGGTGTAGGTACCGGCTGACTTGCGTCACCAAAAGAGACTAGTGGCTGGCGCAGGGAACTGTATGCGGCAATAGAGTGACACATCGCGCAGTGCGAGAAGACTGGCGTCATACCAGGAGTGGCACGAGAATTGCATTTGACAGCCGGCTGGAACCTGGCACTCTTCTGAGATCCATCCAGCTGACCGCCTGCGACACCTGAGTGGCCAGCGGCACTGCGAGAGCCCGCTGACTGACCGCAGTAAAGATCGACCGATGTCGTTGCCCCGGCTCTGCATGTTCCCGAGCCACAGCACGTGTCTTGTAACGTCCGGGACACGTCAGTGCTGCTACGCGCGCCTTGCGCCGGGCGGAACTCTGGGCTGCGGCGCTCGACCCCGAACGAAAAAGAAGCGATCGCGCCCTCTCTGCAGCCAGCCGGACTTGGGCGAGCGTAATAAGTGGACAGGCGAGAGGATGGCGACTGCTGGTACATGGTCTCACATTGATTACTGACTGATACGGTCTCCTTCACTGCGGCCACCCACTCGGCCACAGGCACAGGCGCGACATCCTGGCTACAACACTGAGCGTTAGAAGCGACATCTCGCGGTGAGGGAAGTGACATGCTAAATATCTCACTGGCAGCGATGCTAGAACTTTCAAATTTTTCTGCACTACTGAACGCATTAACTACTTCTTTGCTTTTTAAATGAGGCTGTGATGTATTAGTATCTAAATAAATCAACCTGTTTTCTAATTCATTCATACTCTCGCTCTCTGCACTCTCTAACCCCAAAACCTTTTCAGGTTTTTTAGCTAGGGACTCAAGAGAGTGACTAGTGACTTTACCCAATTCGGTCTTCCAATGGACATCTTGAATGAAACAAGGCATGTTTTCAGCAGTTATTTCCCGTGGATAAAGAAGAGACTCTTCAAGTTCGCTGATGGCGCAACTTTGAGATTTTTCTTCTTCAGCCTTGAGGGAGCCCCCAATTTCATTTTTATCACAGCTTAGCAGTAAAAGATTTGCACATGTTAGCATCTTCGTGTCTTCAGAAAGCTCGCTCGCGTTTGAAGTGGTCGCTTTAGCTAAAGTATTAGACTCTTGTTGCAAAGTTTGTTTACAGCATTTTGATCTGTCCAGATCTTCAGATTGAGGTAAGCTATTGTTTATATACTCATTATACTGTGATATGTTGTGTACACGAGCATCGCAGCAAAGTCTATTAGTAGATTTAGAGCTAAAATCAGATATCGCATCTACTACAATATGTTCACAGTCCTTTTGTAAACGTTCAACGGAGAAAACACTTTTGCAAAACACTTCTTCTTCACGGTGTACATGTGTTACATGGAGCTCCTCCAAAGGAGGGGTTACGTCTGACTCAGTGTGGGGCCTCAACAAGCCTGGTTTAAGGCCACTCACATACGTCGGGTCTGTCAAAGGCAACGTCTTTACCATCGATGAATTTCCGGAATCCTGGCACTCTGATAAAGAAAACAATTGCATTCTAGAGGGCTGCAATTCAACAAAATGTAGTTGTGATTCATCATCCAGACAGGGCTTTTCCCTATCAGATTCTATGCTCACAGAATCTTTTTCTTCGGATATTGTCTCGCAATGATTCAATTCGGAACGCACGGTGCGGTTACCACCTGACATTGTCTTGCGGGCGGACGAATGGAAGTCCCCAGATTCGTCGTACGGTTCTATGATTTGATCAGCGGCGTCGACGCTGGTGCTTGAAGAAACGACGTCGGAAGATTCGCACCCGGACAGTATTGGCGACAAGGACCTCAGTGCGGACAGCCTCGAAGTGTTCTCCCCTGATTCACAGACGTGACTTCTGCTCATGTTCGATCTCCGCCTGTTGGACAACAGACTCTTTCTGCTCGCAGCTTTTTGATTGGGCGAGTTGACGTCACGCGCGATGACGCTCTCATTCGTCTGGGCGCATTTCAACAGCGCGCTAGTCTCTGTGAACATATTGACATTGACGCTCTTGGAAACCATCTCCATGCAATCTTTAGAGTCGGGCGTGTTACAGTACGAGTGGCTGGCGAGAAGCGACGCAACTTTTGGAGATTTGGGCTCAACCTCTTTAGGGAAGTTCTCCACAAGACGCGGAATCTCTGATGATGCCTTCAGCACACAGTCAGATTTGGACACAACGGCCCCGGCTTGTAAACACGACGGTTTGATCGGATTGTACAGAGGCAGACCATAATCTCCAACCGAATTGCGCTTGAGGAAGAACGTGCCGAGGTCGAACTCTGAGCTGGCGGTGCACGCGACTGGTTCCGGAAATGTAACGCTCTTCACGAACTTCCTGCCGACGTTGTAGGTGCTGGACGCGGTGGGCGTGTCAACGAGTGTGGCCCCGTCGTCGGATGAGATGCTGTCGTCGTCATCTTCGGCTACGACCGCGGAGTTTTTCAGGTTGTCCATCAGGTCCATCAGCTTGTGGAACTCGACGTTGATTTGACAGTCCTCGGTGAGTAGGCAGCTGCCTTCAATCTGTTCATTGAGACATGAAAATGTTAATCTAGTCATTGAGTTACACACACACACACGCACACATCAAATAATACAGTGCCCTCTAATAGTACAGTCCATCGAATGGTACAGTGCATCATATAATACACAGAAAGTCAAATAATGCAGTGCGCCCAATAATACAGCGCATCAAGAAATACAATTAATCAAATAAATAACACAGTGCATCAAACAGTACAGCTGATAGTACAAATATATCAAATAACGCAACACGTCAATAAATCAAAGGATAAAATACAGCACATCTAATTATACATTTTATACTCACGCCTTGAACTAAAAAAAAAAGATAACATTGTTTTGAATACTTTCCAATGATATTTCCAGTGGAGAAGGTGACAAATCAAACCGAAATCATTCATCGTGTCTTTTTTGTTGTCCCGGATCAGAAAGTAAATCAGTAGGTAAATCAGAAAGTAAATCAGTAGGTAAATCAGAAAGTAAATCAGTAGGTAAATCTCAAGGAAATTGGAACAACTGAGAGAGGAACAGACTGATACAGAAGTACAGATAAACAGACAGACTAGTGTTGTTTTAGTCCCATGTCATATTTTAGTTTCAGTTTTTATTTCGTTTTTTCTGTAATAATTTTAGTTTTCGTCTAGTTTTAGTCTTGCTTCTAATTTTAGTTTTAGTTTTAGTTCTCGTTGACGAAAAGTAAACATTTTCGTCAACGAAGGTTTTAGTTTTAGTTTTCGTCAACGAAAACAACACTAAGACAGACACACAATACGCAATTAGACAGAGGAAACAGTCAGACTATTGGCAAACATACATGATCATTTTTAGAGCACTTATTATTATTATTATTGTTGTTGTTGTTTGTAGATTATCTTCTTAATTCTCATTATTAAAATACAAGGAGCACCACTGAGACGGAGCACATTCAACATGGCCGGCGTGATGGGATCGATACATCAACACAAGTACCCTCCCCTTGTTTAATTAAAATGTCCATTAAGAATGAAATAAAACTAAATATAAGTATAATTTTGTGTAGCGTCAAACAAAATACATTTTAATTTAAAAATAATAAACGATAATTTTAAATACTTAACATATTACCAATTTAGTTTATTTTGAAACAAAATATATATTTGAAAAAATAAATAGCTCAATTTTTTTGTTTGTAGTATTTAAACTAATAACGACCAATTTTAGGTGAAAACAACAACTAAACTGTTTGCACTTTCATGCATTGTTATGTATTCTCATAAGTGTTTGTAGTAGGATCACTTTAATTCGTGGTGCTCTTATGGAAAATTTATTCTAACGGGGGTGACGTATGTGGGAATGTACTTAAACCGCGACAGATAAAAGACTTGATGTGAGGGGAGAGCTGCATCAACACTACTTGTTACTAAGTATTATTTGTTTCCAGGCAAAAATTACACCTCATCCATTAGTCCCCTGATATCTGAAGAGACTTTTAACACAATCTATACACAATAAATTTCATGCAAAAAAAAAAAAAAAAATCACTTAACAGAAAAGACAACCGTACATTGTTGATAGAAGGTTGGTGTGGGAATGTGGGCCCTTTGGAAGATGTAGGCCTGGGGGGGGTGGCGTTACATGAACCTGCCGTTATATTTGTCTCGCATTGTAGGTGCTGACAGATTGCAGATGGCAATCAATTTTAGCGGTAATTCCGAATCTCCCACGGCTTAGGAAAGTTTTTTGGCAGCTTGGCTTAACATTTTTTGTGGCGGCTTACAGCTTACAGGCTTCGTGGCGGCTTACGGCGGCTTAAGACGGCGGCTGAGGGGTCTAAGTCAGAATACAATATGCAAGAAGACAGAGGAAACAGTCAGACATACACTTGAGACACAACTGTGCGTACGGTCACCTGATACAGTTCAGAATGCAACGTCTCCTTACTGTCCGAAAAGTGTACCGTGGTCGGCCTGCCACTGAGCGACATCCGGTCACTGTGCCACAGCGTGGAGCTGAAGCCGCTGATCGTTGTCCGCTCCGGGTCATCAGACAACGTCACGTCTTCTGATTCTGTCCAGTTTTCTGCGTTAGTCTGGCTGCCAAAATGCATAAATCTTATCAAAATTCGACCAAATAACTCAGTTGATTTCATACACTTTCGCCGCCATGGGGGGGGGGGGGGGAGACATTACTGAGATGCTGAAATTGTTCTAAGGATTATAACGCGAATATATTTTACTCATTAAACTTGAAAGAACCATTCCCATTTTTTTTAAACGAAATATTTAGTCGAAAAAAAATTCTCATTAAACTAATTACGAGATGTAACCGTGTTTAACTATTACGAACGTGTTTAACTATTATGAACGTGTTTAACTATTATGAACGTGTTTAACTATTATGAACGTGTTTAACTATTATGAACGTGTTTAACTATTATGAACGTGTTTAACTATTATGAACGACACTAAAACGTTGGCTACTTCCCCCTGCATTAATAATACAACAAGTTTCAGATCGATATCTATGCTAGCACATGATTAACCGCGTCCCCTGGTATTTCAAAGCAGCGCTACACACACACACACACACACACACACACACGTGTGCATGCATATACACGCAGCGCTACATCGTATGCATTATCTCTTCAATATGCAGCGTCTTTAAAAATGTCAACAAAACTGCTTGTTACAAGCTTTATCGGGGTTAAATGGGGGAATTCGGTGCACACTTACTTCATTAAACATGATAATGTTAAAATTTATTGCAAAATTTAAGTATATTTTAGAAAACGGTTCGTTTTAAAAAAAAAATGAGCATAGTGTGGTACGGTGCATAGCCTACAAATACGGCACCTGGTCCCGATATATGTGATATAAGGCTCTCTTCGCCCCCGCGTAGTCAACCGCACTTCTATGGCTGCCTCTGCTAAACTTCTCCTGGTAGCCCAAGGGGGCCCAATATCTCTCCATCATTTTTTCAGTGGTTTTTGTAATGGTCCCCAGCACACAATAGTGCTTTGGGAGGGGGGGGAGAGGAGCATGACATAGTTAATGACTCCCTTAAGACGACCCTGCTGATTCAAGTTCTTACCTGTCGTGGGCTTTGGTGGTTAAAATCTTCAGAAGCTCGCATTTATTGCACCGGCTCTTGAAGCCCCTGTCCGCCTCACACACAACACCTAGATCCACCTGCTGCCCGGCATCTCGGCGTACTCGTGGTGGCAGCTCTGATCGTTTGAGCACGTAATCGCCTGATTGGCTGTCGCCGCACTGTTGGGATCTTGCGGAAGTTTCCCCGTCTCGCGCGGTAATTCCCGTTTCTTCGTCGTCGTCTTCCCCGAGCGATGCTTTCGCTTGGGAGTTCCCCTTCATCTCTCCCTCACTGCTGTCTGGGCGCCGCCCTTCGCCCGAGTCGCCCCCCTTTATGTTGAAGGGCGAACTCCCTTCCGAGTGGGTGCCTATAACGCCGCCCATGCTTTGGTTGGTGTCGCGTCCCCCTGACTCGTTCCTCGCCCCTGATCTTTTCACGTCCTGTACAGGTTTTTGATCCAGGTCGGAGCCGCAATCGTGCCCGGGGATAGGGTCACCACATCCGCTGTCACAGTCGTTGTTGCTGTTGTTGTTGTAGCAACTGTCACATGGTGCCGTGACCCATTCTCGAGTTTGACACCCACTTGATGTGATCAATCTGCGAATGACATCACAGTATAACCGATACAGTCAATGGTAAGGAACGATAACCCTGTCAAAGTAACTATCGCCTTGTTGGTTATCTCCCCCTTAGCTCAGCCACTTTTTTTTCAAACGTACATTCAACATCATTACCTGGTATGTTGGCTGTCTCCATGTAATTCCCCTGTTCCCCCAGGCGTATTTAGATACCAGAAACGATCAATCTGTAACAGAACGTTATTATTACACAAATTTAGCTTTATTATGTCATATATAAGACTAGTGGCGTTATTTGGGGAGGGCATCCCACCAGTGGCGTAATGAGAAAGCAAGGGGGCATCATGCCCCGGGCGCTACTCACAAAGGGGCGCCAAATGGTATATTTTACATATAATATTATATGGTTTTCGAATAGGGGGGGGGCGCTAAAGCTAAGTTACTCGACTTGAAAAGACGGCTGTGATGAATGGTTATTAGAAAGTGCATGTTCAGAATTCAAAGCAGCCGGCTGATAACATATTCATAACTCAAAGTATTGAAAGAAGATTTTAAAATTATTGTAACTTTTATTTGTGACTGCACGTCACGCTTGTATCAATGCCAACATTTCTTACTTTATTAGTTGGCACCACGGCATTGTTGTTGCAGTCTCCATGACAACACACCTGTCCAGCAGCGCAGCCTTCCTCCTCCACATCCTCTCGTGTGTCCTGCTCGTCCACCTCAACGTATTCTTCGGCGATGTGGTCGTCGTCATCACCATCATCGCTGTCTCCGCCCAGCGCCATCTCGTGGTTGACCAGGTACACGCCCATGTTCCCAGCATTCCCACCGAACGGCAACGCCTGTGTTGAGTTTCAATACATGCCATAGTTTTACAAAAATGACAATTATTCGTTCACTAGAGACGTTTGAGAACCCCTATTTATTATCACTACTTAAATGTATTACATTTATTTGTGTGTTTGTTGCAGGAGCCGCATTTAGCAAATCTAAGTACATTCAAGTTCAACTAGCCCAGGGGTCGGCAACCTACGGCTCGCTAACGGCATGCGGCTCTTTCGATGTCAAGTTGCGGCTCTTTTGATGTCGTATTGCGGCCTTCCAGTTCCATGCGCAAATAATAATAATTAATTATATTATTTTACATAGTTAATCCTAATCTATTACCATAATATTGAAACAACAATTTTAGTGGCTCTTTAAAAACTGAGAAAATTGTAAATTATAACTTTTGGCTCTTCCGTCTCAAAAGGCTGCCGACTCCTGAACTATCCTCTATCAACAGTTGGGGGTCATTCTGAGTAATGGACTTCCATCTTTTACTAAATCATGTTAATAGGATGTTACTTGTACTTAGCATGCCCCCCCCCTCCCAAGGGTAGTGTCCCCTGACACGAATTAGAGTGCTCTCTGCTTGTGCGTGTGTGTGTGATTGTCTTCCAGGATGGACTCACGTCACACTCAAAGATTCTGACATATTTAAACTATCACTGAGTTGAATTGTTCAACCAGACAAGATTTTTAAAAGTTAAACAAAAAATATTGAACTAACGAAACGGGATTTTTATTTTTGGTTGGACATTTTTAGCAGTGGGCTGAAATAGATACTAATCTAAATTTCCTTTTGAGCTGTTTACGTATTACTTGACTCTATTTTTTTATTGGTTGGTTCAAACAGTGAAGATATAAACGCATTATCGTTTCAGTTATGTCTTTTTACTATAAAAAATTGGCGTTAGTTTTTTTTTTTTTGCTATTAAGCACTGACGACACTGCTACTCTTTCATCTCAAACCAAAATGTGTGGCCCACATGGAAACGAAAATTACGTGGGCTTAAAAAAAAAAGAACAGCGAAAAAACGTTTCATTCATCTAAAAGGATGAAAGATCATGACCGTGTTCAACCAATAGGCTTTTAACATTACAACCACACTCAGCAACTGGACACAGTGTATTGACCTCTGGGTCCTCAATGTCCACTACTACTGCAGCCTCCACTTGAAGATCTCCAGGCCGGATCACGTAGTGCGGCTGCGGTCCGCCTCGCCCCATGGTCAACGGGGGGTGTCTGTCGTGCTGAACAAAGAAACGGACAGATAGTTTTAGTGTCTGTCGTGCTGAACAAAGAAACGGACAGATAGTTTTAGTGTCTGTCGTGCTGAACAAAGAAACGGACAGATAGTTTTACTTATGCACAATATTCGAAAAAAAAATCGCTTTATGCTGAATGTTGTTCGCTTAATGAAAGGAAATTACAGTCAGGGTTGTTAACAATACTCTTAAATTGTATCGTCAATACCGATACCAATACTTCGATACTAACAACCCTGATTACAGTATACACAATGTACGTTGTTTTTGTTTTGTGTTCAAATCAAAATGGAAATCTTAATTACAATCAAACGATTCAGTAGAGTAGGATGTTGCATAATATGTTTTGGTAAAAAATATTAACCATATTATTGTTCAACTCTTGTTGACACCCACTCATGTAGCAAAACACATTGTCGCATTTATAATTCGAACATAAAATTAAACATACATATTTATCAGTTGAATGTTCCACAACCATTATGTAGACATTTTTACGTTACAAATATGCCCCCCCCCCTTCCACCCGGAGGCAAAAGTACCTTTAGGGTCCTATTAGATCTGAATGGAATTTTTTATGGAAAAAAAGAAACGGGGGGGGGGGGGCTTTGGAATGGGGGTGGGGGCTTTGGGAAGTCTCACACACATAAATACACACACACACACACACGAAAATACACTATACAGACAGAATTTGTATTTGTTTATTAGTTCAAAGCTTTAAAAGTGTATTTTCATACAAGTTGTTGTATCGCATATTATGATGCCTGGGAGTTTGCCCCTTTCCGCCCCCTCCTTCTTTCACCAAAAGGCCAATGCTAGCCTATAGACTTTCACCACAGTTAATATGTCCATGTTTACTAAGCAAGGTATTTCCCCTAATTGCGACCAGTGACCAGTGCTTTATTTACATATTTTAGTAGTGGACACAAAAGATACCCAACTCGTGTTTACTAAACTAGGTACTTCCCCTTTTTGAGACCACTGGCCGATGCTTTGTGTACATATTCACATATGTACATGGAAGTTACCCAACTCATGTTTACTAAACTAGGTACTTCCCCTTTTTGAGACCACTGGCCGATGCTTTGTTTACATATTCACATATGTACATGGAAGTTACCCAACTCGTGTTTACTAAACTAGGTACTTTCCCTTAGACCACTGGACGGTGCTTTGTTTACATATTTTACCAGTTACACACAATCGATGTTTACTAAAAAGTAAAGTTCCCTTAGCCCTAATAGGCCATCGGGGCAGATGAAGAGTAGAATTCATCTGTTTCTATAACCTCGCCATAAATAGGGATTGTGTGGTTAGCACAACGCCCAGCCGCCTTTACTTCCCCAACTTAAGTCAGGTACCCATTTAAAGCTGGGTGGACTTGTGGGACGACTTTGAAACAAATTTCACCTGGAACATTTCCACATGGCTCTCACAGTGGATCGAACCCAGGACTCTCAGTTCGACAGTCGAGTATCTACACCACTCGGCCATCCGTCCCTTGATGTTTACTAAGCTTATTTTTTTTAAATTTTAATCTTCAGTATTGCTTTTATGGAATCATTATGATTTTTAAAAAAAATGGATATACTATTTATTACAATAGTCTTTGTACTTCTTGTACTGCACTAGCCTGCAGTTACTTGACTTTGAACATTAACTACCAACTCAAAAGATGGTTAAAATATATTCAGTTTTAAAAGAGTCCAATATAACAGCCAAAATAATTCTGCATTGTGTTTTAATGATCTGGTAAAAGCAATAAATTATGTTGCCCCCAGATTTCAGAACTTTTCCATCGGAAACATAGCACTGTCAAATACATGTCAATTTTTTTTGTACACATGTTAATATTATTTCACGTTTTGTAAACCAATGCTCTTAAACCTACCAGAAAGTTAGAAAATTGAATCAACCATTTTGCATTTTGGGTGTGTGTGTGTATGTGTGTGATTGTGTGCACAAAACAAGATAAAATCTAATCCTTTCAGTTGGAGTATCTTGTGGTGCGCAAAGCAGCGCATCTTACTTCCGTGACTTAAATTAAATATATCATTTTTTCCCAAGCGTATTATTTTCAAAATCTAATCACTTGACATGAACGTTTTAAAATGGTGTATCATCATCGAGACTACACAAGTGTTCAAAATTTCAAATCGATTGGGTTCAGAGAAGCTGGTAAAAAAATTGATTTCAAATTTACCACAATATAGAATCCATCCGCTGCCAAAGAGTGGTTGTAATCAACACGGGCCGGTCTTACAAATTGCGGGGCCCAATTTAACGGATGCTTGCGAGGCCCCTCTTCTAAAACTTCAAAAAGCCTGTGACAAGAGCCTTGACTGATATTCTTAATGTAAATTGTAGGGCCCATGCCAGGCGCGGGGCCCAATTTGGAGCAATCGGTCAAATCGACCCAAGGCCTGCCCTGGGAATCGAAGCCCATAAATATAGCCTGCTTCAATTTGTCCATAAATATAGCCTGCTTCAATTTGTCCATAAATATAGCCTGCTTCAATTTGTCCATAAATATAGCCTGCTTCAATTTGTCCATAAATATAGCCTGCTTCAATTTGTCCATAAATATAGCCTGCTTCAATTTGTCCATAAATATGGCCTGCTTCAATTTGTCCATAAATATGGCCTGCTTCAATTTGTCCATAAATATAGCCTGCTTCAATTTGTCCATAAATATAGCCTGCTTCAATTAGTCCATAAATATAGCCTGCTTCAATTTGTCCATAAATATGGCCTGCTTCAATTTGTCCATAAATATGGCCTGCTTCAATTTGTCCATAAATATAGCCTGCTTCAATTTGTCCATAAATATAGCCTGCTTCAATTTGTCCATACATGTCCATACATGATGAGCCAGGTGTTAAGGTAAATACCTGGTATGTTCTTATTTGCAAAACGAGTTTTACCATGTCAACATACTCAGACTGTTTAACTGTAATATTGTTGTAATAATAATGAACGTGATCAGTACAGAAGTCTGTATGTAATACTGCACAGGGCCACCATGATTAATGTCGCATGATCTAATTGGCCAACATGGTCAAGGACCAATGGGTGCGTATGTGGGGAGAGGGGATATATGTTATGGTGTTCGTGCAGGATAACGACTGTCAAAACATGAAACCCGAGCCACATGTTATATCATTGGGGGCTGAGAAAATTATGAAGGTCCGGTCGATGTGTTTGAACTTCCAATGAAGTGTCCGCTAGATCGCTTGATTCCCTTCCTGCACTCGTAACAACTAATGGGATACATTTTACGTACGCAGTAGTACGCTCCGAGGGGGGGGGGGCGGACTTATGTACAATTAGCCGCACCTTGTTGTTTTATAATCAGATAATCGCGAGTTCATAAGAAACAAAAAAAAAGCGTGCAGGAACGATGATGGGGTTACAGAAAAAAAAATGTAAACAAAGCTGTTGGAAATGTCTTATGTAATTTTTTTTAAAGGCTAGGTGGAAGCTGAAGTTGACACAATCTCAGATTACTAGACACACGGCCCGACACTGTGAGTGTGTGCATGTGCGTGCGTGCGTGTGTGTGTGTGGGGTTGTGTGTGTGTGTGGAGGGCAGAAAGGTGGAGACACGGAAGGTCGGCTTTGGAGCGATAAACGACGTAGTTGGCATTAGTTGGCATTAATGGCCACCATCTAGTCTAAAGGTCCTTTAAAAAACAAAGAGCTGTCCACTACGCATGAGGTAAATAATGCGAACTCTTGAGTTCAATGCTGCAACAATAATAATATTAATAATAAAAAACAACTATCGATGATTTAGAAATGGATAAATACGAAAAAAAAAACTAATTCTCACTTCTCTTCTTGAATTCGGTCTTTTGTCTTGCTATTCACACTTCTCTTTTAAAATTTGGTCATTTGATGACTTGCTGTTCACGAATTCTCTTCTTGGTCATTTGGCTTGCTGATCACACTTCTCTTCTTGGTCATTTTGGTCTTTCGACTTTCTATTTTCACACACTCATATGCTCAACATATTATATCCACATCAATTTTGCAAATTATTATTTTATGTTTGCAGTTAAATCAGAAACGATTTATTACATAACTTGTGTTTGTTCTGCACTTTAAAACGCATTGACTGACTTATAGTTTTAATCCGTTGTGACCGACTTATGTTAATCCGTTGTGACCGACTTATGTCATTAGCAGTGACAGACTTGTGTCAATACGTTGTATTATCTTTTAGCAGCTTTCCATGATTGTTCCTCTTCTCTATGAGAAACTAAAAAGCGAATCTGAAAGGAAAGAAAAAAAAAGATAATAGAAAGACGTTTATTAGTCATATCTCTTGACATGAAACTTTCTTAAATAGACTTACCATTGGTTGGATTACAACTGCAATCATTAATGTTAAGCTAATACTTCTTTGATTTTTAAAAAATTTTTTAATTAAAAAGAAACACCACCAACAACACAATAACTACCTAATAACTGGCATTTCTAATTTTAATTAAAAAAAAAATGGTTTCGACTTAACCATCCACTATAAATCACTCATTTCAAAATGATAGGAAGTAGAATAATTCGTTTAACGTCAACTTTGAAGAAACACTTTTTTTTTTAAAATTTATTTTATTAACAGTCGTGTACGGGAGATGTTGGGAAATGTTGGCGATGTGCCATAAACGTTCTTTTTTTTGTGTGCAGTGCATTGCATCAAATTGTTTTGCACTGTCTTGAAATTATTGTTGTTCTTGTTATGTAATTGTGTACACGTCTTTCAAGCTCTCAATACACCACAGAAAAAAAATATTTATCCCATTTTTTAGAAAACACATCCCGGTTTTCAATCTCTTTAGCTAAATCCAATAAGATCATTATACAGAAACATAACTCTGGCTTACGTCCAAAGAATGAGATGGGTGGTTTCCCCTGTACTGCCGACTATCATAAGGCCAGTTGATCGGTTTCACTGTCAGATGAACCATGTTTAGATCTTCGTAGTAGTAGCAGTCTGTCATGACGCCACCCGGGGACCGGAACCTGGACTTATTCTTCTTAGCCTGACTGGCAGAGCCATGGTTCGGTTCTTCTGTGGAATCTGTGGAAATAAACAAGTATTACAATTGGGGCCATTCTTAGTCTTTTGGGGGCCCTAGGAAGTGACTTCCAGAGATATTTGGGCCCCAAGGCAATGACACCCAGATATATTTGGGCCCCTAGGCAATGACACCCAGAGATATTTGGGCTCCAAGGCAATGACTTCCAGAGATAATTCGGTCCCAAGGCAATGGCACCCAGAGATATTTGGGCTCCTAGGCAATGACTTCCAGAGATAATTGGGCCCCAGGCAATGACTTCCAGAGATATTTGGGCCTCCAAGCAATGGATTCCAGAGATATTTGAGGGCCTCCAGGCAAAAAGTACTTTTTGAGGCCCTGACAGCATCAGGTTAGATACGAATTAGTATTGAAAAGGGTGTGGGTGGAGGGAGGGGGAACCTTGCTCGGTTGCATACTTTTCTTATCCAAAAAGAAAAAGGCTCTGATGGACACAATATCGTGTCATTGGTCAAATCGATTGATTTGATAGCGCGCCAACATCTAGCTTTACTTTTAAAAAACAAAAAACAAATGGTGCTCACATTTTAAATCCGCTTTATCCGAGGGATCCTCCGATGCATTCAACGAACCGAATCCTGAATCGTTGGCAAAGTTCTCGTCTGTTTGTAGCTGAGATTGTGCGCCCCGTGGAATTGGGTGGAGCGTTTGTTTAGGGTGATGGTGTGCCGGCGGGCTCGTTGGTGACTGCAGCGGCGCTAGCACTGGAGATAACGATTTTTTAAAATCCTCGTAAATCCGCTGTTGTGATTCATCGCGATGCGTCTCCATCATCTCACGCGACTGCTGCACCGACGATGGCTGTTGAAGGCTCAAAAGTGAGTCTGTGTTATACGGATCTTCAAACAGCGATTCACTCTCTATCGAATACTCTGGCGAGACTTGAGTTCCGGGTTGTACCGGGGAACGCGATCGAGAGTGCGACCGGCTCTGTGCCGGAGACTGTACCTCGCTTTGCACCGGTGACTGTACCTCACCTTGTACCGGTGACTGTACCTCACCTTGTACCAGCGACTGTACCTCACCTTGTACCGGCGACTGTACCTCACCTTGTACCGATGACTGTACCTCGCTCGGCACTAGCGACCGTACTTCACTTTGTATGACTAAGAGCGCTTCACTTTGAATCGATGACTGCTCTTCACTCTGTACCGATGCGTGTGTCACCTCAGTGTGTATAGTGGACTGTACTTGGCTTTGCACTCGAGAATGCTCTTCACTCTGAACCCCTGCCTGCGCTTCATCTTGAGCAGGAGGGGATCGCTCTTCATGTTCCATGGTTGACGGCGTCTCGGTCTGCATTGTTGACGACGGTACTTCAGTGTGTGGTGTTGACTGCGCTTCACTCTGTTGTGATAGCTGTGCCTCATTTTTCTTCGGCTGCGCATCGCTTCGCAAAGGTGTCTGCACTCCACCTAATGTCGGGGACTGTACTGTAATTTGTTCCGTGGGCTCAACGCTGGATCGCAATGGAATGTGCGATGCGGATATTATTTCGTAATGATGCAAGTTTTCTTTTACCAATTGTTTTAGTTTTTGGCAGCGCACATGAGAATTTTTCGAGGTTTCTGTAGCATCTAAATTCAACGCACCCTTCTGCCTTTTATTCAGTGCTGCTGAAGACTTATGCCCTGGTTTTGAGCCCGACCCCGCACTGGGCACTCTTCGCTCTAAGTCGTCAGACCTATCTTTAGTTTTCTTTTTGCGATCTGTTCCAACTTTATCCTTCACCAGATCTAGTTCAAACAGCGGGTTACATTTGCAAATCTCTTCCTTACAAACAGAATCGCTTATGTCTTCAGTCAAAGACATCGGTTCTAGTTCTTGTTCATCAACAAGCACTGAATCGACTTGCGTATGATTTCGTTCCGGTATCGCACTACATTGTGACTCTGTGACGATAGACTCGTGCATATCTTCAGTTTCGATCATTTCACTTTTTTTCCAAATCTCGTCAGAGAAGTCAACTGACGAACCTACTTCATCCAGCTTTTTTAGGCAAATCGAACCTTCCGACATGTCGTGAGTTACCGCGTCGAGATAACCCGCCATTGCTGCGTTTTGTTTGACGTAGTACACAGGTGATGGATAACGATCCACGGAGGACCCGTATGATGTTACGTTAAAGTCTTCCATCAGCACCGGCTTCGTTTTTACCGTTTCCACGGTAACGCTGCAACCAGCGGCTGGATGCGAGATTCCGTCATCAACAAGGGGATCGCCCTTTGACATAAGCTGACCTTCAGTCAAAGTGTTTGACCTGGCATTCTCATCTTTAGTGATTGATTCCTTTAAGATGTCACTTTTGACAGATGGACAGGGCTCACTTGTCGGTCCAGGCACGTTAACCTGGACATTTTGCAGGTCAGTTTCCAAATCACAGATATTTTTTTCTCTCTTATCAGATATCTGTTCCGGCACAGTTTTCTGCGATTTCGCGCGTCCTTCTCGCGCTTTGTGTCTTGTCTTACTTTTAATTTTGTTCGAATCAGCCGTACCGGATGTTATCTTATTTTTAGCTTTCGCTGCCTCCGGCGCCGATGTGTACTGTACGCGTTTTGTGGGCGTTGCGCGTTCTTTGACCCCCTTCAATTGTTTAGACGCCGTTGAACTTTCAACTGGATGACCTTTCGAGCCGTAAGAGTTGTCCTCGCTCAATTTCACTTTAATGTTATTGTTTGACCCGAGCGTCCCACGATTCTCCGCTTGAATGACGTCACTGATCTCTTTGGCGATGGTCCTCCGTTTGATCTGAAACACCCCCATGTCCCTTTTTTGGTTATCGGTTATCAGGCAGTCCAGCTTGTTATTTTCTGGGCGATTCGATTTGGTGGTAGGTTTTGAAGCCGTGTTTAAATGAAAAGATGAAAAAGAGGGGTCGTTCTGTCTCCTAGTTCCCAGATCCTCTGAAAGTTTCACTGGGATGGACCCCACCACCCTCTTCGTTGTTGGCTCCGTGGCGATGAGTATGGGAGCAGGTTTGTCGGAATTTAGAACACTGGCATCTGCATGTTTCAGACGTGAATGTGCAGGAGCCGCGCTCGTATTGTCAGCCTCGCCACGTCTTCCAGACCCCGCAGCTCCTGGCTTTAATTTAGAAGAGCTGTCCGACCCAGTTTGGTGATAACCTGTTGTGGATGGGACTTTTTCTTTCATGTTTTCGCGCGATGCTTGCTTTTTTTTAGCTCCCGAATTTCCCTCTGACTGCAATGGCATGGCGCTGAAGATGAACGAATTACGGTCTTCGCTGTCTGCCTTCGAAGGTTTCACTTCGGTATTGGGGTTGTTCTTTATGTGCGTCCCGTCTGATTCAGGGGATAGTGACGCGGTCACCAGAGAGTTACGTCCTCGAGCCTCGTTACCCAATGATTTAGAGTGACCATTCCTGTCGTACTGCTCTGCGCCGGCTTTCATCTCTCGCAAAGTGGACGTGCGGACCCCGTTCGCGAACTGGACGTTTTTTATCGCGTGTTTTGATCTGTTGCCCACTTTGAAATGCGCGCTCGCTCTAGACTCGGGCGCTTGCCCTGCGTTGGTTCTGACTGTATTTTCCCCTCGTTTGCCCGACGCAGACTTCGAGCGACTGGTGTCCCTAAGTAACGCTAGTGAATCTCTGGCGTTTCTGAGCGATTTATTTACTGCTTTACCTTCTGTTCTGTTATAAGAGAACGTTGGATTTTCCGAGAGCTGATCATCGTCCACCAAAGACGACAGTTTCTGATCCCAGATATGTGTCCGCGCACGCTTGTGATCCTCCTTTTCCGGAATAGAAGGTGGGAACTGGTCATTCTCCGAAAGTGAGGATCTGTCTATAATTTGATGAATGTTCGTTTTCTTATCACTTTGACTTATTATTCCTAAAGCTTTGTCTACAATTGCCTCAATCTGGTTCTCGTTATCTCGTCTTCTATTCACATGTTCTGAACCTCTTTCAATGGTGCTTATAGGAATCGTGGCGGTCTCAGGGAATTCCCCGCCAACCGTCTGGACTGTCAGCATGTCAGAAAACTGTATTTTCTTCCCGTCTGGTTTGACTAAACCCACACTTCCTGTTTTGGTAGAGGGCTTGATTCTTATCGATCGAAAGTGCGATCCCATGGTTCCTTCGCTCGGCCCCATCAGACTTTTTGATGAGCCTGTGTACTCCGGAAATTTCCACTGCGGCCTTCCTCGCAGAATACCAGAAATGCCATCGTCTGTTGTGAACGCGTCATGCGCTGGAGTCCCTACTTGTTCCGCGGGCTCCGTGCGGCCCAAACGGACTTTATGCGCGGACGATGTATCGGCACGCTGGGTCGCTGCGATGTCTTGTGACGAGGCGTGAAGCTCTCCTGGTTGAATCTGTTCACTTGATAGGCTTGTTTCTTTGGATCTCGTTCTATGCGATTGAATTCTCCCTCCGGGTGTTTGATAGTTATCTGCCCTTGTCAATAGCTCTGCCGTCAGGAATCTTTGCAAAGGCCAAGCAGGTTTCTGTGATTCGACTCCAAGTTTTGACTGAAACGTGTCTGAAGTTTTTCGGCCCTGATTCAATCTGTTGCCATACATATGAGCCATGTCAGAGTTATGTTCCGATTGTAAGATGTTTTCCAACTGAGGAGGTATTGCTGACGTATCTGACGGAGCACGTATTTTTGATGGCGATATAACGAGGCGTTGTGGCGGGAGAATTCGGTCTGTTGGTATGTATTTCTGTATTTGATCTGACGTCATGTATTTCTGTGATTGTATTTGACCTGGTGGTATGTGTTTCTGTGATTGTATTTGATCTGTTGATATGTGTGTCTGTGCTGGCTGTATCAGATCTGATGACATGTATTTCTGTGACTGTATTTGATCAGTTGCTATGTGTTTCTGTCCTTGCTGTATTTGATCTGTTGATATGTATTTCTGTCCTTGCTGTATCTGATCTGGTGGTATGTATTTCTGTGATTGTATTTGATCTGGTGGTATGTATTTCTGTGATTGAATTTGATCTGTTGATATGTGTGTCTGTGCTGGCTGTATCAGATCTGATGACATGTATTTCTGTGACTGTATTTGATCAGTTGCTATGTGTTTCTGTCCTTGCTGTATTTGATCTGTTGATATGTATTTCTGTCCTTGCCGTATCTGATCTGGTGGTATGTATTTCTGTGATTGTATTTGATCTGGTGGTATGTATTTCTGTGATTGAATTTGATCTGTTGATATGTGTTTCTGTGCTGGCTGTATCAGATCTGATGACATGTATTTCTGTGACTGTATTTGATCTGATGCTATGTGTTTCTGTGCTGGCCGTATTTGATCTGATGGTACGTGTTTTTGTGATTGTATTTGATCTGATGGCATTTGTTTCTGTGCTGGCTGTATTTGAACTGTTGATATGTATTTCTGTCCTTGTTGTATCTGATCTGGTAGTATGTATTTCTGTGACTGTATTTGATCTGTTGATATGTGTTTCTGTGCTGGTTGTATTTGATCTGATGACATGTATTTCTGTGATTGTATTTGATCTGATGGTACGTATTTCTGTACTGAATGTAATTGATCTGATGGTACATATTTCTGTGCTGACTGTAATTGATCTGATGGTACATATTTCTGTGCTGACTGTAATTGATCTGATGGCATGTATTTCTGTTGCTGTATTTGATCTGTTGATATGTATTTCTGTGATTGTATTTGATCTGATGGTATGTGTTTCTGTGCTGGCCGTATTTGATCTGATGGTACGTGTTTTTGTGATTGTATTTGATCTGATGGCATTTGTTTCTGTGCTGGCTGTATTTGAACTGATGACATGTATTTCTGTGACTGTATTTGATTTGTTGATATTTGTTGCTGTGCTGGTTGTATTTGATCTGATGACATGTATTTCTGTGACTGTATTTGATCATTTGATATTTTTTTCTGTGCTGGCTGTATATGATTTGTTGATATGTATTTCTGTGATTGTATTTGATCTGATGACATTTGTTTCTGTGCTGGCTGTAATTGATCTGATGGTACGTATTTCTGTGCTGAATGTAATTGATCTGATGGTACGTATTTCTGTGCTGACTGTAATTGATCTGATGGCATGTATTTCTGTGATTGTATTTGATCTGTTGATATGTGTTTCTGTGATTGTATTTGATCTGATGGTATTTGTTTCTGTGCTGACTGTAATTGATCTGATGGTGCGTATTTCTGTGCTGAATTTAATTGATCTGATGGTACATATTTCTGTGCTGACTGTAGTTGATCTGATCTGTATGGTATTTGATCTGTTGATATGTATTTCTGTGATTGTATTTGATCTGATGACATTTGTTTCTGTGCTGGCTGTAATTGATCTGATGGTGATTTCTGTGCTGGCTGTAATTGATCTGATGGTACGTATTTCTTTGACTGTAATTGATCTGATGGTACATATTTCTGTGCTGACTGTAATTGATCTGATGGCTGTATTTCTGTTGCTGTATTTGATCTGTTGATATATTTCTGTTGATATATATTTCTGTGATTGTATTTGATCTGATGGCATGTATTTCTGTGGCTGTATTTGATCTGTTGATATATATTTCTGTGATTGTATTTGATCTGATGGCATGTATTTCTGTATTTGGTCTGATGGCATGTATTTCTGTGGCTGTATTTGATCTGTTGATATGTATTTCTGTGATTTTATTTGATCTGATGACATGCATTTCTGTTTTTGATCTGATGGCATGTATTTCTGTGATTGTATCTGATCTGATGGTACATATTTCTGTGCTGACTGTATTTGATCTGATGGTGTTAGAATTTGCACTTGATTCATTAGCTCAGGAAAATATTTTCGTTTCTTAAACAATTTATCTTGTGTGAAGCTGTCCACCATGTTTGCCCTATATTTGCCATTCTTGGTTCGCTCCAGGTTGCCTAACTGTTCAACCTTTCGCGGATCTTCTTTTGATCTCAACTCTTCACGATTCGAGTCGTAAGCCATCAGTGCGTTTCCATCATCTAAATTAATTTGCGTATTCTCTGGGACGATTTGTCGACCTCCGAGACTGGTGTTTACATTCCTGTGGTCCATATTAAATTGATCCTCATTGGTTCTGTCGGCACCTATGATCTGCGCATGTGCAGCAGGTCCATCATTTGACAGAAAGTCTGACATCATAGGAAAAAGCTGTGTACAAAAATGTGTTTAAATTTATTAAAACTAGAGGCGGGCAATGTACTTCATACTTTTTGTTGGTAAAATTGAAATAAGTATCAGTATAATTGTATGCGTTAATGTTTTATTGGTGGAAATTTGGTATGTTTTTTATTATTGTGCTTTTTACACACACACACACACACACACACACGCACGCATATATATATATATATATATATATATATATATATATATATATATATAGTGGGTTTTTCGCTTAACTGAATAAATATTATTTACAACCCTTGACTTTAATTTTTCCTTTAGAGATAACAATAATCAAAATAAGACAAACACATTGGCTACTTGGTTCCATAGATATAATACGCAAGAATATTTTTTTCTTCTGGCTTTAAGGTTTTCATGCATGACTGACCTGACTTTGAATTAGGTTAGGAGATTGGGGAACCGGGGGGGGGGGGAAGAGAAAGCGACTGGGTAGACTGATAGTGATTTTGAAATGCCTGTATCCACTGCTTGTTGTGTTAGGGTTTGTGAACATATTATTGTGTATGCTGCGAGTGTATAATCGGACGTTTGTTTATTGAGTTCAAAATGAAAGGTGTGGTTGTGAGCGCGTATTTTATTTTTTCAATTTGCAGCGTTGGGTTAGTCTTGAATTAAATACAATTTTTCTTTTAAGTTGCTCTTCTCCGGCTAAAGTTTTGTGTGTGGCTTTGTTCGCCTGAGAACGGCATCAGTGCAGGTATACTAGCAGGTTGCTAGTAGCAACAATGTAATATATGTTCCCCATGTAATATAATATATGTTCCACATTCAATGTAATATATATTCCACATTCAATGTAATATATGTTCCACACGTAGTGTAATATATGTTCCCAATGTCATGTAATATATGTTCCACATTCAGTGTAATATATGTTCCCCATGTAATGTAATATATGTTCCCTATTTAGCACAAGATAGACGGATAGATGGAGAGAGAGAGAGAGAGAGAGAGAGAGAGAGAGAGAGAGAGAGAGAGAGAGAGAGAGAGAGAGAGAGAGAGAGAAACGTAAGAACATAGATTACAGACATAAACGTCCAAACCTTGACTGCTGCTGCGGCCAGAGCACCCCCAGGCGTGAGGCTTGCCACGTACCTGAAAGGGTGGGCGCCGTGGGACCCCGGCGTTCTCGCGGATCCGGCGAATGTGGACTGGTCCAGGGCGTTGCTCCCTACCTGGGCGCTGGTCGAGTCATCGAGGGCATAGCTGTACGCCGAGCTGAAGGAACTCCTGTCGCACTGTATGAAGATGGAAGCGTCGTCAGGGACGCACAGAGAGGACTCGTCGCTGTCCGAGATGGAGATCTCGTTCTCGGCGTCGCTCAACGGGTTACCACCGTCTTGCGCAGCATGCACCTGCATTACCGGAACGCTGGACAGGTTCTTATGCGTCGCCGACGAGGTCAAGGAGAGCAGAGAAGAGCCATTGCTCAGATCGCACTGCAATCCTATTGAAGCGCCAGTCACTGCCGTGGATGTCTGAAAAGAGCTCCCGAGGCTTTCGCTGCCGGCCGACGGTCGTCTAGTTTTCGCCCCGTTTAACGATGCCGCGGCGGTGACATCGGTCGAGGGGCGCTGTTCCTGCTTTGGATCACTTGACCTCTCAGCGTGGAATACGCAGATCTGCCTCATCTCGGGGCTGGGCAGGAACGGGCTGAAATGGTTGTACTGTCGATTGTGTTCTTCAGGTGACCCCTTCTGCGGCTGCGTCTTGGCGTGGACCGCATCGCCGGCCGTCTGGTTGACTTCACCGGCGCTCGGTGCAGGTTTCCCTGTCACTGAGCTGTCTCCGTGAAAGACTGTCTCGCCGACATGGTTCTCACTTTCTGTCTCAAGCTGACCTTTTATTGGGCGCTGCCTGCTCGACGACCTAGATCGGTTCTTCCTCGTCTTAACGCTCAAACCGGGGATTTCCCTTCTCATCGTCACAGGCAGACCACGAAGAGCTCACGCACATTTCGCTCCCCTTATATGCCAGGATTTTTTCAGCCTCTGAGTCGTTGATATTGCCTGATAGAACATCACCGGCAGGATCAACTTTAGACGAATCTTCTAAATTCTGGCTATTTTTCTTTTTCTGGATCGAGAGAGAGTCCGTGACCGATGGAGTAGGTCCCCGTATCTGAAAAGTGCCCAGTTCTAATTTAGTACCAGCGTTCGATAGCCCTTGGTCCGAAATGTGTGCCGCTCCTTCCTTGCAGGCTGTTTGACGCCCTGGTTGACCGGTCGATAAACGACCGGGGTCACGGTCACCTCTGGCGCCATTCAAATCAAGCCGATCCACTTTACTTCTGCTGCTTAAGATTTCCTCGCTTATGGTGTCGAGTTGATGAAAGCTGTCGTCCCCTCGTTTGATTTCATCCAAGTAATATGACGTCAGTAGACCATCCACACTGCTCTCGACTTCTGGATGCTTCTTGTTTTCCAAAAAAAAAAAAAATAAATAAACGAGATAAAATGTAAAAAAAAAAGAAAAACATACAACAGTTTTGACTTTAAAATAAATGACGTCCAAATAGTCACGGCCGGGCTTACGAATAGCGGGGCCCAATTTGAAGGATGCTTGCGAGGCCCCTTTTTGTAATTTGTTTCAACAATAGCAGCTATTACTATTAATGCTAAATGTTAATTGCGGGGCCCCTGCCAGGCGCGGGGCCCAATTCGGAGCAATCGGCCAAAGGCCGGCCATGCAGATAGTTAACATGCATTTGTAAAGCGTTAAAAGATATTATCCTTCAGACTATTCCACAGAAAAGACTTGATACAATAAGGCTTGATTAATCAAGTCAGTGATACAATAAGACTTGGTTAATCGTTAGTCGCCCGCAACTGCGATTCAAGGATGTCTGCAAACGCGACCTCAAACTGACCGGCATCAGCCTCGACAATTGGGAACAGCTCGCCGACGACCGGAGCGGGTGGCGACAGGCTGTTCACAAAGGCATCCTTAATGGCGAACAATTAAGGAACCAGCCGCAGGAGACCAAAAGACAGAAAAGGAAGATCGCACGGCAGAAACAGGCCCTCGGTCCTCCATCCAGCTTCATTTGTGGCCACTGCGGAAGAGTCTGCCAGTCCAGGATCGGTCTGCTGAGCCATTCAAGAACCTGCTCTCAAAACACGACTAGATGACTAACCTAGAGCGCTACCATCATCTTTCGAGATGGACGGTTTGCCTACTACTACTTTCGATACAATATTATTTTTTTAACTATGAAAGAAACAAATTATTGATTTTTATAAATTTAGCAAATAAAGAAACTATGTGTGGCTATAAAGAATTGAATTAATGCTGAATTTCCCCCCCCCCCCCCCCAATCAATGAACATGAAGATGATATTTACGATTCATATCAAGATAGAGTTTTATCTGACATATCGTATTTTAATCAGAGGACGTCTATTGAACAATTCCACGTTAAAACAAAATGAACGTAAAAGGTTAATCAACATCAATCACTTATGTGTGTTTTGTGTTGTAAACTTCTGTCTTGACGGTGTGTGTGATGTCACTGTAAGGATGAGATGAAATCTCTTAGATCCTATAAACCACTCATGGGACGGTTTTTATGGCGCCCTTCTTTCATCCCCACCATAACCGATAGTGCAATGGCCACGGGAGATATATCGAGAACTTGAACCAAGACCTGACAAATTGCCTCGGTCCTCACCGGAGATCGAACCAGTTACCTTTAAGATCTACAGTCAGGCTCGTTACCACACGACCATCCGTCCCCATGGTCTTGACGGTAGATAACTCTATTCATTCTCAGCCAGCATGGTTATGAAACTGATTACCCACCCTTGCAGCCCCTTCAACAAGCAATGGAACTGTTTTGTTGTAAAGCGTCTGCCTACCTGCGTGTCCACCACATCTTCAACACTCGTGTGTTCGGTGAGCCACCATTCTGACGCTGAGGTGGAGCACGCCGCCGCTGTCCGCTCCAGGTCATCCAACGTGGACACGCCTTCCACCAGTGATGACGTCACGGCCAGAGTGTCGTCATCGCTACAGTGTTAAAATAAGTAAATCAGTGTGTTAAGTCTATCTATCTATCTATCTATCTATCTATCTATCTATCTATCTATCTATCTATCTATCTATCTATCTATCTATCTATCTATCTATCTATCTACCTCTCTCTCTCTATATATATATATATATATATATATATATTTATATATATATATATCAGTGGCGTAGCGAGCTTAACTCGCGCCCTAGGCATAATACCTTTTTAGCGTCCCCCCATTCAAAAATCATATAATATTATGTGTAAAATGTACCATTTGGCGCCCCTTTGTGAGTTGCACCCGGTGGCATGATGACCCCACCTGCCCCTCACTACGCCAATGATATATATATATATATATATATTGTATATTGATGTACACACATTTTAACTGTTGCTCTGGTGTACACAAATTTTAACAGTGTTAAATAATGTTTAATTTTACACACTTACTCTTCCCCTCTTGCTGCAGGGGAGTGACCATCTGCCAACTTGAAAAACCTGCGCCTGTCTTCCATAGACCGCGACACGCGCAACAGTCCGCGCAGGGGTGAGCTGGCAGCATCCGTGGCGACGGAACAAGGGGATTGGGTTCGATTTTTAAATCTGAAACCATCCGCCTCGCCACCAGCTTTATCTAAGCTGGAATGTCCAGACCCTTGCTGCTTCCTCTGCGAAATATGGCCACCAGATGACTTTTCCGACTTGGAATCCGCGACATTTCGCACAGCTCTGTGATAACCGCACAGAGGCGTGCCTTCCCTGCTATCCTGTGGCTCCGTGAACGGCTCAGAATCAGGGTCGTCCACGTCAAAGGCCACTCTCTTTTTTCGAGAGGATGGTTTTCTTCTGGCCTTAACCTTGGAACAACTTCCGGTAATAGACTTTTGCTTTTGAGTCAGTGAAAAAACGTCGACGCCGGAAGTCGCTTTTGAATCTTCACAACTTCGGTCATCTCCGGCGAGAGTTCGGCGAAGTCTGTGTCCACTGCTGGGACTTTTCTTGTCCGTTGTGTTTATAGTGGACTTAATTACCTTCCTATTATTTTGTTTCATTTTTTTTTCTTTTTTTAAATTGCTTTTGATACTTTTATTTAAATAAGGTTTATCCCTCCAATAAACAGCAGTAGATTGCTTGATTAGTCGTAGATTAACTTTCAACTGATATATGATATAAGCGACTGATCGAAATTCAACTTAAGACTGGGATTAAAAATAGTAAACTCTGCCGGTGGTGTAAGGTATTCAAACTCGTATTAAAACTAATTATTTTTTCTCTTTTTAAATTAAAAAAAATGTTATCTAGGCAGTAAAGGGAAATGACTCTGTTTGAGAACGTTATCTGCAGGTTTTCGTTCCTTTATTTATTCATCTTTATGCACTGTGTAATGAAATTTAGTGTTGGCGTTCTGAACAATGAACTTAAAAATATAATACGACAGATACTGAAGTGAGTTGATGGCATTGCACCGACTTTCACCGCTTGATATGAAGGCGTGGCCGTTTCTCAAAACTACAGACTTGCTGTGAATTATGATAATAATAATGTTGATTAAAGGCGGTAATAATGAAACAACTTTCATTAAACATCAAGAAATGTGCAATAATGGACCAGTTACCACTAAACCTCAAGAAATGTGTAATAATGGCCCAGTTACCACCAAACATCAAGAAATGTGTAATAATGGACCAGTTACCACTAAACATCTAGAAATGTGCAATAATGGACCAGTTACCACTAAACATCAAGAAATGTGTAATAATGGCCCAGTTACCACCAAACATCAAGAAATGTGTAATAATGGACCAGTTACCACTAAACATCTAGAAATGTGCAATAATGGACCAGTTACCACTAAACATCATGAAATGTGTAATAATAGACCAGTTACCACTAAACATCTAGAAATGTGTAATAATTGACCAGTTACCACTAAGCATCAAGAAATGTGTAATAATGGACCAGTTACCACTAAACATCAAGAAATGTGTAATAATGGACCAGTTACCACTAAACATCAAGAAATGTGTAATAATGGACCAGTTACCACTAAACATCTAGAAATGTGTAATAATTAATTAATTATATATAAAAAAGTGAATATAAATAAATAACATACAGTGAAATTAATTTGGTTGTTTGTTGAGTATAACATGAAGAATATAGGTTTTATTTTTTTTTTCTTAGACCAGGGGTGGGCAAACTTTTTCTACGGAGGGCCACATTGAAAACTAGTGATATGTACATGCATACGGGCCGCATAATAAACGCTGAAGGGCCGCATGCGGTCCGCGGGCCGTAGTTTTGCCCACCCCTGTCTTAGACCAATTATAAATAGTGTGTGTGTGAATTGTGAAGTGACTGAAGTCCCTGTAAAGATGAGATGAAATCTCCTATTTCCTATAAACTACTAATGGGACTGGTTTTTCATACTGTTCTTCTTTCATTCACCACCATGGCCGACAGCACGATGGCCATGTTGGCCCTATGGGAGACATAGCAGGAACTTTTCACCACGCCCTATAACAAAACATAGGTCCTCACCGGAGATCGAACCCGGGACCCTACGATCGACAGTCGATCACTTTTGCAGCACAACAGTTGCTATAAGTATTTTTGTGTTTGTGTGTGTGGGGGGGGGGAAGTCCCTGTAAGGATGATCTATAACAGAATTTGTTTTGTCATTGGTAGTATCTTGTAACTTTTTGTATAGCTATTATTGTTTGTTTTAATCAGGCCTTGCAACACGGTGTGTTTACCATTCAGATGGCATAGGCTGAAATCTTGCAGTAATTATCATAGAAATGATTTGAGCAAACATTTTATACTGTAAGGATTAGATGACATCGCCCTTCTTTCATACCCACCCCATCCCCCTCTCGCAATAGGCGAGTGTGTGAACTGGCTATAGAGGCGACACGGGGAAAAAATGTACTGGTGACCCAACAAATAATAATAAATATATTATGAAAGCCCTGCCAGGTATGCGGGTCTCTCCCCCCCCCCTTTACACGTTGTTACTGGTTGATCGGGCACGCTAGGATTTTAGCCCGTGGTCAACAGCTGGCGCATCGGGCGGGATTGCCGACGAAGAGCCACTGAGTTACAGTTGCATACCACAAGAGTGGAGAGAGGGAGGGGAGAGAGAGAGAGTAACGGGAGAGCGGGACGGGAGAGATTAAGGGGAGAGAGGGAGGGGGGTGAGGTAGAGGAGAGGGCGGGGAGAAAGAAAGGGGAGAGAGGGAGGGAAGTGATGCAGTAAGGTAAGAGAGGCAGGAGAGTGAAGGGGGGAGAGAGTAAAGGGAGAGAGGAAGGGGGAGAGGGGGAGAGGAAGGGGAGGGAGGGAGGGAAGTGATGCAGTAAGGTAAGAGAGGCAGGAGAGTGAAGGGGGGACAGAGTAAAGGGAGAGAGGAAGGGGGAGAGGGGGAGAGGAAGGGGAGGGAGGGAGGGATGAGAGTAAGGGGAGAGAGGGAGGGGAGAGAGGCAAGTGAGAGAGGTAGGGGGAGAGGGGGGTAGAGGAAGGGGAGAGAGGGAATAGAGAGAGAGTTGAGAAAGAGGGTGGAAAGAGATGGTGGAGTGAGACTAAGAGAAAGATAGGGGGATACCAAGAGATATAGGGCAGAGAGATGTAGAAAAGAGTGTGTATAGAGAGGAGAGAGACAGGGGGATAGGGGAGAGAGAGAGAGAGAGAGGAGAGAGGTGGGGAAGAGAGAGAAAGAAAGAGTGAACATTAGAATAAAAAATTATCTTTTTTTTCCCCTTAAGGTGTCGAGACAATGCTTAGCCTAAACATGACCATCATATGACTTATGACAGATTTTAAAAGCAATAGAATATACATGTTTTTTTTAAATTGATCTTCTTGGTATTAATATTAGCGTATCTTATAGTTTTGGACATATCATTTTTTTTTTGTTAATATCTAGACTTTGAAAAAATAAATGAAATAATTTACCTCTGAAGTAAACCGAGTCACGCCATGGCCATTTTGGTATTTTTTTTTTGTTATACATATTTTTGCTAACTTTTTTGTACCGCACTTCCGGTTTTTTTTCTTTTCTTGTAATTGTACTAGTTAGTGCGGGCGGTGCGGGCTATACAATTTTACCATCATCGATTGTTAAAATAAAACTTGTTACCCCAACATACTTACATAATGCATAGTTAAAGGTTGTTTTTTTTTCGGTGTGTGTGTAATTGTCGATGTTTTGTTAGTCTTTTTATTCCCTCGTCGGGCTTTCATTTACGGTCTAATCAATGCCTGTTCAAATAGAATACAATACCTTCCCGCTGACTACTTCACAGCAAACGACAACCTTACCTGTGCTTGGTCGGCATCGCCCGTGCACTGGGCATTTTGTTACCTGCTAGTGGTGATTGCTTTGCGAACATTTCTGCTTGGATTGACTTAAATTGTTTTAAACCAACATAGTCAGGAGTTAATTATCTGCAGTTTACTATTCTCCGTAAGTATAGTTTATTATAAATTTTTTTAACGCATCATTTTTAAAGCTATACCATGTTTCATTTAGTTTATGTTGTTTTGTAATCAAAATGAAACTGTTTGTGGCATGTGTAGAAATATTAAGCTTTTGTGAATAAAATGTTTTTTCCCAATTCCTTACAAAGCCAAAGGATATAATCTATTATATTATTAAAAAAAATTAAAATGCTACAAAATTACCACAAATACTATATAAATTAGCCTCTGCTAGTGTATCTACATATCACTGCTTAAGTTAGAGCCTATTGAATAAATGCATAATAAATAAGTATACATGTGAAATTATTTCATACCAAAGCCACAAGCTCAATAATTAAGACAATTAAGACAGGGAAAACCTTCTTTTATATTAGTCAAATTATAATTCGTGCTACTAAACATATATCAATTATGATGTTATCTTGTTTCGGTGAACAATGCCTTCCCACTGCTGTGTACCTGGTTGTCGTGGAAACTATCCAGCCACATCAAATGAAACTTATGAAAAAGTCAGTGTCTTTCAGTTTCAAGTTTCAGTTTCAGATCAAGCTATGAAAGAGAAATGGTTGAAACATATTCCTCGTGATTTTAAAAATACTAAACGTTCAGTCTTCTGTGAAAAACATTTTGCGACTCAGTTCATTATTCGAATTGACTCAGCAAAACGACCTGATGGTGTCATTATAAGTATTGTACGAGATCGGCCTAAGCTGACAGCCGACGCCTACCCTAACACATTTTTCCTAACACCACATCGTATTTGTCTCAAGAACCCCCTCAGCAACGTAAATGTCCAGACTCAAGGAGGGCAAAAGCTGCACGTCGTGATGATGAGATTATCAATACATGGGTGGCTAAAGATAAAATGAAGGATTTCTCTGACCTACTGGACACAATATGCCATTTCCTTAAAGACTACCCACAGTGGCATCTTACTCAGACAGATGACAAAGTTTATTTGTATAAACTTGTTGTACAAGATGTACCAACTGTTGTGGTATCGGTATGTTCATTTTCTTCTCAGTTAAATTCATATTTAGATTTAGAGGGGGAGGTCAAAATGGCCAAGAGAGATTTTGGTAGATGTAGTCACTGTTAAATTCTCTTTGTTCAAGAAACTTAACAGCATGTAGTCACTGTTGAATTCTCTTTGTTCAAGAAACTTAACAGCATGTAGTCACTGTTGAATTCTCTTTGTTCAAGAAACTTATCAGCAAACAGTATGAAAATATTTTCTTATCAAAAAAACAACAACTAGATACAGGTCTTGTCATCATTATTCTCATCATGTCTTCTAACTCATTACTCATATTTAGGCGACTGTGTCTGTGGGCAATCTATTAGTCAATCTTTTTTTCATTAACATCTAATTATTTTCTGGCTAGCATACTGTTACATAACTATAGTAAATGTGCACCAGGTAATTCGTTAAAGACAATGAAAGCTAAGAAGAGAAAATTACTAACATTCACTCAAGAGGTTTGAACTGGCTGTATTGATGTTGTTGTTTTTTATTTTCAAGTATTCTTTCTTTTAATGCATGCCTTAATATGTTTATTTAACTAATGCTTGCCTCAATATGTTTATTTAACTAATGCTTGCCTCCAATGTTCCCTCTAAGCCGAGCGCGTGAGCGATCGCTCACACGAATTCAGAGCGTCGCTCATACTACACGTACGATCGCTCACTCCGAGGGACGACATCGCTTAAATCGCTCACAAATTTTGGCCTCAAACAAAATGTCGCTCAGAGACAAAATTTTTTGCTCACTTCATACCACACCTTAGAGAGAACATTGCTTGCCTCAATATGTTTATTTTATTAATGAATGCCCCACCATGTTTATTTAATTAATGCTAGCCTAAACATGTTTATTTTATTAATGCTAGCCTCAACCATGGGCGTCGCTAGGAATTTTTCCAGGGGGGGGGGCACAAAAACACGTTTTTTTTTTATTTTAACTGACAATGCCATACAGGTTTATTTCTCCTTTAAATCCAAGTTAAGTATAACATTAATTATTTATATTGACATAAATAAATGTATTTGAAATTTCAAACATTTTGACTACAAGCACAAGTGTGTTCCGATTTTAATTTTCTTTGTTTAATTTGGCCTTCTGTAGCTTGATTAGGCCTTCGAAAATGTTTTTGGCATTCAGGTTTTTTTTTTAATCTGACAACTCTTGTTAGTTTATAATCGTCTGCCACTGAGTGAATTCTTAAATTTATCCTAAATTAATAAGAAAAGATGGATATCAGAAAAATATTGTACAGGCTCAATAAAACGAAAAGTAGTGCAATCGCGGGATTCCGAAAAGCCGTTATTAGAAGATTTTTAGAACGTCTGCAGCATCTGAATTATCATATGCATTGAGGACAACAGTACAAGTTCAACAGCCAGACACAACAGTACTGAAGAAACTATTTCTAATTTGATTGTCGCTGTCACTTCTTCATTTCCTAAATTGGATATTGGAAGGTATGTCGTGACATACGACCTTTCAAATGAGTTCAAATTGCTGCTTATCCTTAATTGTTTGTACTCTGATAAAAAGTATGATTTTTAGAGCTGACAGTGGTGGAAACAGAGGTTTTATATATGCTTGGTTATCAGACTATTCATCGTGGGTTGTATACTCGCACATTTTAAAAGGTGCCTTTTGCAAATTTTGCATGTTGTTTCCACAAAAAAGTAATTCTAGGAGTTCAGGGGGCCTTTTTCATCAAACCATTTACAAAATTTAAAGATTTCATCGAAGATGCTCGTAGCCACATACAAAGCACATGGCACAAAGGCTCTTATTAAGGATGCAAGCTATTTTGTTGCATTATTGGAAGCCAAAGCAGTTTCTATAGATGAGCAGTTGAACTCATCATTCAAGAACATTGCAACAAACTGGGTCCCACCATTTCTACAATCCTTTTTTTTTTTTTGCGGCATGCATGATTTGGCACTTCGTGGAAAAGAATCACATTCTGGTAATTTTTACGACCTGTTAGAGTTTCGTGTTGAATCTGGAGATGAAGTTCTAGGTAATCATTTGTCAATTGGTTCTTGTAGTGCTAAGTACATCTAGGCAACTACACAAAGCACTATGATCGAAATGTGTGGGTCTCTCTTGCGTGAAGACATTGTTCGTGAAGCAAATAATTCAGTTGCAATGTCTATACTTACATGCCGACGAGACAACATAATTTAACGATTTAAATAACTTGGAATGCTTTAAAGTAATGAAAAAAAAATTACATTCATTTACCATAAAGTTAATTCGGCACTAATTATTATGATAAACACGTTTTATATTGAGGCTATACAGTCTAACTCTAACATCCTTCTATTTTATAAATTAACACGAAACATAGAGATCGAGGCCAACAGGTAGCAGACAATAACACGGCCTGGATTTGGCCTGGATTTGGCTTTGTGCTGTAGAAGGCATTGGTCTAATGCGCCGGGCTTAGGCCCTGTGCTAAATGCAGGTCATTAAATACCTATTTTGAAGGATATAGTTATATAATATCGTCTCTAAACTATTCTATCGCCGGTCATCCCCCCCGCGCCCATTTCATATTTTGTTGAGGGGCCAGGTGAGGTTGTCCTACTCGAGACACCCTCAGGCCATTACCGCCCCGCAAGTCAATAATTTATTTTTAGAGGCCCATCAATTACTTCTGCACCCGAGATCGCGATTCGACCCTAATCCATCACTGTTCTGGAGTGTCATAGAATTCAAAGAGCAACAACAAACAACGACTAACAATAACATACAACAACAACCAACAACAGCAACAACAACTAACATTAACAAACAACAACAACCAACAACACGGCGCTGACCCAATGTTGCCAGATTGCACTACTCATTGCAAATGTGCTACCTCTTAAAGGTATATAAGCATTTTTTAAAATGCGAAATTCTAGTTTAAATACTCAGAAAAAGAGGCTAAAGTGTATGTGCTACTTTTTTTTTTGGTTCTGTGCTACTTTGGTTTTAAAGTTTCTGGCAACTCAGCGTTTTCCACCACCACTGACACACTGCAACTCCCCCCCCCCCCCCCCCGTTTATGAAAAGGTTTATTTGATTGACAACGCTTGTCGCCTTTAGGAAAAACGAAAAGTCGCATCATTTATATTATTGTTACTTCTAGATTTCAGCCATATGCAATATGTATGGAAACAAACCGTGTTCCAATGTGTGATAAAAATAGCTATAAGATAAAATCAATGACAACAATTTGATATAGCTCAGTGAGGTAAACAAGATTTCCACATGAAAGGGAAGACACTCTATTTTTATTTACCTGAAGGGCTTCGGAATCTCCAGTATTTAAACTTTCCTGAATTGTTGATTGTGTATGCTAATTCATTAGATTATCATTTCTTTGTTGGGGTTGGTGTGTATTCTCAATGATGGATACCCCCTCCTCTTTTATGTGTGTATTTCTACAAATGGTGCTATTGTTACTCAGCTTTCATCAATTAGTTGTTCATGGTTGGACTTTGCCAGATATCAAAACCAAAATGGTACGTGACCCAACAAAAGGTACAAGCGACAATCATAAATTGCTTCTAATTTCTTTCGATGGTTTTAGGTGGGATTACATTCTTAGTAATAGAGCGAGGACGCCAAACTTTGATAGGATTATAAGTGAAGGTGTAACAGTTCAACATGGTCTAAAAAATGCCTTTGTCACTAAAACTTTCCCCAATCATTTTACACTGGCTACTGGGTTATGGGAAGAAAGTCATGGCATTGTGGGCAATGAAATGTATGACCCACACTTGAATCAAACATTTACTCCGCAGAATGATTCTGCAAACAATGACCCGGCATGGTTTGATGTTGGTGCCGAACCAATATGGGTCACCAACCAATTGCAAGACAAGGGAAAAAGTGGAGTTTGCATGTGGGTTGGAGCAGGTTCGCCTATAAAGAAGGTCAGGCCGTTCAAGTATATACCTTATAATAAAACCATGGGATACATTGACAAAGTGGATACAGTTATTGACTGGTTTATAGATAAAGATCCAATCAACCTCGGTCTTCTTTATTTTGACCAGCCCGATTTCAATGGTCATCAGTTTGGCCCAGACTCAAAGGAAGTGACCGATATTATTGAAGAGCTTGATGATGTAGTAGGCTATCTCTTAAAACGTTTAAACGAGACCAACTTGCTTCAGAATATGAACATAATTATGACAAGTGACCATGGATTTACAAATACGCCATATGATAAAGTAATTAGCCTGGATAAATATGTCAGTGAAACATCTTATAATATGTCATCAGTTACACCGGTAGCTCTCATATGGCCTGAGAAAGGTATAAAACTAATATACTTTTAGTCTTATGTTTTATTATTTGTGCCATTTTGATCTATCATATTAATATCTTTTTATTTATTAATAATAAATTACTAACTTAACTATTCACATTTTTTGCTAGATATTCTTGACTTAACCAAAGCTAAAGTATAATAGTGCTGTTTATGGGTCTTAACTTTCAATTTTTTATTTTAGGTCACCAAGAGTTGGGAAAATTGCCTAATAGGTATAGATTCCAGTACAGCACCATCAAATTTACTAAACTTATGTTTCAAACATCACTTCCTATACATAGAAATAATAAACATTAACTTTTTCCCTACCTTGAGTCACGTTTTGCAATTAAGTTACCTTCACTATCTGACAGCAAGCTGCATTTTGCAGCACAGACACACGTTTAGTAATTAATATCTAATCCAACATTAAATACTTTCTAGCAAATTTCCAGTTTTTATATTAATGATACACAGATTATATTTCCTAATGTAAAAATGTGTTTTTTTTAATATTAAATTTGACAAGTACTTATGTGTGGATTTAAAAAAAAAAATTCCCAGAACTAATATGCTGATACCGATCTAACCACTATCAGCTTTTAGTTTTTAGCATAACTTTATTGTTACATATTCTATTTTTTTTAAACATAATTGTTCAGAATAGTATTCTAGATCACATGAAAGTATTGAAAGACATATAAATGTTCATTATTGTTTTTTCTAATTATAGATAAGTACTTTTTTTGTATTGTACCCAAAACAATTGTTTTATGGTAACTTGATTTTCATTAATGTAAAGACAATATATTTCTGTTCATGTGTATGTGAGACATTCTATGTCTAGTTATTCAGTCTTAACAGCTCTTTTTTTTTTGGCTCACTCTGTGTCATCCCTTTACTGGTCACCTTCTATTCTAAATTATTTTCATAGCATTATATGTCAATTGAATAGGTCAAGTTAACCTTTTTAATGTTATAAAAAGACTTTTTCCTGCTATTTTTGTAATAATTTGCTTGTATTGTTTGTAGGTCAGTTGGAATTTGTGTTTGTAAATCTCACAAAGGGATCTTCAGACAATGGACATTTTAAGGTATATAAACAGGAAAATATGCCAGATTTCTTTCATTACAACTCAAGCTGGCGCATTAGTCCCCTTATTGCTGTGGCTGAAGATACTTACTCTTTCGAAACAAAAAGATTTCCTTATCCTGCTAAAGAACGTAAGAACTTATTTATTTTTTCCCACAAAGTAAGCTAATATTTGATCATATAATTTTTAGGTTATTAACTTTTACAATTTGGAGAATTTTTGTATTAACTGTCGTCTGAATTAAAGATACCAAGTGAAAAAAAAAATATGATTATTGAATGATGAAACATTTATTTACCTTTTTTTTTTTCTCTTGTTCAGTTGGGAATCATGGTTATGACAATAGACTTCAAGATATGCATCCATTTTTTATTGCAATGGGTCCTTCATTCAAGAAAAACTTCGTGGTAGATACCTTCGACAGTGTTGATATTTACCCTTTGATGTGCCATTTGCTTCATCTAACTCCAGCACCTAATAATGGAAGCTTAAGCATTGTCTCACAGCTTCTTTTTGTTGAACCAGACTTCGTAATTACATTGCTTACATGTGAGTTGTTAGTCTAATAACTTGTTATTGTACCCTTGACTTTATAATGACTTAATATCATTTTTTTTCCCCTATCAGAGAATAGTGTTGATTTAGCAAAGTGCTGTTATAAATATATTGATAGACTTCTTTATATTAGATGCTGACCAAACGTTTTTAACAGTATTTATACTTCATAATAATACTTACTCACATTAAAAGATGAATAAATTTGAGACTGGAAAAGAGTGACTATTAAATCATTCAAGCTAACAATAACTACTTTTTGGTCACAGTAGTCAAATGTTTTATCTGTAGACAGAGCCATTTTCATAGATATTTGGTTGTTCTATGCAGAGACTTTCATAGATATTTGGTTGGCCCTACTCAGAGACTTTCATAGATATTTGGTTGTTCTATGCAGAGACTTTCATAGATATTTGGTTGGCCCTACTGAGAGCCTTTCATAGATATTTGGTGGCCGTACATGGAAACTTTCGTAGTTATTTGGGAGCTCTTAAGCAAAAGTATCACTCAGTGCCCCCAGATTCGACACTAATCTGTATTGGCCCTGTGTGGAATAAGGGCCTAGGAACTGCATAGGTCGCCTGTCCCACATCAGGTGATAGCTTTTGCCACATTTCTGATTGATTAAAAAAAAAATAGAATAGAACAAAATAAACAAGTAATGTACTGGAATACAATTTTAATTTTTGTTTTAAACTTGGTGGTCCCAGCCATGATCTATGATATCACTCAAAAATCTGAACACGTTTTGATTGAAATTATTTATTAGTTCACCAGGAATGTTAATTAGGAAGTGATCTTATTTTTGTTTTAAAAGTTAAAAAATGTAATAAACACACACACATATACACACACACATATATATATAACAATATATATATATATATATATATATATATATATATATAATAATATATATATATATATATATATATATATATATAATACATAAACATAGTTTATATTTCTTTTACAGATATTCTTAGTCTAACTGTGATTGTTGTGGTGGCAGGTGTGTTTGCAGCAGCTGCGTGCTATTACCGTAAAAGATCTGGATATATAAAGTACACATCCTTAAGCAGTACAGAAACAACAGCCAACTACGCTTCATAATGTTGATTTTGATTTAGTTTTTGTTCCACGAAATATTTGTGTGTGTGTTTGAGAATTTTTTTTCCCCCTTGTATTACATTTGCTGAAACTTCCCAAGATTCAGAAATGGGTGTTTCATTAATCATGGTAGTCCTTATTACAAAAAAAAAATTAGGAATAGCGCATCAAGTTAAACACAAAATAAAGTTACAAATCACAGTGAACACAGAGAAATGTAACTCATAAGAGTAAACAGAGTAATTTAGCACATAATAATGGTTCATTAGTGAGAAATAGAGCACATATAGTAAACACAGAGAAATGTAGCATGCCAGAATAAAGATAGTGTAAAGTTGCACATGACAGTGAATTCATTTAGTTTAGCATTTGACTGAACCCCTTGTAGTCTAGCACATGACAGTAGACACATGAAGTGTTGCACATGATTGACAGTAAACCCATATAGTATAGCACATGACAGTAAACCCTTGTAGTGTAGCACATGACAGTAAACCCTTGTAGTGTAGCACATGATTGACAGTGGACACAAAGTGTTGCAGATGATTGACAGTAAACCCATGTAGTGCAGCACATGACAGTAAAACCATGTAGTGCAGCACATGACAGTGAACCCATGTAGTGTAATACATGACAGTGAATGCAACTATTTTTTGTGTGTAAAAGTTGATGGTGTTATTGGGTAGTGTTGATTATTTTTATTGCCCTTGGAGCTCAACTTATCACAGTTTGAGAACAGTGTAAATTATGTACTATACTAATAAGCTCTTATTTTTTATTTTTGTTTAATATGTTATATGAATGGAAAATATTTCCTTGCACTTTGTGATATTAATCAGTGATCTGTTTTGTTTGTTTCTTCCTTTTAATATAGGAAAAGTAGAAAAAGTGTTTACTTCCTATTTTTTTTTTTTTTGTTTTACTTTTTACACAATTCTGTACTCACACCTTAATAAATATATGACTTTTCTTTTTTTCTCACAGTATATTTCATACATTTTGATGTTAAAGCCATTACATTTTCTTTAGAATTTCATTTATTTTTTTAATTTTTATTTTGTTTCATTATTATTTTTTTGGGTCAACAGTTTTGGTTTAGGTTTTTTTTTTTTGGTCCACTGAGATTTTTTCTTATTTAAAAAAAAGTGTTTTTTGTTTGTTTATTTCTTTAAAGTGATTCTAAGTTAATTTGATAAATTTTGTTTTGTAATATTCCATTTATTTTACATTACCATCTTGTAATGCAATATAAGTATTATGAAATGTAAATGCTATATACAAGTAACAAAATTTCACACAAAATGCTTTAAATTTATAGATTTCATTTAGGCTATAACTCAAGCTAAATAAGTATTTGATATTTTAATGACATATTGAAGAAAAAAAAATTTCTCATTATGCCATCTCGATATTTAGTAAAATAGTACGGCCCGGATACTATTTTACAATGTTGGGTCTTTTATTTTACATTGTTAAAGTATAAACTGTAGTTAATGGGTGTTTAATAGTTTTGAAAGCAGTGCTATGGACTAGTTTCATATTATCAAATGCCTACATTGTTGCCAAAAGGACAGGCGATTTTTCTAATTATTTAAACAAAACGTATGTAATGTAGATTTAAAAAAAAAAAAATGAACTATACAAACTAAGCCTTTTTTAAAGAAAAAGTAAATGACACTCTTTATTTGAAATAGGAAGGAAGCTTTCTAACATTCAATATTAAAGGTCATGGATTGAGTCATCTGTAGGGACAGAAAGTCCAAGTCAGTAGATTATTGATCTAGACCAGGGCTTCTTAAACTATGTATCGCAATCCCATTTGGGGTCGTGTAGCAAAATTCTGGGGTCGCGAGAGATAAAAATACAATTTAACAGAAAATGTTTTTTTAACTTGTAAGATATTAATTTATTTTTCTTTTATATTTGTATGGGGTCGTCAAGAAACTCGCAATCATAAATGGGTTCGTGAATTACGAAAGTTTAAGAAGCCCTGATCTAGATAAGTGTAGGGTACTGTTTTATTAGTTCTTTTTTTTTTTGTTTCAATATTTAGCACTAAAGTAATAAATTAGTAACCAACTTTTTTTTTTTTAAATTCCCTTAACCGATGTAGTCGTTGGGGGGAACGAATGGATACATCAACAGATTTCTGTGAAATCATCCTGTTTATATGACTCATCCTGTTACTGCTGATCACTGGTTGCCTATGTAGTTTTGTACATATATATGTACCTGTACATGATTCTGGGTTGTATTTTATAAGCGTAAATTAAACAGAACAAAACAATTTTTTTTTCCGTCAACTGTGGGTGAGACCCTGTGACACCTTTAGTCATTGTTTTTTTATTTTTATTTTTTTATTTTTTTTTTTAACACAAGTGTCTGTTATATGGCTGGTGACAGATGTTATGACATTGGTACTTAATGTAAATTACTGCCTTTATATTTTCAGAGTCTACACTAAAGCATTAGTCATTTCAAGTGTGTTTAGTTTTTTCTTTATGTGCTAAATTTGTATTAGAGAGTAAAATGAATTTATTGGGGTACACTTGATTCTTCACACACTTTGTGAATCTCAATTTTTTTTTTTTTTTTGCCTTCACATTTTTTTTAAGGTTTTACTTCTACATCTCGGATGAAAGCATTTATACTAGAAACACAGATTTAGCTTTTCCATTTTCAGTTGTGTTTCTAGTTTCATAAAGATGAAAGTACCATATAAACCACCTTTTCAACCCCCCACTGCCCCCTCCCCCCCCTCCCCACCGGCTGATGTCCGCAGATTTCTTCTGCCTTACTTTTAAACAATTTTATTTTCTGCTCTTTAACGGAAAATTATTTTTTTTTCCTCACATTCGCTTAAATGGGAATGCTTATATTTTGATTTTTTTTCAAGCGGATTTGTTTTTGTTAACTAAGTCGGATAATTACACAACACATGTAAACATTATTTTATCAAATTTTTTATTATTATTAGCTTGTAACATCTTTGCTTTAAATTTTTTTTTTAATACATGCAAGCAATGTATTATTAATCAGATATTATTATTATTGTTATGGTGTTTTTTTTTAAAAAACAGCCCAAAGTATTTCCTGCGCATTTAAAATATATAATAAACTAAAAATTATTGCCCATTTCTACTTGCCATTAAATTTTACGAAAACAATTGAAGATATTATTGGGTCATTCAACACATTTTTATTTAATTACTGCAGGAGGCAACAAGTTATAGCTGACCTCGTTATACTCATAGCCAACATGTTTCCTGGTTGATATGTGTGTGGGGGGGGGGGGGAAAGGGGGCTAGTCTGGTTGGCTTAAAAAAGTCAGGGCCCAGTGTTATGTTATGAATCAAGATAACAGACAGTATTGTTGGAAGGTTACATTTGTTGACATGCAATTATATTGTTAGTAGGCTATGGTTTATATATTTTGTTTTTATAATATTTTCGATTATACAACTGGCTGAATGTTTTTTATCCTTTTTTTGTTTTCCTTTGGTATCATTAGTATCATTAGTATTTAATAGAAAAATAAAAACAAATATTAGGAAAAAAAACTACTTGCCTTAATTAAATCATTTACAAATTACTTGTTCATCATGACTAATATTATTCAAAATCATGTTCTGTACATCAAACAATATTGTACGCTTACTGGACAATTATCAATATTTTCTAATAAAATGTGTACTGTTTCATGTTAATTATGGCGAAAGCGAAACGCCCAAAATGAGGATGTAAAAAGGCATATTTATATTATGGTACATTTCTTTTTTTTTTTTTAATCCCATTTGGTTGCAGCTCTGACCTATAGAATATCCTATACAACATGAACAGTATGTGGTATACTGCACCCTTTCTAGACTGCAAACAAACAGAAAATAACTGAGGCTCCCTGCACTATTCTAAAAACTTGCCCCCCCCCTCCTCTTCCCGTTCCCCATGACAATTCTGAAAACTGCCCCCTCCCGTTCCCACTAAAAACTGGGCCCCCCACCTTCCAGTTCCCTCTGAAAATTCTAAAAATTGGGCACCCCACATTCCAGTTCCCCATGAAAGATCTAAAAACTGGACCCCTACCATCCCGTTCCCCCTGACAATGCTGAAAAAAGGGACCCCCCCCCCCCCGGACAGGCGTGCATCTTCGTTGCATCAAATTGAAAGTCTTTAATGTTCGGGGCCCCTGGGAGCTGTGCGTGTTGTCTCCCATGACCCATAACCCCATTTTAACTATTCATTTTAACTGTAACATTAAGTACTTGGCTTAGAAATCCCACGCCAGTTCTAGTGATATAGTCAAATAGAACGCATTCCTAGTTACAATAGTTATTGCATTTGAATGCCCTCATTTATCTTTCTAATAAAAGTATTATTAAAATAATACGTCGAAAAATATAACATTTTTTGTTCTTAGATAAAACTAAAAAGAGCATGGTTGTGGGGGGGGGGGGGAGGGGAATGAAGCCAATCAAAGGAATCTTTTATCTGTGACGCCTGTCATGGTTCATGTGTCTCACTAATGCTGTCCCGCATATTCATTAAATCCAACCTTAAACACGTTTTGTCGTTGGGGGAGGTAAGGACTTCAGAAACACAACAATAAACATGTCTTTTCCCAGCCGTCTCTTTTGTTGTTTGGTATTAATCGCTGCAGTCGCCGGAGATCTTTAGTTGGTGGCCCATACTCCGGTAGGAGTGACGGGCAATGATGATGATGATGATGATTTATCGCTGCATCCTGGACTATCCTTTATCTACCGTAAATATGCATTCACTGTTTTATTATCCTCAGCACCGGATTGGATAAGTAATTTCACTGTGTCTGCATATTCACCCTCCGAAGCAAGCATGACTGCTGTCCAGCCTGTGACATTTCGTTCATTAACATTAGCACCAGATTCAATTAGTGATTTGACAGTGTCCGTGTGTCCATTTTTAGAAGCGATCATTACAGCCGTCCAACCGTCTTTCTCTTTCTCATTTACATTAGCCCCTGAATCAATTAGTAATTTAACGGTCTCCGTGTATCCGTCTTCAGAAGCAATCATTAATGCTGTCCAGCCATTATTTTCTTTTTCATTTACATTAGCACCAGACTCAGTAAGTAATTTGATGATCTCATTGTTCCCATTTAGCGACGCCACCATCAATGCTGTCCAGCCTTTACTTTCCTTTTCATTAACATTAGCACCAGACTCAATAAGCGATTTGACTATTTCTGCGTATCCGTATTGACAACTTTTCATCATTGCTGTGGTTCCGTCTTTATCCTTTTCATTAACATTAGCACCAGATTTAATTAGTAATTTTACAGTGTCTATGTGCCCTTCTAATGAAGACATCATTACTGCCGTGAAGCCTTTGATATTTTTTTCATTAACATCAGCACCCGATTCGATTAGTAATCTAACCGTGCCTGTTTGCCCACTTTGGGAAGCTATTATCACAGCGGTCAAACCGATACTATTTTTTGCATTAACATTAGCACCCGATTGGCATAAAAATCTGGCTATGTCTGTGTGTCCATACTGAGACGTCATCATTAAAGCCGTACATCCATCTTTCTGTTTTTGATTGACATTAGCGCCAGAATCAACTAGCAATTTGACTATGTCAGTGTGCCCGTTTTGAGAAGCCGTCATCAACGCCGTCCAACCAAGGATATTTTTTTGATTAACATTAGCACCGGATTTTATGAGTAATTCGACTGTGTCTTTGTGTCCGTCATCAGAGGCAATGATTAATGCTGTGTTACCTTCTTCATTGTTCTCATTAATGTTAGCACCATAATCGATTAGCATTTTAAGCATGCCTGTCTGTCCGTCTTCAGAAGCCACCATTGCTGCAGTCCAACCGTTTGATTTCCTTTCATTAATATCTGCCCCCGATTGGATTAGTAATTCAAATAGGTCAGTACGTCCACTTTGAGAAGCCATCATTAGAACAGTGATGTCATTGTCTTCTTTTTCATTAACATTAGCACCAGAGTTAATTAATAATTTAACCGCTTCTGCGTGTCCATTAGCAGAAGCGAACATTAGTGCCGTCCAACCGTTTTTATCTTTTTCGTTAACATTGGCACCAGATTCAATTAGTAGTTGAACGGCTTCTGATAGTCCATTTAGAGAGGCTAACATTACTGCGGTCATACCATCCTCTGCCTTTTCATTGACATCACAACCAGCTTTGATTAATAGTCTTAGGGTGTCTGTCTGTTCACTCATGGAAGCTTTCATAGCCGCCGTACAACCTATCACACTTTGTTCATTAACATTAGCACCAGAATCAATTAGTACTTTGACAATGTCGGTATGCCCATCTTCAGAAGCAATCATCAAAGCTGTCAACCCATCTTCTTCTTTATCATCGACATTAGCACCACAATCAATTAGTAATTTGACTATGTCAATATGCCCATTTTCAGAAGCCGTCATTAAGGCTGTCATACCATCTTCCTCTTTTTCATTGACATCAGCACCAGATTCTACAAGTAATTTAACCCTCTCTGTATCTCCATCATCTGAAGCTGAAATCAATTCCGTCCGACCTTTGACATCTGCGTCATCGTCATCATCTTCTGAGTGAGCCACTAACGTATCTGATTTGCAGTTTTCATCGTGAGAAGCAACACCATTTTCCGACTCACTATCGTCATCTTTCTGATTTATATTCGCACCTGAGACATTATGTATTAGTGTCTTCTGTAATTCCATTTTTTTAGAAAGCTTTCGTATTAAATTTTCAGATTCTTTAACATAAATATTTTCAGCTGGTTTGAAGTCACTTTACGCACTCAAGTAATATTTTTTGAAAACTTAACAGTCGATGATTCGTCTAAGGAAAAAAAAAATTAAAATGAAAAATCAGCAAATTATAATTTTTGACAAGAAAATTTTAGAGATGCACAATGTTTGCCTATCGGCTAATATTGATCGTAACATAAACATCAATAAAGTATAGAGGAAAAAAAACATGATACAATTTTTAAAGAGTTATTGACATACAATTCTGTTTTGACGCTCGTGATGAACTTTATCAAAGGGTCGTTCACTTATTATGCAACGCATTTGAGGGGTAGGGGTCAGTGCCGAACCTAGGGATTTCGGGGCCCAGGGTAGGGCTTGGCCTCTTTGGGGGCCCCTGCATTTTGACATTCATCACCATGACATGAGATAATGTACTTAATATTTAATGTATAAAAAATGTTTGCCCACCCCCCTCAAGCTGGGACCCGAGGGGACTTTTGAATTAGGACCCCCCTCACCCACCCTAGGTACGCCTCTTATAGGGGTACCCAGGTCCGACACGCAATAAAAGGAATGTTAGAAATGCGTTACGCGGGAAGGTTGTGAGTGGGTGAGGTCCGAAATCAAGAAAGAAAAGCTTTAAGGTAATAATTGAACGTCTCATCAGACAGACAATTACAACAGCTGTAAGGCCCGGATCGATAAATCTCAGCCTCGTTGAAGTGGAGGAAAAAAAAACTTAACCTTTGACTTTTTTTTAAACGCAGGAAAAACTTACAATAAATAAATCCACTTGAAAAAAACAACGCAGGGTTAATGAATTTTTTTTATTTTTAGAGCATTTTCGAAAAAAAAATGCTCTGTTGTCCCCGTTTTGTCTGTCCGTCTGTCCGTGTACACCCTAGATCTCAACAACCATAAGTCCTAGACCCATGATGTATATATCATTTTGTAGGTCTTGGCCTGCCAAGAAATGACTTTTTTTCATTTCGCGATCTGACCTCTCAGGGCCGTAAAAGGGGCCTTAGTACCGTTTTTTACTATATAAGCTATATTAATAAAGGAGCACTATATCTCAGCAACTATAAGTCCTAGACCCATGATGTATATATCATTTTGTAGGTCTTTGCCTGCCACGTGTACATCAAAAGTTCATTTTGCGATAGGACCTCTGAGGGCCGGGCTTCAGGGCTCCTAAGGGGCTTATATATTATATATACACCTTGTACGTTCAATAACCCGTTCATTTGGTGCGAAATACTGCAGCACGTAGTTTCACCAAGATTTATTAAGAAACTCATCAAATGAAATAGTAAGCTTGTGTTCTGAGTTTAATTGAAAGTATCAGAGCTATGCAACAATTGACGGAGTTTTCGGACGATTAAATGACTATAATTTAGAATGTTTTCAATTATGAGTCCTATTTCAGTAACCACAAACCACTTGTAGTTAGATTTAAGAGACAATAATTTTTTTCAAATATAAAGAAACGTCTTTATAATATTTTTTTTTACAAATATATGCATTACACAATTGAATTTATAAACATTTCCAAAATTTACAAATATTTACTGAAAGCTAACAAACGTACTGATACATAACACGAAGATGCGCTAACACGTCCTGTTTCCAGAATGGAACAGGCTTAATTGCTTGTTTTTTAAATCTTGAGCTTAATATAAAAAAAAGTTATAGCTTGTAAACATCTATCTATACCTTTAAATAATAATAATAATAATAATAAAAAAACAGAATAGAGACTACTTCCCCTTGTGTGCTATTTATAGCAACATTACAAAGACCTCAGCTAAATTTGAGAGAAAAATAAATGGCACATTTAGAGAGTTCATTTTGTCTAGAAATAATATTCTCGTAATGACGTAATCCACGGTCATAAAGTTGATTGCTGTTAAACTGAATGGCGTACAACCACGGATGTTAATGTGGATTGGCAAATTTTGGAAACAGCCCAGAATGAGAATGGGGTGGGCATTCTTTTCGTGCCGCGGGTCACGATGGAGTATTTAATTTCACAGAAGGGCCTGGGCAAGTCAGATGGAACTGCCGTCCTAAACTGACCCGTGGTTGGGGGCTCGGGAGGATCGAGCAGGCACTGATTGCTGAGTTTCGTACTGGGCATTGTCGTTTAGGTGCGTACTTTGGGAGGTTGAGGCCCAATGTGGATTCGCTTTGCTGACACTGCAAAGAAGTTGAGGAAAACGTTGATCATGTGCTTTTGTGAATGTCCAGTCTGGTAGCTTGCTGGCCATTGGCCTCTATGGCAGTTCCCAGATGTTGAGGGACACAGCGAGTTTGATCTCACGGCTATAAGAGACTAAGTCTCAGCCGGCAGTTATCATTGAGAGAGTTCTGACAGAGAGAGTTCAGAGAGAGAGGGGGGGGGAGGGAGAGCGAGCGAGAGAGAGAGAGAGAGAGAGAGCAGATGTATGGAATGTGTATATGAAATAATACAAATTAAATAAGTGCATTGCAAAATACATTGATGTGAACAACCTGATGTAAGTAGAGCGCATCCCGAATCAAACAGTTTAATATGTTCGGACTTACCCACACCTAGTGTAGGGGGACTACACATCCTAGAAAAATACTTCAAGTATTGATGTCTATTAAACGAAGTGCCACAAGAACCCCGATGGTACTTGAACCCATGAGCCTGAAATATCTCTGAAAATCTCTTTCTAATGTCCCCCAGATATCTGAGAACGGTTTTTTTTTTCATGCGACCACAATAATAGGGACAAGTCTCAAATAAGCGCAATGAAAATCAATTTATAACTAGCAAAAAAAAAATAATAAGATGTAAAATAACAAAACAATGAATGAAATAACAAAACAATTAATGAAATAACAAAACAATTAATGAAATAACACATTAGAACAGAGTCCACTAAGTTAACAAAAATTTACCAGTTCGTAAGCCTGGATATTCAAACGAATACTGGCTGATAAATACTATCATTAACCTATGACTGTTCATCGATAACAACGTTATTGAACATCTGACAGCTGACCCAAAAAAAAAAGCAGGGCTGCCGACCAGCTAATCTTGAGCCCCCCTGGTTATCTCCACCCTCTGTGGGCCCCTTCGACCGTGCACGCCCACCCAATATTGAGTCATTGGATGGAAGATTGGTGTACCCATTGTGTTTCTTACGGACCAGAGGGTCCTTGGACATGTGTATTAGTTCCCCTCCCCCCTCCTTCTCTTGCAGCCAGCCCTGCACACAGCTATACCAGAGTCGCCAATTACCCGATTATATCCGGACAAACAAATGACTATGGCAGGCCAGGGCCCTAAATGGGATGTAGAGCCAAAGGAAGAAGAAGAAGAAAAAGGCAAATAATGACTGAAGATTAAGTAATAGTATCGATGTAAACATAAGTAATAGTATCGATGTAAACATAAATAATAGTATCGATGTAAACATAAATAATAGTATCGATGTAAACATAAATAATAGTAGCGATGTAAACATAAGTAATAGTAGCGATGTAAGCATGACCTGTTCAAGTAATGTTACCAGCAGGGGCGGCTTGGGCCTATATGGCCGATTGCTCCAAATTGGGCCCCGCTCCTGGCCGGGCCCCGGCAATTTAAATTTATATTAATAGTAATAGTTGTTATTGTTATAAAAAAAATAAGATGAGGGGGCCTCGTAAGCACCCGTTAAATTGGGCCTCGCAATTCGTAAGGCCGGCCCTGGTGACCAGGGCCGATCAAAGAATTTCTGCCGCCCAGGCGCGAACAGTACTTTGTCATCCCCGCACTTTACTTTTACGACTATGAACTGTGATAATAGTTTTATTTTCAAATGTGAAACGTTTTTTTTTTTAAGATTTCTAGCCCAGAGTGAAGTTTTCTTTTCTCGTTAACTGATACCAATCCCATTAACTTTTAAAATATCTAATTGATCAGGCATGTCAGCGCATGTCATTGGTGTCTTTGCAGTAGCGTAGTGAGGGATAGGCAAAAAAAAGGGGGTGGGGTGTGGGCTTCATGCCCCGGGTGCTACTCACAAAGGGGCGGCCAAATGGTATATTTTACATATAATATTATATAGTTTTAGAATGAGGGGGAGGGGCGGGCGTTAAAAAGGTATTGTGCCCCGGGCGCGAGATAAACTCGCAACACCACTTTGTGACTTGGTTATAAAATTTATAAAGCGAAGTCTGCATAGATGTTTCTTACTTACAACAAAAACTATATATATATATATAACTCAATGTTTCACCACTGAGTCATAATGTCACACACACTGTTGCCTCCCCTATGTTCAATGCTAACGCTTAAATGATTTACTTCCCCTTAGACCGACCAGTATTTTCCAAACTTTCGACATCTGTGCGCCACCCCTATAATATTTCCGCAATACTGTGTGAAAAAACAACTGCCTATTGTTTTGTTTTTTTACGGTCAGTGTTTTAACCTTCATTTCATTGTTTACGGTTTTAGACGTGCATTTGTACCAGATGTCCCTAGTCCAGTGCAGCGTGTACCCCCGCCAAACTCTTTGCGTATATAACCTGGGGTGGGTACACGTACCACCCCTTTGGGGAAACACTGCCCTTAGATCCAGCCCCGTAGCGTGAAAATTCTACAGCAGGGGGGGCCAGGCAATAGCGGGGGGGGGGGGGGAAGGGGGGTTACCGGGTAATACATTTTACTAAGTAGAACAAATAAGCAAAGGGGGGGGGGCTAGACAAAACGCGGAGGGGGGGCGCCCCCTGCCGCTCCCCCCCCGAACGCTACGGGCCTGCGCAGACCATAACCCCCCCCCCCCTTTCTCATAAGCTAGTGGTGGGGTGGGGGGGACTCACGATAATTCGAGAACCATTTAGTTAAGTCAGACGATGGGCTAGACGTCTGGCTGTATGTTCCCGCCCGTATTTTAAAAATTTTTTTTTTTTTTTAAATTACACAATTTTTTTTTTTTTTTGATATATAAAACTAAACATAAGCAAAGCAGGTAAACAGACAACTTGTGGATGTCTAAGGCAAATTGTAAAATCAATTTTCACCAAGACATATCGATTTGAAATTTTTGAACGATTTGAATTTTGAGCCGCTTTGCTATGATACACCCCCCCCCCCTCTTCCTCCTTTTATTTTACCGTAAACCTACCTACCATTTCAAGTTGAATCTCTGGTTAGTTCAAAGTACACGTACCAAGGCCAGTAGTGGCCAACCCTTTTTTGGGGCCGCGTGCCCGAAATTTAAACGACCAAAAAAAAAACAACAGCCCCACACTTATTTATAGCAAAGTGCCAACGCTCCAATCAAAATTAAAGGAAGTGATATTTTACATAGTCGGCGTGCCGAATGATGGGGCTCGGCCCGCCGACTGTGTGGCTCACGTGCCATACGTTTGCCGCTACTGTACTAAGCGTACTAAGGCGTTGTCTAGTTTTGAAAGAAGTGCTGTGGGTGGATTTTCATTGTACAACATGTCTATATTGTTGCCCTAAAGAAGGGCAAACTGAGCCGTAAGGGTGGAGGGCTGGGTAAAAAAATAATAAAACAGTCGCGAGTTCAGAGAGGCTGATTTATCAGGGGGCCGTTTTAATTGCGAATATTTTGGACCCAGACCCCCTCAAATCTGTTTTTTTTGCTTGAGGCCTCCGAAAAGATTAGAAAGACTCAGGTAGTATTAATTAATTACCTTCCTGGTGCGAATCGCAGTGAAATCATTAAATAAAAGCGTTTATTTGATGGCAAACACTTACAGATATGTTAAAAATAAAACTATAATGAACATTTTCGGTACCTGGTTTTACGTAGAGCTCAACGGAAGAAAAATATATTTTGGTTTCGAGTTGACCGTATCCAAGACGTAGCCAAGTAAGTGACGAGATGAATAAATAAACCATCATCTACCTTAATTAGCTCAATCTTACATAATATGTGGACTTTGGAGACGAGATGTTTGCTCTACCCCCCAGCGCGCTAAAGCAGGGTCTTTCTTAAATCAAGGCCTCACGAATATATAGAGGGCCCCATGCTAATCATTATGTACATTGGTTTGACCTGCATGGACCAACAAGTTAATGGGCTATATTGTAGCTGTCTAGTTAATTGAAATACTAGTCAGTTTCTGTAGAAGGGGGCCCCATGCTAATCGAACAGCACATTTCTGTCACCTGCACAAACCAACGAGTTAAATTAAATAATTGTGAGTGTTTGTAGCAGGGGCCCCAACACGCTGGTTTGAAGGGAGGGGGAGGGGCGTACAGTGCCGTAGCGAGCTTAACTCGCACCCGAGGCACAATACCCTTTTAATACCTTTTTAGCCCCCCCCTTCGAAAACCTTATAATATTATATGTAAAATATACCATTTGGCGCCCCTTTGACAGTAGCGCCCGGGGAATGATGCCCCCTTGCCCACCCCTCGCTAAGCCTCTGGGGGGCGACAGAACCTATTGAGACAACCCTGTCCGGGGGTCCATCACGCTATCACGTGTAATTGTTTTTTAGATTTTTTTTTTGTAAATGTCTGACTTCTTTAAAAAAGAAAAAAAAAATCACTAAAATTTAATACGGTATAAATTGTAAGCAATTAACCTCTTCATTTACAGCCATACCATGGGATCAGATCGCGAGAAACCTCGGAGAATAAACTTGAATTAACAGCATACAAACAAACAAACAAAAAAAAAAAACTGTTGATCAATCCAAGAAGAAGATGTCTTCTCTCCTCTACCCATCTCAACTTTTCTAACTACCTCCCCAACATTTACTCAGGTTTTCTTTTTTTTTTTTTATTATATGTTCAAGTGGCTTTGAGGAAGATTTTGAATTGTCTCCAACCAAAAGACGTCGCTGATTGAGAGCACCGTCTCCATTTTTAACACTCTCGGCGCATCGATAGCCGGAAATTGGGTTAAATCCGCCGCTAAACAGCCAATCAGAGCTAGCCTTGCTGCCAAACGCGCGTGTCCCTTAGCTTCCCTAATCAGCCTAAACGAAGCGGCAAATTGGTGCAAATGACATCAGTATTCATACGGTAACAGCATTGGCAACATTTTTTTTACTTTTTTTTTTTGTTTAATTTATTTGAAAGCCCTGCTGGGAACTGCCCCCCCAAACTTTAGACTCGACTGATTGACAATGTTTAGTCAATTCATTTGTCTCCAAACTCCAGATCATCCGACGACGCGATTGATGTAAAGTACCGAAGTCGCGTTTCTGAGTTGACAACAGATTCACTGAATACAAATATTCACTTAACAGTGTATCAGCTGGTAAAGGGAGAGAATCGAGGCTAGCATCTTTTTCATTACTAATCTATTGAAGTGGAAAAATATGTGGGTGGGTGGGGGGGGGTAGATATACATATTTCTTGCGCTTAATGTTATGGAAAATTAAACAGATAACGATTTTTAGCAAATAAAGAAACTATGTGTGGCTATAAAGAATTGAATTAATGCTGAATTTCCCCCCCCCCCCCAATCAATGAACATGAAGATGATATTTACGATTCATATCAAGATAGAGTTTTATCTGACATATCGTATTTTAATCAGAGGACGTCTATTATTCCACGTTAAAACAAAATGAACGTAAAAGGTTAATCAACATCAATCACTTATGTGTGTTTTGTGTTGTAAACTTCTGTCTTGACGGTGTGTGTGATGTCACTGTAAGGATGAGATGAAATCTCTTAGATCCTATAAACCACTCATGGGACGGTTTTTATGGCGCCCTTCTTTCATCCCCACCATAACCGATAGTGCAATGGCCACGGGAGATATATCGAGAACTTGAACCAAGACCTGACAAATTGCCTCGGTCCTCACCGGAGATCGAACCAGTTACCTTTAAGATCTACAGTCAGGCTCGTTACCACACGACCATCCGTCCCCATGGTCTTGACGGTAGATAACTCTATTCATTCTCAGCCAGCATGGTTATGAAACTGATTACCCACCCTTGCAGCCCCTTCAACAAGCAATGGAACTGTTTTGTTGTAAAGCGTCTGCCTACCTGCGTGTCCACCACATCTTCAACACTCGTGTGTTCGGTGAGCCACCATTCTGACGCTGAGGTGGAGCACGCCGCCGCTGTCCGCTCCAGGTCATCCAACGTGGACACGCCTTCCACCAGTGATGACGTCACGGCCAGAGTGTCGTCATCGCTACAGTGTTAAAATAAGTAAATCAGTGTGTTAAGTCTATCTATCTATCTATCTATCTATCTATCTATCTATCTATCTATCTATCTATCTATCTATCTATCTATCTATCTATCTATCTATCTATTTGTCTGTCTGTCCGTCCGTCCGTCTGTCCGCCAGCCTGTATATCTATCTATCTATCTATCTATCTATCTATCTATCTATCTATCTATCTATCTATCTATCTATCTATCTATCTATCTATCTATCTATCTATCTATCTATCTATCTATCTATTTGTCTGTCTGTATGTCTGTCCGTCTGTCTGACAGTCTATCTATCTATCTATTTGTCTGTCTGTCTGCCCGTCCGTCCGTCTGTCCGCCAGTCTATCTGTCTATCTATCTATCTATCTATCTATCTATCTATCTATCTATCTATCTATCTATCTATCTATCTATCTATCTATCTATCTATCTATCTATCTATCTATCTATCTATCTATCTATCTATCTATTTGTCTGTCTGTATGTCTGTCCGTCCGTCTGTCTGACAGTCTATCTATCTATCTATCTATTTGTCTGTCTGTCTGCCCGTCCGTCCGTCTGTTCGCCAGTCTATCTATCTATCTATCTATCTATCTATCTATCTATCTATTTGTCTGTCTGCATGTCTGTCCGTCCGTCTGTCTGACAGTCTATCTATCTATCTATCTATTTGTCTGTCTGTCTGCCCGTCCGTCCGTCTGTCCGCCAGTCTATCTATCTATCTATCTATCTATCTATCTATCTATCTATCTATATATATATATATTTGTCTGTCCGTCCGTCCGTCCGACAGTCTATCTCTCTATCTATTAGTCTGTCTGTCTGTCCGTCCGTCTGTTCACCAGCCTGTCTATCTATCTACTTATCTATCAATCTATCTATCTATCTATCTATCTATTTGTCTCACTGTAAGTCTGTCCGTCCGTCCGTCCGTCTGTCCGCCAGCCTGTATATCTATCTACTTATCTATCTATCTATTTATCTATCTATCTATCTATCTATCTATCTATCTAGATAGATAGATAGACCAAACTATTGATATATAGCAAAACGACTCTTCTTCCACAACATCAGATATTGTTTAATCTAATTAATGTGGTGTAATGTACCAATCGCCTCGCAGTAAAGAATATATCATGTTAAATGTATACCTCATGGACTTTTATAGACCTTTATTCCAGTATCTATAATAAAACGCCTATTTAAAAAAAAAAGCATGCCAACTTCTATATCAAATGTATATATGCGCCAGCAAATAGAATCGTTTCTTTCAAACTGTCTTTATCAGCGTATTTATCAATGTCTATAGATGTATTCATATTGGCCTATGTATAGTCTATATATATATATATATATATATATATATATATATATATATATATATGATATAGATCATTATCATCTATCGACATCATTTCACCAGTGTATATTTCACACAGAAAATTTCCCCCGCCTTCTAACCCCCACCCTCCCACCCCCGTCTCTTCCATTTGACAATGTGACACTGGGTCCGGTCTCCATGGCAACACCCACAGGCCATCTGAGGGGCTTAACTCGGCTAATGCGTAAAGCAAGATTTGCGCAGATGCTCACAGCCTCTCTCGTGTGTTGTTAACGGTAGTTTTCAAGCGGACGCGACTTTCCGGTCCCGGAATCTCCAGACGGTGGGTCCAAACGGTCTGATCTCAAAATTAATTGGCGCAAATTGTCCCTAATGAGAAGCAGACGTTCCCCCGGTGCTGTCCCAAAGGTACAGATTATTAAACATGATTAAGTAGTTACCCTGACGGTTTTCTTCCTTTTTTTTCTTTCCCATCCTCACGTCTGCTATCACGTCATACAGTATCACGTGACACAGAAAAGCTTGGGAAGATTATCTCGGCCAAGATATGTAGTCTGTCATTTTAATATTGATTCGATTCTATTTTTATGGGAGTAAATTTTTTTTAGAAATGTTTTTGTGATGAATTTGCTAGTTGTTATTTGCGGTTAAATTTCTTTGGTCAATTTTTTTAAATTTTAAACTTGAAAGATGTGTTAATTATGACAGTCTCCAGTAATCTAATGAGTCTGTTAGCAGAGGGTTTACACACACACACACACGCACACACACAGTACCCAGCATAAACAATCTGAAAACACGTTGTTTCTAATCTACATACCCAGTGCCGCAGGTGGGGCAAATGCCCAGGGCCCCGGTGAGTTTAAGGCGAGTTTTAGGGGCCCGGACTGAGCTGGTCAATCAACTTTTGAAAATATTATTATCAGCACGTGGGGCCGTGACAGCCCTGCCCAGGGGCCCAAAAATTTATGTCGGTGGGCTTGTACATACCTTCTACACAGCCGTCCAGACAACGCCGTGGTGCGCCCACACCAGTCTGTTGGGGCCCTTAGGACACCCGCTGACGGTAGCGGATCAAGGTTGGAAGGCCTTCCGAGCGCAGAAGAAAATAAAATGGGCTCCTTTAATAGACTAAGACGTCGACAATCAAATTACAAATGTTATTGGTCTATTGGCCCTTTGACACTCATACAAATTATGATACACACATTTCCAGTAATAGGGACCAAAAATTGGTCGTGTGCTAAAAGACTACCTGGGACTGTTATCTGTTTTAAATGTTTTGCCAAGTTCCATCCATGACAAATAGGCCAAGGTACCTATGCGCAGGGGCGCCGAGAGCCTACAAGGGCCCCAGGGCATGACATCATTGCGGGCCCCTTAATAAACAATGAGTCGTGAAAAAATTGATACGGGCCCCCTGGCAATGACCCCCCTCCTCTCGCCGTGCCTGCCTATGCGTTTCATCAAAGGATTATACTTACTGTCACTTACATACTGGTCCAGTTTAACAGGGCCCTAGTAGCTGTTTTGCAATAGGGCCACATTAGGCAGCTGTGTCCTTCCCGCCCATATATTAAAGTTATTTTATGATGTTGGATTCATTATTTATTAGTTGCTTAATTATTTTTATCATAATTTTAAGTTTTTACAGACAACATTGGGTTAAAACGGTTAGTTTAAAAAAAGAGGAACAACATTAAATAAGCAACCCAACTTTGGTTTAACCATGTAGATATGTTTTAACAAAATTATTTTAAAATATACGTTTGTCAGACTTAAACAACAAAAAAGCTTAGGCGCAACGAATGTGTGTTTGTGTGTGTGTGTGGGAGAGTGTGTGTGTGTGTTTGTATATGCATATAGTGTTATCATTGTTATCTCTTCTTAGTTATCGCGTTAACTGTTATTTACTTTAGTTCGAGTACGACCTGCTAATCCTTAGGCGAACAGTGTGTGTGTGTGTGTGTATGTATGCGGGGCGAGCCAATAGCAATTATTCTGTCTACGCTTCAACATCTAGAACAGGTGTGACAGAATATTTTATCGCGGTTAATCATCATTTTATATTCATGCACACACCCACAAAGCACACACACACACACACACACAGTACACAGTCCCACACAAACTTACACAATTACACACACAAAACGCACTCACACACACACAACAATCACATGCATGTATTTATGGTAACATACTACAATGGTGGTTTACATGTTACAGTCTATTTTTACTGAAATCTAGTCTTTTTCAAAGTGTTAAGGCTTTTTGCTATAATTACGCTCATTGATTGATCTAGTAGGCCTACAGGGGTCGGCAACTTTTTGAGACGGAAGAGCCAAAAGTTAAAATTTGCATTTTTCTCAAGTTTTTAAAGAGCCACTAAAATTTTTTGTTTCAAGATTATGGTATTTGATTAGGTCGCCGTTTGACATGGAAAGAGCCGCAACTTGACATCGAAAGAGCCGCAGGTTGCCGACCCCTGATCTAGTATGCAGATATCTTTACAAAAATAAAAACTGCAAAAAAAAACAAACAACTGCTTGTTAGTTCATATGTCCACACTTTGCATCTTTTTGTTCAAACAGGGTGTGTCATTGTTTACATGTGGTGATCGGTTTGACCTTAAGTAATCAGAAAGAAAGGAAAAAAAAACCCACACAATTAGACACATAGCAACATTAAAGAAGACGAAAATGGGTTTATTTAGGAGACGTTTAGCTTTTTATAGATTTTTTCCTTTCTTTTTGTATTTTGATGCCGTTATTACATTTTCCGTGCGGAACTTTATGTCGGTCATATACACATATAGCAGGCGAAAAGTTCAAACCTCATATTTTTATCTGCACACTACGTGGCACACAAATTTATCTGCACCAAATTTTACACAAATATTCGCACCAACCGGCACACAAGTAAATGCACCAAAAAACAGCATCTACATTGACGCACGAAATGGGACACGATAAGCAGCCCTGTAAAATATCACTGTACCTTAATCTTTTGCGCTTTTTGGACGCACTTTGAATTATTTTTGGTTTTCGTGCCCGAACCGTTAATAAATAGAATATGATTTTAAAAAATGCAAGTTTAAAATTATTTGACGGCCGAATTCGTTAATTGATCGCAAACCCACCGACGGGTCGCGACCCACCCAATGATAACCACAGCGTTAACACAAATATCGCCCGCATAGTTGTTCACTCCCTACATAATGTTATGTGTCAACAGAATTATTTTCCCTCAAAAAAAAAAAACAACAGCTGGTTTCTGGTTAAGTTTCCCCCCTCCCTTCCCCCCCCCCCACCACGACGTATTTAATTGATACTAAAACTGTCATCTAACCGGATAGATTAACTGATCATTGTCTGGGCTGTCTTCAGATTTATCTCCCACCTCCCTCAACTACCGGTGCTGACGCAACCTGCCAAAATAGCTGACCACGGCGATAACTGACCACTTGGCTAACTAACCACCATTGACATTCCCCCCCCCACTCCTCCCCTAACCTACACACACACGGCCACTGGATATTGTCACGACGAAAAGCAAAATTTTAAATCACATTAAAATAATCTTCAACAACCGGATAAAAAATACTAGACAGTTCATATTGTTGAATCGAAGGATGGATATCGCGAAATAACTGTTTTTAAATAGATGTGTTAAAAACTATTTTACAAGCTACACAATTTGCTTGCGTTAGGTGAGTGTTTTTTTTTCTTCGTTGTTCCAGCGCCTTTACTTCCCCAACTAAAAGCTTGGCGATCTTATGGGACCACTTTGCACCGAATAACGCCTGGGAAGAAAATCCATGGTTCTCATCTAGAATCGAACCCAGGACTCTCAGGTCGACAGTCGAATATCTACACCACTCGGCCATCCGTCCCACAAAATTAAGATTTAAAAAGTGCTAAATTTCATTCTGTTTGTTGTGCCCTCTTGCAATCTCAAACACTGGTTGAGGCTGTTAGGACAAATAAGACACCATGAATGTAGCATGTGTGGGATTGGATCTGAGCCCAATTCAACACTACGACGATCGAGTGTAACGAACTCAGCCAACATGCTTACACTATCTTACACTTTTAAATTTTCCAAAAGTTTTTTGATTGGTCACATTAAATATTCTAATTAGCTCGTGACCTCAAAGCAGCAAAGTTTAGACTTATTTGCTGTAATAACAATCACTGCACATTTAACGCAAGTGTTTAAAAACACTTATCAAAATGGCGACATACAGGCATCAGTTAATTTGTTGTTGTTGTTGTTATTCATCTATCCATCCATCCATCCATCCATCCATCCATCCATCCATCCACCTATCCATCCATCCATCCATCCATCCATCCATCCATCCATCCATCCATCCATCTATCTATCTATCTATCTATCTATCTATCTATCTATATCTATCTATCTATCTATCTATCTATCTATCTATCTATCTATCTATCTATCTATCTATCTATCTATCTATCTATCTATCTATCTATCTATCTATCTATCTATCTATCTATCTATCTATCTATCTATCTATCTATCTATCTATTTCTTTCTCTGATGCCTGACTGACTGTGTCATTTATCTATCCATCCAAAATTTCTATCATTACAGCCGAGAGAGAGAGAGAGAGAGGTATAGAGAGAGGGGGAGGAAGAGGTAGAGAGAGAGAGAGAGAGAAAGAGAGACTAACAACATACATTTCATTTTATTACTGTAATGTATCTATTGTGAACTCCAAGCCGCCCCACGGCTTTCAACCCATACACCCTCTCATTTAAACAAACCTGTGAGCTTTGCACTTCACAAAACACTTTAATACACGGGCCTCGCTTTAAATAAACTAAAAGAACATTATTCTCAATTTTCCAAATAAAACACCCTTAAAAGCTTTATTTTTCTTCCTCTCGACTCTTCACTCATTCTAAAAAAATAAAAAAAAATAAAAAATCATGTCTTCAGATGAAAGAAACAGGGATGGGGGGGAGTGCGCCTTAAAAAAGAAGCAACAGGGATGCCATTACTGGCCAATGGGCAAGAAAGCGGACCGTTTTAGCGGTGTCATTACGACCCTTACTGTTGCCTTTTATCGTTCCTCCCTTGCCGGTAATGTAAGAGCCGTTTTGAAAACCCCTACTGATAAATTTTAAAGGACAATGTCTTGAAGGAGTCCGCCAATCACGCTAGCACTTTTCCTAGGGATCACCACGAGAGCTCGTGCGCGCGCGCGCAAACACACACACACACATGTACACACGCAAGACCACCTCGATAATCGGAAGTGCGTGCTCCCGAAAAACGGCAGACAAATAGTCGTATTGGCGGGAAAATAAGATAATAACATATTCTGTCTCCGCAAGGGCGGATCCCTTGCCTCTCCCCTCCCTCCCCCCTCTCCCCCTCTTCCCTTTTTCTTCTCCCCCCCCCCGGTGGGACGCCCGACTCTTGGTGATTACCAAAAAAATTATCTGGAATTTGTAGGAATTATCCAGAAATCAAGCAAGTAATGACCGCAATTTGTCTCCCCTTTCTTCCTCCTTAGTCCTCCATTTTGCTCCCTCGAGTCGCTGAGATAGTTTCCCGAGTGGTGACGTAGTTAGCCGGTGTCACGCGAAGGAACACGGCCACAAAACATGGAGGTTATTAAATCATTTCAACCTAGTCCACGGCTTTCTGTCCTCTTTTTTTTTCTCCCGGCATCCTTTGCAATTTTTATTATTATTTTTTTTTTTGCTTTTTGAAAAGTAAAAAAGAAAAACAAGCTATTTTTCTTCCAGGCCAAGAAAGCTTCAGACAGAATAAAATGTAATTGATATGGAATTCCGTGTGTGTGTGTGTGTGTGTGTGTGTGGAGGGAAAGGGGGAGGTGTTTATGAGGTGTGGAGATATATGGGAAGGTGCGGATAAATTGAGGGAGTGGGGAGATGGTGGGAGGAGGGGGGGACGGATAAGAAGTGAACAATAATATAACACGTTCTGTGGGGGAAATCTAATTTGTCTGGGGCGATGTTGCACAAACACAAATGAATAATTGTATTACAGGTTTTGTAAGGGAAAAAACGCTCAGACGTAAATTACCTGGGTAATTATAAATAGAAGTTGCGGTGTCATCCAAATATTCTTCACTTTTTTAGTTATTTATCCCACTTTGTTAATCATCTGTCCGTCTATCTTCTGCCAATTTTTTGCGAAGAAATTTTTTTCGGCGGGGGGGGGGGTGCCGAAGAACTGATCCTGGGGCACAGGGGCGGATCTAGAAAACTTTGACCGGGGCTGAAACTGTTTTCATTGTTGAAAATTGGTCTTTGAACAAAACATATTTCGATAATTTAATGATGTGTTACCTAAACTTGCAATAACCGGGGGGGGGGGGGGAGGAAAGGGACCCCCGGCCCCTACCCCTACTTCCACCCCTGGTAGGGGTAGAAGAAATGTTCGGGGGGGGCGAAGATGGAGGTGCCAAGCGCCGAAAGCTTCCGAACGGAGAGGAGGGGTTTGGGGAGGGGACCTCAGTGAGTCCCCTTCCCAAGAAATTTTTTGCAGTTCCATATCTGGAATGGTGCATTTTAGTACGGATTGTTTAGCTATTAATTAGAAATATATAATTTTAACTACGTTTCAGTAATGCATGGCATGGTGCAGTTTTTTTTTTTTAAATAATGTAAATAGTAAAGAGTTTTAATAATAAAATCTATTGATGCTGAGATATTTCAGATTCCTGTTATAAATATATTGACCATTTGTTCTGCTACACAATTGTTACATAATAGATACCTGATAGATATCATTATACTGATGGTTAAACTACAACCCGGGAAGAACGACAAATATGCACGAATATAGCTTAGCTATTTGTGTGATATTTCTTATAAAATATTGAAAACAAAGAACAGATCTATCAACAACAAATGACCAGTCGCAATTATTCAATTTAAAATAAAATTAATTCTGCTAAAAAGTAAATTTGCAAATTAAATAACATCACGCAGAAAGCACGGAGTTTGTACTTTATTATTTTATTATACATATGTATAAAAGTGAAGTCAGAAGTCAATGTTATTTTAATAACTTATTTAAGTTGCTAGTTGTCATCAGAAGATATCAATATATAAAACTATTACAAGGTTGCGAACAGGCCCACCGACAAAAATTTCGGGTCCCTGGGCTGGGGTGACACGGGCCCCCGTGTTGATATTAATATTTTAAAAAGTTGATTGGCCAGCTCAGTCCGGGCCCCTAAAACAAAATTGAACAAAATGATTGATGTTTTATAGCCGTTATTATTAAAATTTTGTCAAAAAGCTCAAATCATGCACGGGGGGGGGCTCAGGTCGTGAACGGGAGGGGTGGCACAGCCCCCCCTAGTCCCCTCTGACTACGGGCCTGGACCCGGGTAACAATAAACTCCGATTTTTTATTCGGACCCCGTCCCAATAAAGTCTGATTGTTAAATACAGAAAGCGACCATTTTGTTTTTAGTCTATTACAAATTCGCGGTCAAATAATACACAAATTGACGCGTTCTATTAGTCTTCGAAGTAAAAATTTATTTTTAAATGATTGATACAATTATTCTATGAAATAAAACTGTTTTAACTTTATATATAACAAAATAACATGCCATTAAACAAATTTTGGAGGGTAAACAAGATTTAAAACGAATACAAAACATTTCCCCATTAAAGATTTCTTGTGGTGATGTGCGTGTTACTGTTGTGGCGCTCGTAAAACATGACAACATTTCAAATTGTAGGAGGCAAACAATCATGATGGCTACTTCTTACAGTACCTGTGGCAAGCCGACAGAAATTTCGGGCCCCTGGGCAGGGCTGTCACGGGCCTCCCCGTGCTGATAATAATATTTTCAAAAGTTGATTGGCAGGCTCAGTCCGAGCCGCTAAAACTCGCTGGGCCCCTGGGCATTTGCCCCCCCCCTACCCCCTGCTCCCTCCTCTCGGCGGGTCTGCCTGTGGTTGTAGTGGAAGGGAGGGAGGGGAGACTTTAAAAAATTGACAATGGTTAGCTCGGGAGTGGGGGGGGGGGCACAATTAACCTGTTCAGATTGACTCTGGGTTTTCGTGCAAAGCTTAAGGAGGGAACTTTGTGTTACGTAAACGATTGGCCCAGTGAGATAAACACATCCCTAAAAAAATTGGCTTTCAATGAAAATAACTTTCCGCGACTCCCTGCCACTTAAATGTAATAGTAATATTGAAAACATCCAAGTGAACGATAAGACTTTGTGTTTTCATACTGAGTTATCCCCCTTTTTTAAAAAAAAAAATCACATACATCAAATACGTTGTGTTCTCCAAAGTGAAACATATAGCCAGGCCCACCGACATAAATTTCGGGCCCCCTGGGCAGGACTGTCACGGCCCCCCGTGCTGATAATAATATGTTCAAAAGTTGATTGGCCAGCTCAGTCCGGGCTCCTAAAACTCGCCGGGCCCCTGGGCATTTGTCCCCCCTGCCCCCTTCCTCGGCGGCACTGCATGTACCTACCCTCCCACCCCAACACACCAGTGCTTCCTCCAAGCTCTCCGCGCGCACATCATTGGCCCGGCGAGTTACAGCCAAGTACAATCTTTTTTTTTTTCAGTTAGTATCGTTATTTAAAAGTAGAGTTCCTTTAAGCCCCCCAAGGGCTCATCGGGGCAGATGAAGTGTAGAATTCATCTGTTTTTATAACCTCGGCATATGAAGGGATTGTGTGGTTATCACAACGCCCAGTCGCCTTTACTTCCCCCGACTTAAAGTCAAATACCCATTTAAAGCAGGGATGGACTTGGGGACTTTCACAAGGACCTGAAAAAAAATCACAAGGTTCTCAATGAGGTTCGAACCCTTGGACTCCCCTCCGGACGACAGTCGAGCGCTCTACACCGCACCGCCACCCGCCCCCCATATTAAACGTTACATATCGCGCACAGAAATTATAATTTCTTTCCAATATTTACAGACGCCCACTGCCCAATGCCCACTGCATTCGGGCAAAAAATATTGGACGTTTCCCATACTATGTAGTTTATAAATTCCCCGCACTATGTAGTTTATAAATTCCCCGCACTGTGTGGTTGGTAAATTCCCCACACTATGTAGTTGATAAATTCCCCGCACTATGTAGTTTATAAATTCCCCGCACTGTGTGGTTGATAAATTCCCCGCACTATATGGTTGATAAATTCCCCGCACGATGTGGTTGATAAATTCCCCACACTATGTAGTTTATAAATTTCCCACACTATGTAGTTTATAAATTTCCCGCACTGTGTGGTTGATAAATTCCCCACACTATGTAGTTTATAAGTTCCCCACACTATGTAGTTTATAAATTCCCCACACTATGTAGTTTATAAATTCACCACACTATGTAGTTTATAAATTCCCCACACTATGTATTTTATAATTCCCCATACTATGTAGTTTACAAATTCCCCACACTATGTAGTTGATAAATTCCCCACACTATGTAGTGTACACATCTTGAACTCACGTAGATTAGGGTAGTCTCGAATTAACAAGTGTGTCTCTCTTTCCCCTCTGCATGACGCCAACCTTGATTAACATTGCTGAGCGGTCTCCCACGTGACTACATTAGGTGACTGTGATTGACGTAATGAGCCCCCCCCCATCACCTTTGCTCCCTCCCTCCCTCCCCCAAATCCCCTTCAGTTTAAAAGAGTCTTTGCTGGCGCCACTGGGGGGTGGAGAATTTCAAATCCGAACGTTGATTGATTTAATTTTTTTTCCTCAGCTGCGTTTTAAATGCCCCTCGATTGTAGTACCCCCCCTCCCGTTTGGCCCCCTACCACCCATGTGGAATGTGTCACTAGGAGAGAGTCTGACCTCAACAGGAAGTCCCCGATCTAGTTGAATTATGGGATGGAAGAGAGGGGGGGTAGACTGCAAAGCCGCCATGATAACACTGTCGATTTCATCGTTTTGATTTCATTAGCAAACAGCAGATTGCAGCTAATTCTTGGATTTTTATTTGAACAAGGGAGGGGGGGGGGTGAAATATTCTCCTCCTCCGCTTCCCTCCACTCCCTCAATCGTCTTCTTGACTTAATAAATCAAGTGACACACTTCAAACTTAATGACTGGCGTGTGTAAGCGATGTCCCGTTTTTAAATACTTGCACACGATGTAATCAGCTCATTAATATTCAAGCAAAAAGTGAAATGTTGTTAATTAAAACTGCAGGGATTGGTGCTCGGAAAGTCATGTGACATGACAAGTCATCGTCTGGAGAAAAAAAAAATGTGGCCTTCAAAGAAATAACCGGATAAATGCTCCATTTTTCTTAAAATGATATAAACAATTCTTTAATTGTACAAAGAATAAGTTTGGTGAATTTTAAGACATGTTGATCCAAACTTTCTTTACTCCCATCCCCCCTCCCTTCTCCCCAGTAAAACGAGAGTGTTAGGGGGGGACCATGCTACGAACACTTGCTAGAATAACTTTCAAAGGCTTCTTAGCGTTAAATTCCTAAACTAATGGGGGTTGGGCTTGTGAAAATAAGAGCCAGTCGGGCCCATACATTGAAAAGGTTCTTCTGTGGTCACTTATACCAGTGGGGGCATTGCGGGTAATAGTCCACGGGGCCCGTGTATTAAAAAGGCCCTGGTGGTATCCAGGCCCGTAGCGTGCGGGGAGGCGGGGGGGCCGGGCCCCCCCTGCGTTTTGTCTGGCCCCCTCTGCTTATTTGTTCTACTTAGTAAAATGTATTACCTGCCCCCCCCCTCTGCTATTGTAATGCCCCTGCTGTAGAATTTTCACGCTACGGGGCTGGTGGTGTCTGAAAATTGAGACAATATCGAGTACGTTGTATTGGAAGCTGTGGGAAGGGGAGGAAGGGAGGCGATTAAGCTGTTAAGATTACTCTGAGTTATAGCACAAAGTTTATTGAGTGCAATGTGTGTTAAGTAAACAGTATGCTCAGAGAGATATACACATCCCTAAAATTGGCTTTCAGTGGGAATAAACAATTAAAACAAATAATGCACCACTGCCAATGAAATTGTGCAAATTCCCCTGAAATCTTCATATTAACATTACCACATCAAGTAATCTAAGTATTACTTTAACTGAGAATGGTTCTATTCTTACTTTTCTTAAAGAATATATTTCATAAGTTCACTCATCTTTTTCTCTCATATTTTATGATTTTATGAAAATTAATCTTGCTGTATTATTTGCCCACCCCCCCCCCAACAACTTGTATTGGTGCTCGTAGCAAGGCCTTCTCAATGCATGGGCCCAACGGGCTCTTACCCACAGTAGTAGTACAGGTGCCCTCAGCATGGTTTTCTTAATGCATGGGCCGATGGCTTTTTACCTTTCCTTTCACTGACATTCTTTTTTTTTTTTTAATATAAATATATTTTTAATCTATCAAAAAACACCCCATTCACTGAAAGATTAAACTTTGATGATTAAAAAATAAAAATCACCGATTAAAAGCTGGTAATATTTTCATCATATTGGCCTTAATTTGCTGTGCGCCTGTGTGTGGCTGTGTGGCAATAACTACGAATTATTTTTCCTTAACTATTGTCAGGTACCATCAAGGACCTGAAAAACATCCAAGGCACTCACTGAAGCTCTGCATCCTACGACCATCCCTGATAATAGAATTCGCAAAAAAAATCTAATGAAATAAACAGTAATTACTCTTCAATTACTTTGAGACAAGTCTTGGTTAGAAAAAAAATCTCTTATATATATCATTTACCGGTAGTGTAAATATCAAGTGTTTTCTTACGTTATTTGCATTTTTTTTGTAAGACATTCGAAACTGCGCAAGTGAAATGACGACCAGCTTATTCTGCACAGCGTCACTTAGTTACATTTGATTCCGTCTCTATTGAGTTTGTAAGTGGAAATGTGTTTGTTTATATAGACTAGTGCGGGGATTGCACTTTACTAATATGTGAATGAAATCTTAGGATGTTTTGAAGTCTCTTGCACTTTTATGGTAAACGGATTGATGGCAATACAATTGTGTATATATGTGTGTGTGAGTATATATATATATATATATGTGTGTGTGTGTGTGTGTGTGTGCATACCCGTTACGTGCGGGGGGGCGAGGGGGACCGGGTCCCCCCTGCGTTTTGTCTGGCCCCCTCTGCTTGTTTGCTCTACTTAGTAACATTTATTTCCTACCCCCACCCCTGCTATTGCCTGTTCCTCCTGTAGAATGCCTGGCCCCTGCTGTAGAATTTTCACGCTACGGGGCTGTGTGTGTGATTCATCGCTTCATTTACTTATGTAAAGATAGAGCTATACCATGCACAGGGAACAGTTTTTATTTATTACCAACACACACACATTCACAAACACAAATAAAAACCACTCATACAGACACCCTGCAAATGGAATTAATTAGATAAATAAGGGCACTTCAAAAACCGTCCCCATTAGTGGGATAATGGATCTAAGATGTAAATATCTCATCCTTGTAAAATATTTTTTTTTCAAATAAATACTTACTTAAATGGTAACATTTACCAAACAAATTAAAAGTGTATGATAATGATGTAGATATCTAAATGTTTTTGACAATAAGAAAGCGGAACAAAAGTATTGGTAAAATACTTGTTACAATCAGACTGGAAAAATAGAAATGTCCTACATAACCATAACCTACCTTACATAACATTACCTTACATAACATTACCTTACATAACATTACCTTACATAACATTACCTTACATAACATTACCCTACATAACATTACCTTACATAACACTACCTTACATAACATTACCTTACATAACATTACCTTACATAACATTGCCTTACATAACATTACCTTACATAACATTACCTTACATAACTTAGACAAAAAAAACAATATAGCATTTATCCATGCCTGGCTTTTCAACATTCTCACAGTATCAACATATCAAGCGCCCCTTTCAGTATTACATCCCCAATCGTCTCTTCCCCACCTTTTCATATCACCTCTGGGGAAGGAGGGAGGAGAGAATACTCCCCCCTCCACACGCACACACATACACCGATCACCGGTTGAAGAGGACTCCTGGTCTCCTACTGTCAAAACATAGTATTCATTTCTCATTATTGATTATAATTTACGTTTATAAAGTTAGATTTATTTTCAAATATAAACAAGATTTCAGATCTGTTCTTATGGATATGGCGTAGGGCCCCCTATTGTCAGAAAGCTCCACCCCCCTCCCCCTGGACCATTATTAATTTACATTAAAACTGATGCTAAGAGAGAACCTACAGGTACACTTCTGTCTGGGGGTTCCCCCACATTTCTCTGTAATTCTCTGTCCAGGACCTCCAATAGACCTAAAAAAAACAGCTCTGTATGTTAGTTAATAAATTTAATTTAACATAAAAATGATATAGTTTGATTCACTTCTTTGCCTAAGTATGATGCGTTCTGATTATTCTTTTTAATTTACAGATCTTATAGTTATATTTACTCAGTAGTCTAAATATGTTTTGTTTTTGGCTGATTCATACAAATAATGGTCCGGTCAACGCATTCACCTTCAATAAAGGGAAGACGTATTTCAAAATGTTCTATCCCTTTCATCAATTTTTTTAAAGATATCCCCCCCCCCTCCAGAAAATGTGAAATAAAGAATAAAATCTTGCCTGCAGGTCACACGTGTTTAGATCCAGCGGTCATCGCATTACCTCTTCTCAAACTCGACGGACAACTGGACCTAATGACCAGCCACTTCCTGGGTGGCGACAAGACGTTGCCGAGGTGTGAGCCGGGAGATCAATGAAGCCGTGGATTTCTCCCAATCCTGATCGATATTCTTTCCCTATGAGGATACAAACTGGAATCTGATTGGTCCGCCCGTGAACTGTCATCCAAATATCCAGGCGTGTTATTTTTTGAGGAGCAGGCGTTTATTTATTTTCATTTTTTTTTATGAAAGGGGGGTAAATCTGTCGGCATTAAATACGCAGCCGATTTGGTGGATTTTTCCAACGATCTTTGGAGTTTTCGATGTGTCATTTTTATCTTTCTTACAAGATATTTGCGCTCTACACGTGAGAGAAGATTAATTGTGAGTTCACAAGTTTAGAGATTTTTCTCCTTGATCAATGAATTAATTGCATGTGGATGTATTGATAAAGGTGTATATAGATAATAATATTTTCTCTGTATGTGGCTGCATGTTAATGCCATTCTATAACAAAATAACGGCATGTATATTTCATTATGATACGAAATCTAAAATATAAAAAAAAAATTAGATTTTTATTTCTTGTTTTTTATTTATTTTTTTTTAAAGTTCACAATTTGTTGTTTAGATAAAGGGCGTCTTAGATATACAAAATATTTTTTTAATAAGCTTTGGTGTAAGATTGAAACAAAATGTTAAATAGTAACGACATGTATCAGTTGTGGGGGGGTTGTCATGAGGGCAGCTCTATTTTTGTAAGTTTTGACAACAACAGCCAAAAAAAAAATTAGATTGTTTCCACTGAATATATATTATACAGAATGCGCATGGTCCAAAAGCCGCCATATTTGTGTTATTGTGTTATTATGTATCAATTTTAAGGTGCTACACTTTTCAAAAGGGAAAAAAAACCTACAAATGACGGCATTGTTTAAGTCATTATTAGAGGAATTTTAAAAATAGAAATGCGCTTTCTGTATTATATATCTTCGGTAATTGGTGCTTAGATGTCTGTTGGGACAATTGTTTAGTAAAAAAAAATAATTATTCTTTTATGACAGTACAGCCATTGTATTATCTAATTATTTTTATTCTATAGAATGCTCTTCGATTAAATTATGTTATATTATATTATATTATTTTATATTAAATTAACACATTCTAGTTCGACATAGTTTATCAAGTGTTATCAGCAAATACAGATTCTTAATTACAAAGACACAAATAAAAGACAACCTGTTTGTGTAATCACCATTTAGAAATAAATATGGCATTGATGTGTTGATACAATTAATCATAAATTGTTAATTTATGTAATCGATGATTTGGGGATTGTATCAGCAGTGGCGTAGTGAGGGGGGGGGGGGAAAGGGGGGGGTCGTCATTCCCCGGGCGATACTCACAAAGGGGCGCCAAATGGTATATTTTACATATAATATTATATGGTTTTTGAAGGGGGCGCTAAAAAGATATTGTGCCCCGGGCGCGAGTTAAGCTCGCTACGCCACTGATTATTAATGGCGGCGAATTTGAATGCTAATATATATATAAAGATCTTCATTATCGAATGAATCAATGTTACTAGAAAATTAGCATGCCGATGTATAGAGATGTACGGCGATGTTTTATTTAAACAAAACCAAAAAATTGGCCTAAAATGAGATACAATATTCAAACCAATAGATACAAATGTTGTTAGGAATTTCATGTTACCTAGAGGCCGTGATGGTTAATTAAAAAATCTGCTCAACTTACAGAACATTAACGAAAAACTAACTTGTTCAGAATTAGCAGGACTGGCCCTAAGCTATTTTTATAAAGCTCATTTATAATTTTATCATGACCACCGGTTTTGTTGGTTTTTTTTTGGCATAAATGTCATCTTGTAATGTCATCTTGTAATGTCATCTTGTAATGTCAACTTTTATAGTCATCCGTGTGCTGGATTTTAATTGCTCATGGCTTTCAATCTAACGTTAAGTTCCATTAATTGTCGAATGTACCGTAATTGATAAAAGATCAATTTAACTTTCTTATAAATCTAGAGATAAAGAATACAAATACACAATGCAAATCTCATGTATTATAAAAAAAAAACATGAGTAATACATGTGAGTGATGTGACCCGCCGAAAGTGATAACTGGCAGGGTCACAACATATTACAATGGAGAAAAGTGTATTTAAAATTAACAATACTTTCCTTTATTCCACTGTAATTACTTTTCAAAATTCTCATTTTTTTCCAAAAACAATTTATTAAAACGAATCTTATGTAGAAAGGTTAAAAATAAAAGTTTCACGCAAGGCTTGATAAATGTAACTAGATCTGTGTTTTTATTGTGTAACTAATAACCGTATTCCCTTCGATTCATTTTTATGTTACGTTAAAAAAAAAAGTAAAGTTCCCTTAGGCCTAACGGGCCATCGCCATTGGGGCAGATGAAGAGTAGAATTCATCTGTTTCTATAACCTCAGCATATGAAGGGATTGTGGTTAGCACAACGCCCAGCCACCTTTACTTCCTCATCTAAAGTCAGGTACCCCATTTAAAGCTGGGTGGACTTGTGACTTTTACTTGTGAGACGACTTTGAAACACATTTCACCTGGCAAAATTCCATGGGTCTCACCAGGGATCGAATCCAGGACTCTCAGGTCAACAGTCGAGTATATCTACACCACTCGGCCATCCGTCCCATCATGTTACGTTAGAAATACTAAAAATTGTTTTATAATAAAATTATCAACACACAAAAAAAAAAAAGGCTGTAATACTGTGTCTTCTTCACGCATCGTGTCAAAAGATGGACAACCAAACATTATATTGTTATTGTTTTTATTTAAATGAAGAAGGGCCGGCGTGGTAGGATTAAGGCACCAACATACGGACCCTCAACACGTGCAATGTAGATTAAAATATAAAACTAAATACAGTATAATTATTTTGTTACATTGAAAAAGGAAAAAATAATTATATTTTAAAAGAACGTGAAGTAGTATTTTTTTGCTTGAGATAGTTATAACTTATATCATTTTTTTTTAAAACCATGAGTTATATTTTTAAAAAATGTAAAAAAAAATGTAAAAAAAAACAAAAAGCTTTTTAAAAAAAAAATAAATATTTTATGCATAAAAATTTTTCATCTCTCGGAGAACAGTAAATTTATTAAAAGTACATGTATTACAATTCATAATGACGGATGGCCGAGTGGTGTAGATACTCGACTGTCAACCTGAGAGTCCTTTGTTTGATCCTCTGTGAGAACCATTGAAATTTTTCCAGATGAAATTTGTTTCAAAGTCGTCCCACAAGTCCGCCCAGCTTTAAATGGGGTACCTGACTTTTAAGTTGGGGGGAATTAAAGGGCAACTGGGCGTTGTGCTAACCACACAATCCCTTCACATGCCGAGATTATAGAAACAGATGAATTCTACACTTCATCTGCAACGATGGCCCTTGAAGGCTAAGGGAACTTTTTATGACCATTTATTGGTACAAAGCAATCTATACTTATATTTTTTATCGCAAAGTAATGAAATAAATTCTCTGTTAACATAATATCGTAAAACATTAGGTTTTTAAACGTGCTTTGCCGATTCATTCTTAATTTTTTTTCAAGAAATATAACAACATGTGATGATTTAAAAATATGTCACAGTGATATTTTTGATATTTTTTTATTTAAATTGTGAATTTCATACTGCGGGTACTAAAAAATATATTTTTTTATTTTTACTCTGTTAAAGGTCAGTATTGACAATAACCCAAAGTATTTTTTTTTTACGATATGCGCAGTGGCGTAACGAACTTTACTCGCGCCCGGGGCACAATACCTTTTTAGCGCCCCCTTTAAAAACCATATAATAATATATGTAAAATATACCATTTGGCGCCCCTTTGTGAGTAGCGCCCAGGGCATGATGCCCTTAGCCCAAACCTCGCTACGCCACTGGATATGCGGACACTCAGGACAGACAAAAAAAAAACTCATATCGAAAGGCAGATATGCAGTCAAGATAAAAAAGAACCATAGACGGATAGATAGAAGATAGACTAGCTTTTAGACATGCATTTGGATAGACCTATAGATTAAGAGACAGACGAATAGCTAAATGCATTGACATACTTGATAGATATGACACAAGGGACGATAGAGACTTTGGACACCCCTCCACCCACCCACACTTTTTTCGACGCCACTGACTATAAATGGACAGGCTCCCACGTCTTAGGACTGCTTTGATTTAATTCCATCTCAATTGTTGTTCATAGATATATAGATTATATAGATAGATTAAATAGATAGATCAGATAGATATATAGATAGATTATTTAGATATATAGATAGATAGAAAGAAAGATAGATAGGTAGATGATAGATAGACAGACAGATAGACAAATAGGTAGATAGATAGATAGATAGATAGATAGATAGATAGATAGATAGATAGATAGAGAGATAGAAATAAAGATAGATAGGTAGATGATAGATAGACAAACAGACAGACAGATAGGTAGATAGATAGATAGATAGATAGATAGATAGATAGATAGATAGATAGATAGATAGATAGATAGATAGATAGATAGATAGATAGATAGATAGATAGATAGATAGATGAACGCACCGTTAGACATACAAATAGTTGGAGCAACTAATACAAAGTCAAAAATATTGATACACAGATAGACAGAATAATAGATATATTAATAGACAGAATTATAAATTGGATGACGGATAGACAGACACATAGATAGATGGGCGGACAGACTACCAAACACATTAACAGACAGCTAATCCTTTTTATATTTTGTTACATTCTTCTTCTTAATGTTGATAAATATTACATATTATTTTTTTTTATATTAAACCTGTTACATGTTAATTTTCAGATCCCTCCTTTCATCGGCCATGACCATGACCCCGTTCTCCGAGAACACCAGGCGGCACACCACTCGGTTCTTCATCGACGACATACTGGTCAGCAAGCCCAAGCCACTCCCCCGCGAGCCCGCGGGTCCAATCCTACCCAGGCCCCCGTTCTTCGACTACGCCTCCTACGCGGCGGCCACCCTATCCAATCCTTGCCCTTTGTTGCTGGCCCCGCCCTTTTTCACACAGAGCCACGCCTCTTTCCTGAATGGCCTGCCAGACCACCCGGCATTTCTGCTACCTTCAGCCAGAGGTAGGGGACGATTTATAACACCTATAAGTAGGGTCATTCTTGGGTTCTGGGTGGCCTTAGACAGAATAAAAGGTATTTTTAGGGCACCTATGCAAAAAGTAACCAGGGCAGCCCCGTAGCGTGAAAATTCTACAGCAGGGGCCAGGCATTCTACAGCAGGGGCCAGGCAATAGCAGGGGGGGCAGGTAATACATTTTACTAAGTAGAACAAATAAGCAGAAGGGGCCAGACAAAACAAAGGGGGGGGGCAGGCCCCCTGCCCCCACCCCGCACGCTAATGGGCCTGAACCAGGGAGGATCAAGTTTGATAGGATTATATACCGCAAGAGGGCAGGCCCGTAGCGTGCGTGAGGCCAGGGGGGCCGGACCCCCCTGCGTTTTATCTGGCCCCTCCCTGCTTATTTGTTCTACTTAGTAAAATGTATTACCTGCCCCCCCCGCCACCTGCTATTGCCTGGCCCCTGCTGTAGAATGCCTGGCCCCTTGCTGTAGAATTTTCACGCTACGGGGCTGCAAGAGGACCACTTTGCCAGTAGAGGTTACCTACATCGCCTGTACATAAGAATTGTCTCTGTGTAAATTGTTGAGCTGATGAATCGGTAATTGTTATGAAAATGAATCGGACAGTACTTGCAATATTAAGGGGGATAATCCGCCCATATTAAACGTGATGGGGAAATCAATGATAATCATCACAGAATAGAATGAAATATAAATTGTCAAACAGACCTGTGGGCCCCCTTTCATCTCGTTAGGCTCCAGACGGGGCCCTGTACGTTAAAACTTCACTGACTAAGGACAGAAGTATCAAATTTAATCACGGTTGTGAACATAGTTTGACAGAGGTAATAATAGTAATGCTGTAATAATATTAAAAGTAGCAGTATTGAGGATATATATGCAGTTACAATAGTTCGTACACTAATAAGTTATTGTTGAAAGCAATAACACTAACGTGATATAATGTCATTATTTTGCGTTCGGAGTTTTATGATTCAGATGAGCCTGTCGTTTTAAGATCGTTCGGCGTTTAAATAATTTTTTTCAGACTTCATCATTTTTAGCCTTTGTATTAGTTAAATTGGAGTTACTTAAATCAAGTTTATAAACATTATTAATCATATGCAGTAAGACCCCGCTTAACGTTGTTTCGGTTTAGCGCTCTACGCTTCCCTATATCCGAATCAGTTTATCTGTGTTTCTTCTTTCCCGTGGTGTTATACGAAAGTAATTTTATCGTTTCAAACATTTATTGGTGTTAGTATAAGTACTGTATACATGTATATAATATAAAGGTTGATATAGTGACAATTATTATAATTTTTAGTTTTTATCATGGATGATATTAAAAAAAAACCACGAAAATAAAGTAACAAGAAAAAGCATTTGACTACAAACTAAAATGCAAGTGATGAGAAGATTAGATACTGGTGAACGTCAATCTCAAACTGGTGCTGTATTGAATTTAGTAACTTCAACGATAAGGACCAGTCTTATGAATAAAGACAAAATACTGTCATCGGTAACAGTAACTATGACAAGTTCTGCAATTAGAAACAGCTTTAAGCGAGGGGGGGGGGGTCTAAGAGATACACATTTCGTCCTTATTGCCGTGACCCCCTCCCCCGACCCCCATTTATAAGGGATCCCCATCGAGATGGGTTTTTTTTTTTTGCCAGCCACAAGGTAAAAAAAATATTCGGTGTTTACATTTCAGAAACTAATGGTGAGCAAAGCATTCTACAATTTAAAATATAACAGGCTACATTCTTTTTTTACATTATACAGTAAGATCATCAAAAGTAGAGCGTAATATGAACCAGCGTTAAACGAAGATATCTCAACATGTAAATAACGGAGGGGAAGGGGGTTAAGGGAAAGGTGGGAAGTGAGCCTCAAGCTTCTTCTCCTGTAATCTTTATGTAATGAAGATTAATTCAATATTTAAAATCTATTAAACCATCATCGACTTGCAACGAAAGTTTCACTTGTGTCACTTGCCTGAACCTGAATGTAAGTGAAATTCTTCTTCCTTTTCCCTTTATAATAGACTGATTGGCTTAAAGGCATGTTGCGTTCATATACAAAGTCGTGTTTCCATTTCCTCTATTGTATCATTTCTAGAACATTTGCCCTGATTTATTTATGACGCGTCATGTTTACCCCTCTCTGCCTACCAGGTTTGCCGCTCAACCCTTTGTTCCAACACGACAACTCCAGCAAACACTGCCGCAGGCGTAAGGCCAGGACCGTGTTCAGCGACCAGCAGCTGACGGGCTTGGAGAAGAGGTTTGAATCCCAGCGTTACCTGTCGACCCCCGAGAGGATGGAGCTTGCGTCACAGTTGAACTTATCGGAGACTCAGGTATGTTGTCTTTGTTAGCCTGCGTCACATTTGAACTTATCGGAGACTCATGTATGCTGTCTTTGTTGTAGGTGCAAATGAGTAATTTCGATGTTCCATCACAAAGCTACAATTTATTTATTTTTTTTGAAAAAATAATAACTAAGTTGTTATGTTTTTTAAACTCAAAAGTATATATACATATACATATATATATATATATATATATATATATATATATATAGTGGATTCCGCTTAATTGGGACACCGCTTAGTTGGGACAGCCGCTTATTTGGGACAAATCTCAAAGAAACCAAACCAAGAAGCAAATAGTAAATTTGTATTTTAAATTGGGACAGCCGCTTAATTGGGACAAAAAGCCCCGGTCCCGATGTGTCCCGATTAAGCGGAATCGACAGTGTATATATATATATATATATATATATATATATATATATATATATATATACATGTATATGTATTAAATGAAATAAAATATTGGGGGGAAAAAAGGAAAAAAAACTTATGTTTAGCCCAAGTAAAAAAAAATTGTAACTTAAGTTAATTTCCTTAACCCTAAAGCTGGCTTCGTTTTACCGCCGGGGATATCCCTGGCACTGAGTACTGTCATCACCGGCTCTGCTTTAGTTAATATATCCCATACGGGGATGAAACCACAAACATTTATCCCCTGCTCTACAGAAATTTTTTTTTCCTCCCCGGCACTGGTTTTTTCTTACATCAAGCACTGCCCTATAGGGCCATCGGGGCAGATGAAGTGTTTCATCTATTACTGTAACCTCGGCATATAAATGGGACACAACTTCCAGCAGCCTTTACTTCCCCATTCAACCATTTTGAAGTTGAGTGAACTTGTGGGACTTTTAACAAAACTATCACCAATGACTTGGAAAAAATGGCAATGGTTCTCACCGAGGATCGAACCCGATACTTATAGGTCTACACCAACCGTTAATTTACTTTGAATATTAATTCAAATTAGCTCTGTTGCTAAGAGGGTCCCAATAGCCATAACTGGACCAAGGTCAGCTAAGGCCCCGGTACTGGTCTGCGGCCAGAGGGTTGGGGACCACTGGTTTATAGGATCTAAAAGATTAACATCTCATCCTTATAGCGACTTCACAGATCTACTCCAGTGTTTCCAACCAGAAAATATGTAAATGGTCACTTGAATGACTGAGATAGTGTTCGAGAGTGTGTAAATGGGAGGCATGTATGTATGTAAGGAGAGGACAGAGAGTATTGTTGTCATCACATGCATAACATTTCTTCACAGTAAATAACATTGGACTATGTAAAATGTACATGCTACCATGACGTCATTTCAGGTGAAGACCTGGTTTCAAAATCGTCGCATGAAGCAGAAAAAAATTCAGCGCAAGTCACACGACGAGGACGGCGGCGGCCGGGTGGACGAGGACAACGAGGGCACCAGCAGGGAGACCGGCGACGACTCGGAGGGGGAGGACACCCACGACATTAGGTCGCCGCGGCCCCCGGTGGTGTTCCATGACCACCACCACCACCACCTGCAGCCGCATCACCACCTGCAGGCGGGCCTCGCCTACCGCGGGGAATACAGGCACCACATCACGTCCGTGGGTGGCGACCAGGACTCGCAGCAGCAGCAGAATCACAACAACAACAACAACGATGTCAGGTCAAGGCCGTACGCCGACTACCAGCAGTCGTGTGACCCGGAAGACAACGAAGAGATCAACGTGGTGGACACGGATCACGGAGAGATGCAGGCTAATGACCCGGACACATAGACGTGCAGGCTAATAATCTGGACACGCAGACGTGCAGGCTAATAATCTGGACACGCAGATGTGCAGGCTAATAATCTGGACACATAGATGTGCAGACTAATAATCTGGACACGCAGATGTGCAGGCTAATAATCTGGACACATAGATGTGCAGGTTAATAATCTGGACACATAGATGTGCAGATTAATAATCTGGACACATAGACGCGCAGGCTAATAATCTGGACACATAGACGTGCAGGCTAATGACCCGGACACATAAACGCGGAGGCTAATAATCTGGATACGTATATCAAAGATTCCAAAACAAGGACAAAAAAAACAACCATTTTGTGTGTAGACTTTTTCATGGATATTTCTTCATTCAACACCGTTTAAAATTAATCATATTCGTAAAATAGCGATGTAAAATGTACACTGTAAATACAGGTCCTTAAGTTTGGAGTTAAAATAGGTCCACAAGAAGAAAGTCGTTATTAAAGTTGTGGTCAATATGGTCGTTGTCTTTAAATCTCACATAACAACGCAACCAGTGCTAGAAAAGTTTACTTCCATATTGTCACAGTTTTATTGACTTTAATTTATTTTCTATCCTGGTTTAAGACTTGAGTTATAAGATGTAAATCGCTTTTCCGTTATTTTTTTTCTTCTTTTTACTTTTTTTTGGGATTTTATTCTGTTTGCATGCTTAATAACAGCCTCTTCGGCCCATGTTTTGCTATTTTAATATTTAATTTAGCATTAATTAAATTAGTCTGCTATATTTTAAAATAAAATAAAAATAAACATATTTCTAATTGCGAGGCATTTTGCTGGGCTATTACTTTCCCCTCCCCCATCCGGAAAAAAAAATTCTCCTCTTCACTTATTTCCAATATGAAACTATTTTTTCTTTTTTTTTTTAAACAAAATTAAAAATCAATCGAATAATCAATTTTGGCTGCAAAGTCTGCCTTTTTGTTGTTGTTGTTGTTGTTGTTGTTGTTGTTGTTGTTGTTGTCTATTTTAAGTGGGGGGGGATATTTATTTTCTCGTAACACGTTACCAAATGATTAATTGCTAAATAAATACACTTTAAGCAAAAAAATATACAAGGAAGTTGTATATATATATTTATCATTTCTTTTTATTCATTTTATAGGATAACATCAATAGCACAAAAAAAAAAGTCCCGCGGCCGTACTTCTGTGACCTGCGGGCCATATAAAGCACCAACCTGCTGGGCCACCGAGAGAAAATCCGCGCCACGATTCAAAGTAGGCTTTGGGCCCTATCACAGAACTACACTGACATATATGTGTGAATTCAAAGCGGCTCTTATGTTTTAGGCGGCCCAGGGCAGATACTAAGATATTGAGGGTGGGGGAAGGGAGCGGGGAAAACTACCCTCGGGGGCGGGGGGGGTGCGCATGTAGCATCAGATTTAATGTGAGCTTATTCTTTAAGGGGGGCGGTTACCCATTGTGCCCACTGAAATCACGATACTCCATGCATTTTATTGTTTTATTTCCATCGATCCGTTTAAATTAATTTGAAATAGATTAAAATGAAAGTACAGTTAAACTTTTTTATAAAAATAATGTAAAGTCTAGGACACAAATTCGTTCACGATCTCCGTTTTGCCCCAAGAGCTTATTTACAAACCAACCTTTTTTTTTGCCTAACGTCTCATCCTCTCAACGTTTATCAAGCTCTTGAACAGAGGTTGGCAAATTACGACCCGCGGGCCAACGAAGGCCCGTCACGCAGTTTGTTTCGGCCCGCTCTCTGCTTCCCCTAAATCACGTTAATGAAGTTTTCATTTTTATTTTTTTTTCACGTGAACACTCAGTGGCGCCGAGAGCCAACACGGGCCCCAGGGCAGGACATCATTGCGGGCCCCTTAATAAACACATGACATGGTCGGGGGCGGCCGGGCCCCCTTACAGATGCGGGCCTCCTGACAATGACCCCCCCTGCCCCCTCTCGGCGCGCCTGGTAACACTCCATCCAACTTTTCTTGATGCGACCCTTCTGTCAAATTTAAGCCACTGGTGGCTCGCGATTCAAAATGTCTTCCCAACCCTTTGCTCTAGACTTATGTATGTCAAGTTATAAAAAAATTTACAACTGACGTCATGTGTATGAATCATCCTTATCGTCAGTTATTATGTCGACTTATTTTCATAAATGTTCATTGTTGACTATTTTGCAATACATTCTTTGTAAATAGCGGTTTTATATATATATATATATTTATATATATATATATATATATATATATATATATATATATATATATATATATATATATTTCTGTGAGCATCCAATCAAATGTAAGTCTGAAGATGACAGGAAGAAAAACAACAAAGCTTCAATTCTTATCTTTTGCTGTCCATGCATTCAGTCTTGCCAAGTCTGTGATGATCAAATACAGTATTACTTTTAAAAATTACTTGACAGTATTACAGTACGATTTATTATGTATACTCTTGTTTTATCAGATTACTTTGCTTGCCAACAATGGTCATTTCAAGCGAATTGCCCTATAAAAGAATCTCATTGAACATATATTGATGCTTTAAATTGAACCACACAATTGCCTGATGTGTGGGCTTGATGATGTGTTAACTAATGTAGGATTGTATAAACCCTTGGGTCTGATGGGCGCTTCCTTCCCAGAAGAGTAGACTTGACCCTTAGCATTTCATGCTTGAGTTGAGATTTGTCGTAATGGGAGGAAGGGGTGTAGGGCTGGTTATTTCAGTGAAAAGGGATGGGGGGGGGGTGGTGGCAAAGATGATGCTGAATGCGGTCCTGAGAATTTTATCATTCTCGATAAAAATTGGAATCCTGAAACTAAAAACCAACGAAACTAGCAAATAAATTTCGTCAATGTTTGCTTTTTTTTTTTGTATGGTAAAATACACAGAAAGCAATTACAGTTTACATTGTTTCAAAGATATTATTCAGTTAAGTGTTGACAGCATGAATCAGATAGACCACATACATTGTTGGGTTTTTTTTAACAAATATTTTAATACATTTATTTATACTGAGATTTTATATTAATGATAAAATGTATCTTCCCCGGAAGAAATGCTAATAAATTTGAAAAGCTATACAATTGTCTTTGTTTCTTTTGTATTGTACATATAATAGTTCAAATAGTTTAATATAAATTAAAAAAAAATACTTTCACGAAATACCATATCGTTTAACTTCTGCAGGTTATCATGCATGCTATTCTCTTCTGAAACTTAAATCAAAGTTAAGTAATAGAGCTACAGGTCATTTTTGAATATGAATTCATTCTCTTGGTAAGTTATTGTCACTGGCTTATATCTAGCTATACAGAACCGATATGGTCACTGGCTGATATCTTGCTATACAGAACCGATATGGTCACTGGCTTATATCTAGCTATACAGAACCAATATTTAGACTAATGAGACTTAAAGATATGTAGGGCCCTTAGCAAAACTTAAATTTCATTTCGGTGTTGATGTAAACATCAGATATAATAGGACAATAGATTAGAAAGTTGATTTCCTATTAGCAGGGCCTGGATTGACCATTAAACTAATAAGGCTTAGGCCCTGTCAAAAAAATAGGCCCTCTTGTATGATTCTCTTTGATTTTTCAAAGCTAACTTCACATCAAGAAATTTGAAATAACTCTTTGGCAAACATGAGTAGGCCAATATGATGATATTAGAAAGGTGATTATTCCTGTCATAGGTGATACTTTGTCAATTCGATTGCTACATTGGGCCCTTTTTTTGCTTACAAGCCTTAGGCCTACAGTAATTTTAATCTGGCACTGCCCCTGAGATATGCCCATCACTACAGCCCCATTTTAGCCCCCCAGTAATGTCAGGGATCTAGAAAGGACCACTCCAAAAATTATCTCAATATCGGCTGTAGATTAATTGAAAATTATAATGAGATAAACATTTCAGCCTCACAGGGGCGTCGTATGATGGTTGAGAGAGAGAGAGAGAGAGAGAGAGAGAGAGAGAGAGAGAGACCAGGATATTACAAAGGGGGGCGGATGGTCGAGTGGTAAAGCGCTCGGGTGTCAGTCAACCTGAGGGTCCCTGGTTCGATCTCAGGTGAGGACCTATTGATATTTTAGATCGTGGTATACGTCTCCGCTATATGTCCTGTGGTGCCTTCAATGCCAATGCACTATCGGACGAAAGAAGAGCACCATAAAAACCGCCCCATTAATGGTTTATATGATTTAAGATAGTTCATCTCATCCTAAAAGGGACTTCACACAACAGGACAGTTCCATGAAAACATGATGGGAGTTAACATGTGAGGTATTGTTCGACAAACTGACTTACAGTATAATCGTAAATCTAGAAAGTTAACACACTTTTAAATTTAATATCTTGACTCTTACAGTAATTTTCCTAAAACATTTTTTTTGTTACTGAACATGAAACTAAACAGATAAATATGGGTCATTATTTATATGCGACATTTTAAAAAGTTTTCAATGGTCTGGTCATAAAAGCTGGAAAATAATCTAATAAAATAATAGCGGTGTGGGTCCTGCGTTAAATCGAAAGGAAAGAATTAATACAACAGTATTCCAGTTTAAAATACAATCATGAAAAAGGGGATATAACTCTATGCAAAGGTTTTGCAGGGTACAGCTAGTATGCTATTTTCTGTAATGCCATCCGATGCACTGTTAGGAAATAACATTTGATGCACAACGACAAAGACTATGTTAAATAGTGTTATCATACATTCATATACAGACATGAGCACCCCCCCCCCCAACCTGTCAGGTAGTTTTTTTTCAGTGCCCCTAAAAAAACTGACAATGTCTCCACATGGGACTCCTTAAGACATACGAACCTTTTTGGTAGTGCATGTGTGATGCCCGTGTGTGTGGCCTGCTTGGGTGTGTACGAGTGTGTTGTGCATACTTTGTGTGCGTGTGATATGCGCTGTGTGTATATATATATATATATATATATAAATAGGCCTATATATATATCATGTGATATTCTAGTTATTAAAATCATTTTAGTTATAGTTATGATTAGCTTTTTCATCAATCATTTTTATTATTATTTAGTTATTATATAGTTATAGTTATTGAATAATTTTCGTAAGCACTGCAAAACTTCGAATGCCCATCGATACGACAGATACCTGACAATTAAATTTCACCATCCACTGCATCACACACTACACTATCCCACTACACATGAATTGAACAGAAAATAAGTGAAAAAAATCTTGATAACTATTAAGTTTGTAAAAACCAGTAGTAAAAGTACTTCAAAGTTGAATAAAAAAATTCAAGTTGCTTTGTTCAAATTGTTACATCAAACAAATTGTTGCCTAATTCTTTTTAATTAAATAATTTCGTTCAGCAAGTCACTGTTGACTTTCAGCCATACTCTCATTTCCAGCGACTTCTCCATTCTGTTCCTCCTCCCGGTGGTCAGCATCCCACAAACTGAAAACAACCGTTCAACAAATGCTTGAGAAGCAGGTGCTGCTAATAGGTCTAGAGCCATAGGTACAAGTTGACTGTACGACTTCGGACAGCTTCTCAACCAAAATGGTATGGCATTGTCTGTGATTGCATTGCATTGGATGTCAGCAATGTACTTGTTGATCATGCCGGTGGCCACATTAACTTCTGACATCTGCACCTGATGAGGTGTGTCACTGTCAGATGCAGAAAGTTTCATTGCCAGGTTTGGAAACTGAGTCTGAAGAATACTCTGCAGCTGCAGTTGAATTTCATCTGGTGATTTTGTTCTTTGTTGTTTAACCTGTATATAATGTGCACAATAGTAAAAGTCAGTTAGGTGATTGACAAATAACTATATACTACTTTTACACATACTGGTTACTGGCATGGCAACTGACAAGCACAAATTAGAATAATAATTTTTATCAGTATTTAACTCTATACCAAAAATAATTATAAAGACAAGGGAACTTAATTTACATACAAGCTAACCACAGAGTACAATTATAATTAATGAGAAGTATATAACTGTTCACAATTTTGGATAATGTTTGTGAACTGTGGAACCAGTATACTTGTTGTGATTCGCACGACTTAATATAAATTGCAGTCAGTCAACATCGATCTGTTCTTAGATGTGTTTATTTTCAGACAAGAAAACGCTTGCTCACAAATGTATGTGAACCTTAATAGTGACAAAAGCTTGGCAGCAAAGTTTTTTTAGGAGTGGAAAAGCCATTGCTGGCAAACATCCTTAAAACTCCAGCAAAAGAACTGACTTGAACTTTTCCTTCAGGTCAAAATCTGCTTGTAGGTCAAGCAGCTCTAATTAATATTCTCGAGTCATAAAACCGATTTACTATCCCTAGATTCAAATCAAATAGTCAGGAAAAAATTGTTAAAATACAGCGAAAACTCTAAGCAAAGAAAATTCCCATCGACAGAGGATCGCAACATGCATACGGGCCGCATAACATACTCTTGCGGGCTGCATGCGGTCCTCGGGCCGCAGTTTGCCCTCCCCTGGTCTAACTCTTCTAATTCAATTGAGTAAACAAAGTCTGCCGGTATTGGATCAATGTTGACTTCTACTTCATTATCAGTGTCAGTTCCTTCAGCATAACTGGCACCATTGTCTGAATTTGAAAGATATTCTGCCTCTGTACTGATGTCATCATCATCACATTCTTGGTCAGCCATTTCTCTTTCATTTAGCAATCTGATGGCTTTGGTCATGTTGGCTCCACTGTCATTGACAATCATCAACACTTGTTTAGATGTAATGTTCCAGTCCAACAAGCACTGATGTAGAGCGCGTATCAAAAATTATAAAACTTTGTTCTGATTAGTTATGAAAGTCTTTTTAGTTATAGTTATTAGTTTTTTCGGCAAGCATTTAGTTATTATTTAGTTGTAGTTAAAAAAATTCTTTCTAGTTTTAGTTTTAGTTATAGTTAACTAAAGTCCATCATTCTAGTTATCGTTTTAGTTATAGCTAACTGACCAAGACTGGGGCCTACTAGTATAATAATATTTGCGGAGTAAGGAATTAATTAATGAGATATTTCTATGCAAAAAGGAATACCGAAACCCACACAGCTCTGAAAAATGGCGTGTGCTTTGTCTGTTATTGTTGAGGAGAGCGAACACCAGAGCCGTGTTTGATTCGTACTCATAACCAGGCTAAGCTTGATGCAATCATAACAAAAAAAATTTCTCTCTCGGTTCATTTATTGAATTAGCCAAAATAAAGACCTCAATCAGGGGCAGATAATTCGCTATGAATAGGACATATTGGAGGGGGGGGGGCAATTCGTGCCAACACCCTCTTATCTCCCCTTGCCTCTTCCAGCTCCACACCCAATGAACAACCAGAGCCGGGTTAATCTTAGAGGTCAGAGTTCATCCTATTTCTCGAGATCTTAAAAAAATGCGAAAGATTGAGAGTGAGCGGATTGGGGGGGGGGGGGTGAGAGGGGAGGGGAGAGAGACGACCGCTGAGTTAAATCTCAGTGAGCAGGACAGTCTCACTGTTTGTAGCGGAAGTGATGTCCGGTTCAGTGCCGTGAAGCGTCACTTCCGCTGCCAGAAGAGCCCCTTTGTTGTGGTCGTTGCGCCAATCAGCCCTCTGGGTAATTTGTCACGTGATTTGAGTGGGGAGGCAAGATTAGTACACGTATTAAAAAGTAGAGACTAAGCGGTGTATAGGATTTTGGTCTAAAGATGGAGGTATATTGATTTGATCACTGAATGATCTGTTGCCTTTAAACACTGGAGATAAAGTAAAGGACACCATTCGCTAGGGTTTTTTTTGGGGTTGGGGGGGGTGGGGCGTTTTTAATACTCAACAAAAGATAGGGGAAATGGAAGATATTAGGAATGAGAAGTTATAGTTAGGATCAATGTATGGAAAAGGTCAAAGATAATCCCATTTTGATTTGAATGAAAAATGAGATTTAACCAAATGTTGACTTAATATAAATACATACATATATATATATATATATATATATATATATATATATATATATATATATATATATATATCCTCATATGAAGGATTTATGAAATAAAAATTGATGTGGTCCATTCTTTACAGATATGAGATAACTATATTTCTTTCTTCGTTTCGTTTTATCAATGACTATGTTAGAGTTCATAGATATATATATCTATGGTTAGAGTTACGGAGCTGTCAGGTCTGTCGACCTGAAGGTACCTGGTTCAATTTCCGGTGATGACCAAGGAAATTTTTCAGGTCTTGGCTCAAAGCCCCGATATATCTCCCGTGGTGCCTCCATGGCCATTGCACTATCGGCTATGGTGGGGATGAAAAAAGGGCACCATAAAAACCGTCCTATTTAGTGGTTTATGGGATCTAAGAGATTTCATCACATCCTTACAGGGACTTCACACACGGAGCTGATTAAACTTTTAAAGCTCTGCATGATTTTGCTGCATTTTCTCACTAGACTGTGTCCTAGACTGATATATAATTAGACTCGACTAGCCGATGCGAAATCCGGTTATAAATGCAGTAACAAGTTTATGAAATATGTCAGTTGACCTGCATGATGTTTATAGGTCATGATCTTTGTAATAAAAGGATTCTTATGAACCAAAAGGTAGTACATAATTGCACGTGTATATACCATGTATATTAGGATAATATTGTTACTCAAGGATGTAGTTATTAGATGTAATTTATATTACCTGTGAAGCTGAAAATCCTTTACCACGATCTTTAGAAAAAAAAACCATGAATGTATTTTACCAAATAAATAGTTCTAATATAGGGTCAAATTTGCTTTACAGTCTGACTATTTGTGAAACTGTGTTCGAATTTTTCATTGAAGGTAAACTACTAAACAGACAAATTAAATCATTGATTGATTCGTTAAATTATAAAAAAACAAAAAACAGACAAGAATGCAGAGCCAGACAAACTAAACATAATAGGAATATAGACAGACATTTCACAGGCAGACAGACAGATCAACAGCTATACACTCGTGCATGAATCTCGTCCTATATAAAGTTAACTACATCTCAGCCAGACAGAAACAGACAATTATTCTCGCCATTGGATAATATAATTGAACAAATAAAAACACCTCCCTCCCCCCCCCCAACCCCCTTTTCCCACCCCCCACGATCCTAATCTCGCATGCTCGCTTTCACTTGTGTTCGCCATCTTGCTGGTTTTTCTTGATGGTGCCAAATTGATCACATTAGAATGTGTCCGGGGTCTAGTTAGCCGCCTTCATCAAGCTTCACTTGATTGCTTTAGCTCCCTTCATTACAAGAGTTCAATTCAATTCTCCAACACTTGTCGTGTGAGTGTAACAAGGGGGAATCACTCCACTAATTTCCTTTGAATGCCAAGATTGATAACTCTGTTATGTTTTTTTTTAAATTTCTTTGCCGTATTTACGTCTATGGCGAATTTTACAACAAATTTTCAAGCATTTGTCTGGCCTGAAGTAAAAAAAAAATTAAAATAAAGAACAGATGTCTTCATTAATTTTCAAATGGGTCACAGCCAAGCTGATGTTATAGAATAGAAGAGATATAAAGGAATGCTTTTGTCCACAGAGTACAGTTATTTGGAAATAAATAATTACTAGTAATAAACGCATTTGGCGACACATATTGAAATTTACTATCAAAATCATGGAGACCAAAGCGAAAATTGTCAGAACTTTTCAGTCGACCATTCTTGGTTCGCTTCACGATAGAACGAGTAAGTTGGCCTAGGACATGCCACTATTGTGGCCATGGGCGTCGCTAGGAATTTTTCCAGGGGGGGGGGCAAAAATTTTTCAGGGGGGGGGCAAATAACAACTTTATGACATTTTTTATTTAATGTAAGGGGGGGGGGAGCAAATACCCCCCTCTTATATGACATTTTTTTCAAAATGTATGGGGGGGGGCAAATGCCCCCTCCCTTGCCCCCCCCCCCATGAATACGCCCATGATTGTGGCCCAAGTAGGTCTTCTCAACAACCAGGCCCGTAGCCAGGTCAAAGTAAGCATGGAGGCACCAATGTTCAGCAAGGAGGCACCTTTACTTTTTCTTTATTTTTTCTTCTTTTTAATCTTTTTTAAGCAGGAGGAGGGGGGGGCGGCACGCTACAGGGCAGTCAAAAACAGTAAATAGATCCACGTTGCCTCCCCCTCTGTGGTTCCCGGCAGATTTCCATCTGCATAGTGACTTTCCATTATTTGAGAAATAATATTACATGATGGCACGGGACTACCGTTTTCAGGGGACTCACCCATCGTCAGATAAGTTTTTTGTGCCAGCAAGATGGTTGTTTGAAGAATATGGTACCAGAGCGCCAGACCATACCCTATTGTTTTCTACCAAAGTTTTAAAGAGTTGATTCACTTAATCAGCTGATTCACTCATCATTTGATATGAAACTTTCTTTAACTCTCCAATTAAAAAAAAAAAAGAAACAACACGAGTTTAAAACATTTTTTTTTTTTTATTTACGTGTTTTTTTTTTTTTTATTTTTGTTCAAACAATTGCACAGAAAGAAATTTTTAAATGGTTAACATCACAACATTAATTCATTGAAAGAGCTGGCCGTTACAAATTAAGGCACAAGGTTATCTTGAACGTAAAAAAAAAAGAAACGATTCAACAAACATTGTAAATATGTTGTTTTTTCAGATCGTTGAATTGGACGACAGTCTTTTTTTGTGCCATCAGTAAAGAGAAGATCAGACCACAGACTAAATAATATAAAGAATGTTTGCTGGTACTGGTCACACCCAGGTCCAGCTAAATACATTGCCGGCTGAAAACTTTAAAATAGGGGGGAGCCAGCACATTGGTTTGTTCAAGGGCCTATAATGCTGTCATGGTTTGTTCAAAGGGCACATAATGCTGCTATTAAGACAGCTCTGATAATTCCATGACTTTATTGCACAAGGCACAGAAACAAATCTTTGCAGATTCCTCTGCAGATAGTAGATCCAATGAAGCTGTTCTGTTTCTCCTTTCTCTTTTTTAATGTGACCCTCAAAAAGTGTCCGGTGTTACATTTATACACACATTTTTATTGTTTTTGGCATTTTAAAAGGTAAAAAAAAAAAAAAAAAATTGGCAGGTTTAGACAGATGGACAATAAAATAAAAACCATTCTGTTACCGGCCATGAACACAAACAGGTGGTTAGATTCAGAAAACAGGTTAAGTAAATCTTAACATATCATGTAGATGTGTCTGAACAAATCAATGAGATGTGCACCAAGATGCTCAACAAATCAATGTGATGTGCACCAAAATAAGATGCTCAACATATCAATGAGATGTGCACCAAAATAAGATGCTCAACAAATCAATGAGATGTGCACCAAAATAAGATGCTCAACAAATCAATGTGATGTGCACCAAAATAAGATGCTCAACATATCAATGAGATGTGCACCAAAACAAGATGCTCAACAAATCAATGTGATGTGCACCAAAATAAGATGCTCAACATATCAATGAGATGTGCACCAAAACAAGATGCTCAACAAATCAATGAGATGTGCACCAAAATAAGATGCTCAACATATCAATGAGATGTGCACCAAAACAAGATGCTCAACATATCAATGAGATGTGCACCAAAATAAGATGCTCAACAAATCAATGTGATGTGCACCAAAATAAGATGCTCAACAAATCAATGAGATGTGCACCAAAATAAGATGCTCAACATATCAATGAGATGTGCACCAAAACAAGATGCTCAACAAATCAATGAGATGTGCACCAAAATAAGATGCTCAACATAACAATGAGATGTGCACCAAAACAAGATGCTCAACATATCAATGAGATGTGCACCAAAACAAGATGCTCAACAAATCAATGTGATGTGCACCAAAATAAGATGCTCAACATATCAATGAGATGTGCACCAAAACAAGATGCTCAACAAATCAATGAGATGTGCACCAAAATAAGATGCTCAACATATCAATGAGATGTGCACCAAAACAAGATGCTCAACATATCAATGAGATGTGCACCAAAACAAGATGCTCAACAAATCAATGAGATGTGCACCAAAACAAGATGCTCAACATATCAATGAGATGTGCACCAATATAAGATGCTCAACAAATCAGTAGTTACACGTGCTTTAAGAGAAATAAACAATTAAAACTTTTTTTTATTAAGTACTGGTACATTATTTTTGCTTTTAAAATTTGTTAACAGAATACATTTTCAAAGCCTGTTTAAATGGGGAATGTTCTCAACATGTTTATGGGAGAAGCTCTCAATATAAGGGCTACACTTAAAACAAAAAGCTACAGATACGCCTGCCAACCGGCAAAGAGTTTACACAAGTTTTGTGGGTCGCTGGCTTTCTGGATGAGATAGTTCACTTGGCCAGATATGCTCAGATGGGCATTTTCTTCCTGGCCATTCAACTTTTGTTTCAGCCTCAAAAGTGTTCTCTCTGCCATCTTGTTTAGATTTGTTTTAGGATCTGTTTTAAAAAAAAAAAACAATGAGCAGAACTAAGTATTAATTAAATTTTGATACTAGAATGCAGGCATGGTTCAGACATGACATTTGTCTAATCCCAAGTTCACTCCTTTCATGAATATTTGGGTGCAGTAGGGATTTTCACATTAATTATTTACAAATATGGACAGCTGTATGATCTTTCTACAAATATGGACATCTGTATGATCTTTCTACAAATATGGACAGCTGTATGATCTTTCTACAAATATGGACAGCTGTATGATCTTTCTACAAATATGGACAGCTGTATGATCTTTCTACAAATATGGACAGCTGTATGATCTTTCTACAAATATGGACAGCTGTATGATCTTTCTACAAATATGGACAGCTGTATGATCTTTCTACAAATATGGACAGCTGTATGATCTTTCTACAAATATGGACAGCTGTATGATCTTCTGTTAATAAACCTCAATCTCTGTTTGTTCAGTGAGGATTTGAATTCGTGTATTGAGGTATTCAAATTTTATTGTGTCGCCAATAAGCTTTGTTATTACTTGTATCTACCTTGGGCACACTGTCTCTTTTTTCATTCCTGCATGAGTGAATTTGGGATAGAACATCGGGTATAATGGTGGCAGTTAAGAGAATACATCTCTCAAGACCAATGAATAATACATAATAACTATAAACTCTTTCATGAATATCACTTCTAAAAAAAGTTAGCAAAAATTCTGCACAGAGGAAATGAATTAACAATTTTTTTTCCAAATCAAACTATACAGCTATGGAAGTCATCAGACATACCCATGTTTTTGTTAGGTATATCAGCTTCATTTGTGGTGCTTGTATTTGCAATCTGACCACTGGATGGAACCTGGCCACTTGCAGCTATGGGATTATCCACAGTGTCTAGATTAGCTTCTTCACGCTTTCTCTATGGATTAAAAAAAAAAACACACACACACAAAAAAGATAAAATACTTTCTAGGAAGTTTTAGGTGAAGCATTCCTATCAGAGGTCTCCACTTTAAGCTATTAATAACTAAATTACAGACGGTGTAGTACGGAGATGGTAGGATTTTATTTATAGGTTATTATGACAAAGAAATATTCATGAATTCAAGAACACTCTCAAACCAGTGGGGGATCCAGCCCAAACTTTGGGAGCCCATGACTTAGAACAGTGGTTCCCAACCCCCGGGCCGATACTGGTCCGTGGAACAAATGTTACTGGGCCGCCCAAGAAACATTAAATTATGTTCTTTTTTATTTATTTTTCTCTTTCCAGTGGGCCACGGGGGAAATTATCAAACGCTGACCGGTCCTTGGCGAGAAAAAAGGTTGGGGACCACTGACTTAGAACATCTTAAATCAAATCAGAATTTTAAAAAATATTGCATCTGTTTCAATTCAGGTGCCTCACCTGTATGGTCAATGCCTGCTGAGGTGTCAGTGACCAGTGGGACAGGGGGTCATGCAGAAGGACTTGGACAATGGTCAGCAGCGACTCACTATTGTCTTTCATCACCTGCATGGTCTGCTCACAACACCTGAAGAAGCAATGAACAAAAAATTATCTCAAGTTACAGAACTTCAGACATTATTAACATTAAAATTAAAAAACTGACTTTAAGATAGTAAAGTTCCCTTAGCCCTAACGGGCCATCGGGGCAGATGAAGTCTAGAATTCATCTGTTTCTATAATCTCGGCATATGAAGGGATTGTGTGGTTAGCACAACGCCCTGCCACCTTTACTTCCGCAACTTAAATTAAGTCAGGTACCCATTTAAAGCTGGGTAGACTTGTGGGACGGACGACTTTGCACCTGGGAAAATCCATGGGCCTCACAGAGGATCGAACCCAGGACTCTCTTGCGTATCTACACCACTCGGCCATCCATCCCACAAACACAAATATGGTGACTTGTAAAAATCCATTTAAATTGATGATGTGCATTCAGTTCATTAAACTTTGTGACGAAACTTATAATTTTTTATTTCAATTTAATTAAATTTTTAGATGCTGAAGATTGCATGTTATTTTTAATTTATTTTTTTTTAAAGAAAAATTTCCCTATGGATGTTTTTTTTAATTGTCAATATTTCACATTTAAATCTGACAAAAGTCCTGGCACAGGGCACAAAGCAATATAAGATCAAAATTTGGTATTCTGTTGTCATATGACATGAAGCTGCTTGTTTTTGATAGTGAAACTTTTACGTCTTGCTAGCCTACCCAAGACTGTAGGTTAGGCTAGTATGGCTTTAAACAATTCCTATGTTAATGTACATCAATATGTGAAGCATTTTAAGCCATACTGGCCTAACCTATGTTGTGGGTTAGACAAGTTTGCCATTAAATGCAGCCCCCTGTATTTGTAAACGGACAATGAAAAGATGACTGTTGTCCTCTCACCTCCTGAATGTTCCTTCAACACCGGTGATGCCCATTCCATCGACGATATCCCGGGTCAGTCTAAATGGTACAGTTTCCGGAGTGGGTAGAATGTGTCCCATATCAAAAGCGATACCTGCACAAAAAAAGAAGGCAACAAGATCGGTTATGTAGAAAAGTAGTACCACATTCAAACATTCTACTATTATAGCACCACATTCAAACATTCTACTTTTATAGCACCACATTCAAACATTCTACTATTATAGCACCACATTCAAACATTCTACTATTATAGCACCACATTCAAACATTCTACTATTATAGCACCACATTCAAACATTCTACTATTATAGCACCACATTCAAACATTCTACTATTATAGCACCACATTCAAACATTCAACTATTATAGCACCACATTCAAACATTCTATTATAGCACCACATTCAAACATTCTACTATTATAGCACCACATTCAAACATTCAACTATTATAGCACCACATTCAAACATTCTACTACTATAGCACCACATTCAAACATTCAACTATTAAAGCACCTCATTTAAACATTTCTTTAGTCTTTAAGAGGCTGTTGATTTTTATTTCCGCCTATGTTAACAACAATCAGAAAATCACTGAACAAAGATGAAAGTTTTTAATCAACCAGCAAAACTAGAAAAAAAAATCAAAACTACTTCAGGCCCTGACCCAAGTCAATATGAATCAGCTCTGCAGTCTGTAGATCTATCAGAATGTTCATGACATGTCTGTCTCCCAGACCCAGGATGTAGCCAACTGTGGAAATACAAAACATAATCACGGTCAGTTTGAATTAACTAACCGGCATGCTATACTATTAGACGAAATAAATTCCGGCCTATGGAATAACTTCTGTAACTATCTATATGAATAATAGCGATTTGGGTTCTGAGTTAAATCAAAATAATTAAAGAATTAATACAACAGTATTCTAGTTTAAAATACAATCATGAAAAAATTGGATCTGCCCGAAACCAAAAATAATCTAGCCTGTAGATCAAGCCTAATGGGATATAACTCTATGCAAAGGTTTTTGCACGGTACAGCTAGTTAATAATAATAATTACAAAAGGACTATTTTTTTTTATTCGTCAAACTTCCACATTGACCATAAAAAAACAAAACTGTTTGCATAAAACATAAAAATTTGAGTCAATTCTCTGCTACAGGCTGAGGACCTTATAAATCTAATTATGGTAACTAGGCCAGGTGGTGCATTAGTGTAATCTTATAATAAAGTTAACTCTAAATTAGTGCACTGAAAACTGTGAGCTGTAATTAGACTATGCGGCAAGTTAATTCAAAGGATTTACATTTAGGAGAATAAAATGACAAATAATTTTAAAAGTATTTCAAAACCAAATATCCATTCCGCAAAGTAATGTGGTATAAGAAATTTTAGCCAAGGCACAAAACACTGCTTCAGATGAAGAGACTTTGTATCTATTAAGATAATTTAAAAGGCTTATTCAGAATAAATATTTTGGGTCTTATGTTTTAAAAAAAAAAAAACGTTTTCATGTTTATCAAGTAGTTTTGACCATTAGATGATTTGACATTTAGAGGGGAATGAGTTCATCTGATTCCTGTAGCAACAGGATACTTGGTTGTTAGGATAGACACTTGGTTGTTAGGATAGACACTTGATTGTTTGGATAGACTTTCTATTTGGTATCAAACCAAAAGGTGTCAGGCCTTCAAACAGAAGCATCCCACTAACCTATGGAGTTAGTTGCCACACTGCGAGTGTACCCAAGTCTTTTTTCAAACCAAACCGAGGGCTCCGGAAAGTGCTCCATGAAGAAATACCTGAAGACAGGCTTAAAATGAGCACAGATTTCTGAATATGCCTTCAGTCTTTTTTCCGCTACATTACCCGCATTCTGTAAAATAAACAAAAAATGGTGAAATTTTCCTGCTGTCAAAAATTGAGATAAATTTCATTAAATAAAATGAAACAAAAATCATGGAAAGTGTTAGGCAGTTGCACCATAGGTAACAACGATATTTACATGTAAATGAATTCTGCAGTCTTTGGCCTGCCAATCTTTTGGCCTGTATCTCGCATGGGCGCCGCCAGAACTGTTGCCTCTAATAAGGTAATCCCCCAGGGGATGGGTCCCGTCACACCACTGCAGGAGGCCACACTTCTGACTCAGAGGCACAACCTGCCAGGTTAAGGTAAAAACACTAATGGTGATGGTGAGAAGAAAAAATCAACTTCATATAATTATCTTTATTTTTTTTTACAATAGTCTGTGGGGGTGAGAAAAGAATTAATTAATTTGTACATGTTGTGGCTTTTTTTTTTTTTTTTTTGTTTACATTTGATCAAGTTAAATTTTTTTTTTTAAATGAAACAAAATTTTTTTACCTTGTATGTTCGCACATTCAACTTTCGCTCTTTTGTTTCTGGTGCCCCTGCCAGTAGCCGATTAACTAGGGAAAAAACTTGCTGCATCACGGCATCTTGTCTAAGATCATCTTGACCCTGGGATAAAAAAATGAAATAATAATAAATGATTAACTCATGAGTGAAATCAATGATTAATTCATCAGAGTAAACAGCCATCTTTTAGGAATGGAATGCAAGTGTGGTGGAGCCCGTCTACTGCCAACCAGAAAGTTCTGATAGCCCAAAGTCCACCAAGCTTAAAAAATGGATATCTGGACGGCCATGGTACAGACTGCATTAGGAAACCTTTTTGGAAAAGCTGCTCCAGCCTAAGAAAAAGGTTTTTAAGCATGTTTACCTTGACAAGCTGTTTCCTTGGTCTTCCATCGGAACCATGACACACGATGACTTTAGGAAGATTAATGCCGCCAACTATTTCGTAAGTGGGCTCGAATCGTACAGGTGACACAAGATTGCTGTACTCTCCAGATGGATCAACCTGGTGGAGAACAGTTTTTAAAAATGATAAATTTCTCTTAAGTGTTCATCAAGTTTTCAAATATCATGGTAAGTGAGAAACTTACATCCAGTTCGACTGATGGCAACAGTACATTGTCCAAATTTGGAAGTTTCAAAATATTCATTGTCTTAGGTATAGGCAGCTGGCCTGTTGCATTAAAAGAAACAAAAGAAAAAATGTGAGAACAGATGAAACAAGTAAATTGAGTATTTCAAATGCTCTGAATCCAGTAAAGAAGGCTAATTTAAAATGAAATGCTCTGAGTCAAGTAAAGAAGGCTAATTTAAAATAAAGTCAGTTACCTGGTTTGTTGCTGGCTGGAGTGTTGGCCAGATAGATGTAAGCCATACACAAAAACTCCATATTTCTAACAATGTTGGAAACTTTGTCCTTTTTCTTCAATTTCTCCAGCAAATTTTTGGCAGCTTCTACTCTGGACTTTTACACAAAACAGTATTTAGTTCATGTTTATTTTGATTATAATCAGTAATAAAATATCAAAATGGTTTATTAAAAATAAGAACCAAGTTTTAAAAAAATGTCCCCACGGTCAAAAGCGAAACTATTTATTTCATCAGTAGTAGTTTATTTACTAGTTTAATAACAACAATTTATCCAATAAATATTTTGACTGCACAATCATTTAATTCTTTTCAGATCTCTACTATAGTTATTTAAATCACAGTGAAACCGTCTACAAATAATTACAAATTTAAATAAGTTTCAAATATATTATTCTATTTCTCACATAAAAGATATGGTGGTTCAATCCATAGAACTCCCTACACACAATTCTCTCTCATTCCTGTCTTCTTTCTGACGTATTTTTGTTTTCACTGTATATGTCCCTCCCGATTTATGACTCCCACTCCTTTATAAAACCTGATGCAATTTCTAATGTCCTAAATGGGGAGTACCACTGTATTAACTTATATTCATAGTCCAAATTTTACAAATGATGTGCTAATCATATGTAATTGTTATGTAATTAATAAAACTGTCTAAAAATTTTAACATCTAGTGGATGGCAATAGAGTATGAAGACCAGAGTGAATCTGTAATTACCTCTTCAGTAATTTCTCTATTTCTGGTCAGCTTGCTGCTCCGTCTACTCCCCGGTGCTGTCTCAGCATGCAATATCTCGTCGTCTTTGTTAGCATGAGCCAGAGCCATAATGATCCACAGTGCATGGTGCGGGTGGTCTTGGGCAACATTTTGCATCAACTGATAAAACAGATATCAAATGTAGATGAGAGAAAAGGGGATTTTTTTTAATTTAATTTTTTTTTCCTGTCATAATTGTATTATGGTTAAAAAAAACATTTGTTGTAATTCACTGCACTGTATTTTGTATTAATTCACAGCATTGTGTGTTGTTTTAATGCACTGCATTATATGTTAAATTATTTCACAGCATTGAGCATTGTAATAATTCATATGAAAGTTGAGTGACAAAAAAAATAAAGAAAATTACAAATAAGAAATGTATTTGTGAAACATTCCTTGTTAAAGAAAACAATACAGCTAAAAAAAAAAAAGAAAAAGCATTAATGTTTTTGCGTCATTCAGACCTGGGTGAGAACGTCCTGGAAGAGAGTGCTGTCTGTCGATGACATCCTTGCCGCCAGTTGATAATACAGAGGTAGCAACTTGTAGGTTTTCACTCCATTGAGACAAGTCTAGACAAAACACAACAAATTAAAGAATTCTGTGTTAGCACAAAAGGAAAAAAAAAATGGAATTTACAGGAAATATTCTGATTTACTGAGTGCATTTTTATGATGAAAAAGCTGCGATACAATTAGTTCTGAGACTTACGGAAAACACAGCTAACAAACTATCTTTTCTAAACTTCTAATCAAAAGACTGAATTATATTATCATCTATGTCAGAGGTTTTCAACCTGTGGTCCGCGGACCCCTGGGGGTCCGTGGGGAGCTTCAAAGGGGTCCGTGGGCAAGTCAAGGAAAGTAGTGATTTTCCTTGTATTGCTTGGTTTGGTTGATTGGTCAGCTTTTAGCTAAACAAAAAAATACTAGCTATGTCAATGTTTCAGGCACAGACAACCATGTGTAGAATTGAAAACTTCACTTGTATTTCCTTATAGTTTCGTCTTAAGTCTGAACTAGACTGCATACTACATATACTTGTGCAGTGAGTTTTTGAGTCATGTCATCTTGGCAATATTTCTTACTTACAGAGCCTAGATCTAAATCTAAGCCTAGATAGGCCTAAAATAATCTTAGACAAAAGTTTTGGATATCAAATTGCTGGTATACACTTCGCATGTTAATTTAAAATAACACCCACAGATTGTTTTAGTTAGAAGTAGATTTTTCGTAAATTTTAAATATGAAAATAGGCCAGAACGATAATAGGGACTTTTCGCTAACGCATCGATGAAAAGGTGCATAATTCTAGTGATGAACCTATTATGTTGTTCTGTTGTTATGTGACTTGCTTATGTGACAAATACATTTTAAAATGTTAGTAAACAATTCAAAATATTACATGAGATTTGAATTTGTTTTATTATAGTCGTCGATTCAATTTTTAAATGTGACGTCATCAGAATGTGAAATATTTTTAACAGATAGTTAGTTACCTCCTATAACCCTCTCTACTCTGAAACTTTGTCTCTAATTTTTTTTTTTCCCTGTGAGATCTGGGTCAACGGGACTAAACTGTTGTTGGTCATGTGTTTATCAATATTTGTATAAGTAAACTGTCCAAGGCTAGTAGCATGGATAAATTTGTGAAGAGGAAAACTGAATATAACCTGGAAGATTCTGATGCTCAAGTAGCCAAAGAAGAACAAAAAAGAAAACGGCGCAAGTATAATCCAGAATATATACGATTCGGCTTCACCACAGTAGAGACCGATGTTGACCAACCTCTTTTTTTAATGTTTTGCCTGTAACAGGCTAGGCCTACCGTAAACCTAAGACATATTCTGGCCAACCTGAAGTACGAAAAGTTTAGGCCAGGGCGCCTTGGGCTATGGGGGTCCGACACCTGGGCTTGGAATGTCTAAGGGGTCCGCAGCTAAAAAAAGGTTGAAAACCTCTGATCTATGTGTTGTAGTTTTTTTTTGTCCCAAACACTGCTTTACAACCAGAGGGGAAAAAAATTGAGTTTCAGTTTTAGATTATACAGTATATTATTCAGTGTTCAGGCAATGACCTGTCATTACATATCACCTAATCATTCATTAAACAAGCTGTACTATGAACTGAACAAGTATATTGAGTTATTTTACTACAAAATGCTAAACGGTTACAATGACAGATGTTTTATCAACCTTGATGTGTTTGTTGACCAAATCACTGTCACTGTTCTCAAACCAAAGAGCCACAACTCTGAACACCCTGACGTCGTGAAGGTCACCGTCTGTAGGCACCTGATGTAGTTGACGAGAGCCTGCTGGAGGAACTTCTCCTTATCCTGACGCAAACTTGTGACTTCTTGCTCATCTATCTCGAAATTCTTTTCTGCCATGCGGAGGTACTTGCTAGATGAAGAGGTATTTATAAGATTAAAGACAACAAGTATTTGAGGAATGAAAAAAAATTTTCAATAGAAATAAATATCAAGTTTTCTTTCACATATTTTCATAAGCATCCAAGGAAAAAAAAAAATTTAATAAAGCAAAACAAATCAACTTGGTGAAAAATTTTTCTTATGTGTGTGTTTGATTGGATTTATCAATAAAATTATTATTACCTTTTACAAATGATTACCTTCTTTTGAATTCCTGACAGATTTCCAGTTTTAAATTTTTACATTCTGCTATTTCTTGCTTCGTCCTCTTGAGCAAGTTGTCTTTATCCTGGAAAGTTGACGAGCCCATGTAGTCCATCACTTGCTGGTACTGCTCATCTGCAAACCTTGCTAATGACATGAAGCTGTTTAACGCCAGCCTGTCGTAGCCATCTGTGTTAGAAAAGGGCTTCAGCAGGAGACTGACAGTCTTGCAAGAGGAAAGATTTAAAAAAAAAAAGACCACAACAATTAATTGATCATTCAGCTTTTATAATCTGAGATACAAATAACAAGTACATAATTATAATTTATGCGTGTGGATTTTGTAAGTGTGTTTTAATCTTATTACATGTATGACAATAATGGCTTTTACCCATGGGAAAAATCAGATTTTTTTTCAGAGGCTTTTTTCAATTTACCAATAGCGGGGAACACAAAAAGTTTTGATGTTTTATTTTAATGATTTCTTTATGATGGATTTATTTTCCTGGTGCACCTCAAATTTTCAAATGTCGACAGAAATAAATTATATTTTAAATATTTTGTTTAAAAACAACAGGTGCTGGGACGCACAAAAAAAAATTATTCCACTTTCAATTTGAATTCATTTTGATTACTTTGATCAAAATCCTTTTGGCCATCCCTGATCAAGAGATTTGCAACCAAAGTAAAGTCGCTACATGTACGCAGTTTACTGAAGAGTTAACAAAAAACAACAGTAAACTGCAAGAAGGTCATCAGTAACCTCGCTAATATTGTGAAATGAAAAACTTACTTTTTCCAAGTATTCACTGATTATAACAGCCGGTGTTTCAGACTTGGTTTCTGCCAGCCAGTTGCCATAAGTTCCTAAAGCTTTTGGGTAAATCAGATCATTTTCAGAGGGACTTGATGTCTGCAAAAAAATAAAAAAAAGGATCAGAAATAAAGAATTGAAATATATCGACTGATTCAGTCAAGGTTTAAGGTGTGTGCAAACTTAACTAATACTGTATTAATCATGCACAAGTATCAAGCATGTGTATACGTGTGACTTCAAGTCCACTTTCTCACCTTATGTTTGTTTATGAGATTTTTCAAAACAGTTAGTGCGATATTCACTTCTGACCTATCCCAAAATAATTTGGCTTCTTCAAGTTGAACCTGTTCAGGAAGGACCACAGCAAAGTTATCCAGAGCTCTGCCTTTCAGTTCCCTGAGGGCTTTTTCCGCCAGCTAAAGAAGACAAAAAATTTGACTTATAAATTCATGAGGGTAAGTAAATTATGATAAGGGATCAAATATCTATTACGTAACTCATTCTTTTTTTAATTTAGCTAAGATCTTTAAAAAAAAAGGTTTTTAGATTTTAAAAAAAATATTACATTTTAATATTAAGGGATTAGCCAAAAACTATTTAGAAAAAAAAATAACAATTCAATGACTGTATTTTCTCTATAATGTATTTCTAATTGTGTCAAAGATATTCAACACCTGAAAGTGTTTAGCTTTTCTTCCACCAACAGCAAGATTCCATAATGATTTAGTGGCAAGGCTTTCACCAGACGAAAAGCCGTTTGCAGACATCAGTTTACCTACACTGGAACTCAGGCTAAGTAGCGGCTCTCTGTATTGAAAGTGATAATTTTGTGTTGTACCATTTTCTGTGCTGACGTCTGCAAGTAGAGTTACACTTTCTTGCCTAACAATAGAGATAGAAGTAAATGTGGATTAAAAACAATGATCAATAGCACTTGAAATAAGAAATAAACAAGCTAAAATATCTAATACAAAATTTGAAAAAATTATTAAATTTATTTCTTTTTAGAATGTAACTGATAAATTAGAAAGCGGGGAAAATACATGTATATTATAAGGTACGAACTAGACAACAAGATAATAATGACAGTATAAATGTCAAGAAATGTTGAAGTGCTGATAAATTTACATGTATCATGTTTTTTAATAACCACTTTATAAATATTCCACAGCTCTTCCTTTAATCATTTTGATAAATCTTTATAAGGGAAATAGTTGCTGTACCTGGCAGTGAAATCAATTAAACATTCCAATTGGCTTAAACACTGGAGCTGGCAGAGAAATGGATATAACACCTGGCAAATCTCAACTTGAGGCTCAAACCTTTCAATTACATTCATCCTGTTCTCAAATACCAATGAACATAGAACATAACTGGGAAGTTAGGTGAACCATTAAAAAAAAACAACCTTTACATAAAATGTAAGCATTTCATTTATAAAGTTATCACTGTTCAAAAGTTATACATATATGTAACTGTTTTTTTGATAAAAGGAATGAAAAGTTAAAAATACCAAACAGTTGACTTTGTGCAAGTAATAAATAATGAATGCTTGTTCATTACTGAAAAATATATGCAGTCTTTTTGCATTTTCATTTGTGCACAAAGAAAAATAAAGTGTTAAGAAGATATACCTAGATAACTCCACAGCTTCTTTAGCTGCAGCTAAATGTCCTTCATGTAAACAGTGCATGGACTGATACAGACATTGATGGAACGGTGTGGATGTATTGATTCTGTAAACAATATTTAAGAATGTATCTTAATATTCAAATAATTTTTTTTTATACAAATACATGTACATGTATAATCATTTACTTCAACTTTAAATCTTATACTAAGTTGTGTAACTTAGACATTATACATGTACAAGTCATTTAAAATAAAGCATTTTAAGTTAGAAAAATATCTGCCATATTTCAATGACCATCCAATGCTCCTGATCAAAAGACACAAACAGTTTTTAGAGCAAGAAAACGAGAAAAAAAAATTCTACAGCCTTAATAACAGCATTCAAACAAAAGAAGCAACCCTCATTTTCCCCTCTAAGTGCGTCTTATAGTCCGACAAATACTGTTATTTTATTTCATAAATGATATTGATTTATTATGAAACTAAAATTCCAGTCAAAAGAAACCAATGCGACTGACTTTTAAAAAAAAAATACTGTTGTTTATTTTTGTAAACACAATTCTCATTTCTATCAATTAATATGTCAAAAAGCAATAATCATTCAACTTGTTGTCAGAATTATTAATTTAAAAAAAATTCTTTTAAACCATTTTAAAGAATACAGCTATTTATGACATTAAAAATTGGTAAAACATATTATTCATTCTTTCTTATTATGTACAGAAAAAAAAATTATTCTAATCTATGTGAAATTTTCGCATGACACAGCTTGTGCTTGTGCAGATAAGTATTTATGCTTCTTAAAGAGAACAGATCTTTACCTGGCTGGTGGTAAGACGTGCCACTGTCCAAGTTTCCATGCCGCCTGGTAACGAAACTCGTTCAACTGCTGAGCTTCATCAGAAAGACAGGTGCTATCTGTGTCTCCGGTCAGCCCTGACAGACACTGCTGGAGTATGTAGTCTGTACCACATGACTGGATGGTCTGCGTACATTTTTTGACAAGGGAAGAGTACAAAATAATGAAGCCACAATCAAATCAAGTGGCTAAAATTAATTCAATGCAGACTATGGTACAATTTTAGAACAATTCCACAACAAAAGTCTGCATAAAGGTAAATCAAAATGTACACAATCAGTTTAACTTAGATTTACTTTGTAAATTCTCTTTTTATTTTTAGACTTTTCCAAGGAATATGACCAGCAGTACTTCATTCTTTTAAGTACTTATTTTTTTGTGTGTCAAGTCAGTGAAACGATGAAAAGCTTATCGCTTAGATAAATCACTAATGAGGCGTCTTTTTGTAGTCCCTTTCTTTCCTCGCCACTACAGTTGATGGTGTGAGGGCCATGGAGGCACTGGAGGTGACTGAACATGCCAGGAGTTGAATACATAACCCAGAGCTTGTAGATCAGGTCACAGCATGAAGATCTGCCTCCTCATTACCTAAGCACAATCCAATTTACTTCATTTGATTCCGTCGTTCTTTGTAAGAGATATTTTAATCAATCCTTTTTTAAAAAATATCGTTATTCTTTGCTCTTTTCAGACTTCCAAGTATTTTTTTTTTTTTCTTTGTACATTCAATGTACTGACCATAAATTAGGTTTATTTTTTCTCCTAATACAACATACACACTTGATTTTTTTTTTTGACCACGAACATTTTTATGTCATACATATGGGACCTGAAGCTTCTTCTGCACTGACCTGTAAAAGTGATGCAAGTGACTGTGAGGCATTGTGGGAGATCTCAATGTCTAAAGTCGTCAACGCTTTCGCTTGCTCCCCTTCATGCAGATATGTTTCCACCCTATTTAAAGAAACAGAATAAAACAGAAATGCATTTCTCAGAATATTCTGCTAGTCGTGCGAAAAAAAAATAATTTTTCTTCATTTAATTTAGGTCAAAAAAAAAAGTGCTGACCTGGCCAAAGGCTCCACCATCCTGCCCGCCCCGCACCCGTAGATTCCGTCAGGGTCTCCAATTTTCTTGTAGGCCTGTAGCAGAAGTTTTTGCAGTTCAGGACCATTTCCTTCTTGGGAACTGGCCAGTGAGAGTGGATCTAATGAAGTCTCTTGACTGGACAGACTACCACTGACTGCCGAATCACTTGAGACATTTCTGAAATTAGAACAAAATGAAACAAGTTAATAGTATGAGTTGATGGCATGATCACAAGTGACAGCCATCGTATTTAAAATTAAGGCAGCATTAGCTTATGTGAAAACAAAAGAATATAGATGCTCAACACACATTCTAGTATCCCACCATATCTCGGCAAACAGAATGGCAGAAAAGTGAGTACCGCAGTAGAGAGCAGCATGTGCCAGGTCCAAATAGTTGATGTCCAACCAAAAATTATTATCCCAAGCAGTTGGCTCTGAAGTTTTTCTATCAATGAAAGTTGGTTACACATATTTATTGCATTAGACCAGTAAATCACAGATGATGAATAAACATTTCACACAGTCTGAGCCAGACAATTGAAAATATAATTACCCCTGAATTGATCTCTTCTGTAGCCTTAGGTATTGGATGACGTTTATTAGAGACATCAGAGAATCTTTATTCTTCAAGACGGGCTGAGTAACTGAGGACAAAGATCATGTCAGAACTGTAGCTAAAGGAATACAGTATTAATAATACAGAAAGTTATAGGAATACACAAATAGTAATGGGAATACATAATTGTAATAGGAATACAGAAACTGTATTGGTAATATGGTAATTTTGTTTCAATAATTACAACAGATATCAACAGAATTTTAGTATAGGAACATGTCTTAACAATTTTTTTTTTAAAAACATAAAAAATTTAAAAGACTCCGTAGCTATTTTTAAAAAGTTTGTACCTGAAACATCTTTGATAGAAATGTAAAAAGCTTGAAAGAAGTTTGCTATATGAAGAGAAAGTGTTCTCCTAACCACAAAGTCTCCATGTTGTAAGATGTCATGAATCAAAAATGGTAAAGACTCCTCACAAAATTTGCTCTAAGACAAACGAAAAAAAAAAAAAGGTAATATTTAAACATTAAGTGAATTTATTTAACATTATGAGCAGAAAACTTGCACATGAATTAAAATGTAAAGATTAAAAAAAAAAATGGAGGAATAATGACATTTGATCTCAATATCAGAGATGGGGGGCAAAAAACAAAAATACAACAGCACTAGAATGAAACTAACAGGTACTAAATTTTATGAAATACTTACTTTCAGATAGCACAGCGGTTGTATTTTGTTGAGTACTTCATCCTGAACTAAGCCTGATATCAGTAAAGAACAAGTCAGTTCCTTGATCCACACTTCATGAGAAACGTTGCCACCCGACCAGAGTTCAGTGTTATCAATTTTATCCAGTGTGCTCTCCATGACTGCACCAGCATTGGCTATTTTCTATTTCAAAGAAAGGGACAAAACACAGAACTATGGTTAGGCATTGATTGCATGGGCGCATTTTTTTTAAGTAAATATAATTCATAACAGAGTGCCTTCATCTGAATATGCTGAAAAAAAAAAGACCAGAGATGAAATATTGTAAAATTATGTTATTTATTTACCAAATTTAAAAAAAAAGGAAATAAATCTGTTTATTTTGAAAAAATGTGCAGGTACAACATGTATTGTTAAAAATAAAATTTCTCAAAATAAAACCAAACCGACTTGCTTTTCTTTTTAAATTCACAGTTTCTCTGAGCGATTGAAAGTAAACATTTTGACAAATGATTGAAACAAACCATTTACCTTAATCTTACTTCTGTAAGCATGTAAATAATGAAACAAAAAGCTTTTGTCTTGTAGACTTTTTAAAAAGTTTGTTTCAAAATGGATTCCAGATTTGGTTGCTAGGACTGTCTGAAGTATATGACCAGCAGTTTTGACAACAGTGAGGCTGACATTGAAATAAAAATAAATCTTTAAAACCTTTGTGATTGAAGATACATGATATGTATATAAATGAATTGCCACAAATAGATTTAATAAAAAAAATCAAAAATTAACAAAGCTTATGTTTAGTATTACCACAGACAGCATCAAAGTCTATTTTTTTTTTTTTACAGCTCTCTATAGAGTTAGTGTTTAAAAAAATAACATATTCCCACTTTTAGTATTACTGCACTACAATGCACATTAGCCTCGTAGATTCAGACTGACTCACTCCTCATCCAGCAAACATTTATCCAGCGCATGAAACAGCCAGCAGTATTTCTCATGCTCTTGCCCCTTGTAATGTTCACAGGCTGGTGCGTAGCTGGCTTCTTGTGGCACAGGCAATGACCAACACTGGAGGTCAACAGGACCGATAACCCCGAGACAGGACGCTGAGGCAGACACCACCTGCTTGCAGGAACATCCAAGTAGTTTGACCAGAACACTGATGGCTTTCTTCAAACAGTTCAGACCTGTGAAAAACAAAAAGTTAAGTCATTAATCAATATGTTACAGTTCTTAATAAAGAACAGATACATTTTAAAGGGGCCAGGGCCCTAAATGGGCTGTAGAGCCAAAGGAAGAAGAAGATATGCATATAATTAAACATTTTTGGAAAAGCTTTTAATTGGTTTCACTTTCTTTTGCTGGCCGTGTCCTCAAAAAAAATCTTGTCACTCACTTTTGGACCTGCTCTCTAATTTAGTGAGAAGGTTCAAGTTTGGCACAAGTGTAGATTCTACATGACAAATACATGACTTTAAAAAATGTCAAGTCCATCTTGTAGGATTATGAAACAAATTAATTTTTAGCAATTTTTATAATGAGAGAAAAATTGGATATGAGATAATCATGTAAAAATATACATTTGTATGAAAGTTAGCACTTCTGCACCTGGCAAAGGCGCCAAAATAGTAAACCTTTTTTTTTTAAGTCTGGTGAAATATAGATTTGCCAAATTATATAACAATATAAAAAATATAAAGTTTAACTCTTTCAAAACTATAAAGTTAAATAAAAAAATATAAAAAAATTGCACTAAAAAAAATCATAATCATGGTACACGTACTGTATCATACAAATATTAATACATGTATAAATTATCTTTACTCAAATTTAAAGCGTGAGTGATTACAATATACTATACTAAATTTTTCTTTATATTAGATGATAAATACCAATTATTAATTTATTTTTTTCCCTTATAACTCTTAGCTTCCAGGGGGTATAGTTGCAGTGAAATTTTGACAGGCGGTCTATTCAATGATGAGATCCTATCTTTTGATATTTAGTTCAACTTGTTACTGGATTCTCAGATGAGGTGATAAGTTATGAGATACTAAAAATGTTCCAGTTGCGCGATTACATCTGCCAGAGGTAGCTTTTGCATAGAAGTGTCATTTTTCGCTCCTTTTTTCACATGCAAATAAACAAATAGCGAGTCTGTGAACCATAACTACTTTTGTTCATTCGAAACTGTTGTATTTGTTGCAAGCTGATGAGTGAATGATTCAACAATAAAGCCAGATCATTTAAAAGGATCAGCATTGATTACAGTCTAGCACAAAGTAGTTGACACGCTCACATACACAGATATAATAAAAGACCTAGCAACGATTATATTAGTATAGGGCCTATATATTTTTATATATATATCTCAGTGGACCCCTACTAGTACCTTTGCCTAGGGCTCCCAAAAACCTGGGAACGGCACAGGTTAAGTCTACCTATGAAACTCATAATTTATCAAGAGAGAGTGCTCTACCTATGCACTTACTGGAGGTCAAACAGCTTAATGCCTATAACAGAATTAATTTAAGTGATGGTATACCAGTTAGAGACGTGATGAAACTGCGAAACTCTTGCTGGTTGTCTAGGATGTGACTTGTCAGATGATTGAGCCTCAAGGCCAGACCCTGTGATGGGCTGCTGAACATCATTTGATGGACATTTAAAAACTGTGTAAATTTCTAAAAATAAAAAAAAATTAGAAATATTGCTCAGAATAATATGGCAAGATTTTCTTGAAAAAACTCTCTGATCTGCCATTCATAAATGCAAATACAGATGTATACTTACGTAAATTTCATTAATATAAAATTATGAACTATTCCTACCAATGACATTTAGCCAATATTATTTATGACTAAAAAATTTTTTTTTAAATAAAAAAAAAAACAAAAAACAATTAGGTTATCGAATGAAAATTGTAATTAAATAAAATATTGACAAAGTAATTCTTACTTCCTCCAATGAATCCATTTTTATTATTTTGGAGCTAAGCATTTTTTTCACCTCTTGTAAACAAGGAATTTCAGGAAGTGGATTCAGTGAGACCAGAGCCTGATTAAGTTCTGTGACGTCTTTGGCAGGATTGGTTATTATTGTGGCAAGAAGTGCAGCAGCTTTCTGGCCAATGGCTGGACTTTTAGATGCATTAATTGCCACTGTGTCTACAATGCGATGGAGATAATTAGCCATCTCCTGAGGAAATATAATGCATGATGATTGACAATTATGCCCATCTGTGCAGGAGGAATAATTTAAAAATAAATAGATTGTAGAAAGAGTCAAATTAAATTTTTTTTTTAAAAACATAGCCACATTGAAATTATGTGGGACGGATGGCTGTGTGGTGTAGATACTCGACTGTCGACCTGAGAGTCCTGGGTTCGATCCTCGGTGAGGCCCATGGAATTATTCCAGGTGAAATTTGGTGCGAAGTCGTTCCACAAGTCCACCCAGCTTTAAATGGGTACCTGACTTTAAGTTGGGGAAGTAAAGGCGGCTGGGCGTTGTGCTAACCACACAATCCCTTCATATGCCGAGGTTATAGAAACAGATGAATTCTACACTTCATCTGCCCCGAAGGCCCGTTAGGGCTAAGAAGGGAACTTTACTTTACATTGAAATTATAGGGGAATCTTAAGCCACACTATGAGGTCAACTATTACAAAAGAATCTTGACCACACGGCCTAATGTGGCAGAATGACATGCTGGTGAATGCTAAAGAGTTCTATAAATAATCGATTCCAGACCCACATATACCATTTAAAAAAAACCTTCATAAAACCATCATTTATTTCTCTTTTTTTTTTTAGGAATAATATTTTTTCAGTTAAGTCTGACAGTACAGAGGCCTGATAATCATGTGAAGTCTGACAGTACAGAGGCCTGATAATCATGTGAAGCCTGACAGTACAGAGGCCTGATAATCATGTGAAGCCTGACAGTACAGAGGCCTGATAATCATGTGAAGCCTGATAATCATAAGTTGAGAGCATATTATTTTATGTGGTTTCAAAAATTGTAAAGGTGCAGCTTTGTCATTTTGAATTCCATCAAGGGACAATGTAAGGAGGCATCTACCGGATGAAATCAATGTAGTGTGGTCATCAATGTTCCCTCTAAGGTGTGGTATGAAGTGAGCAACAAATTTTGTCCTTGAGCGACATTTTTGTTTGAGGTTAAAATTTGTGAGCGATTTAAGCGATGTCGTCAGTCGGAGTGAGCGATCGTACGTGTAGTATAAGCGACGCTCTGAATACGTGTGAGCGATCGCTCACGCGCTCAGCTTAGAGGGAACATTGTTGGTCGTCCTTTGTTTATAAGCCTGACTTGCATGCTGTATCTCAATCTATATTCTGTAGGTTACAGTTTATCAAGTCATCTGACCATGTCTTCCGTAGTTCCCCCATCACTATTGCATACTCAACGATGGCGAGAATGAAAGAAAGGGCACTACAAAAACTGTCCATTTAGAGGTTTATGGGATCAAAAGGAAAACATCTCTTCCTTGAAAGGATATTAATACATGTAATTATAACAGGTGAAATCCAACACAACTTATTAGAATGGTTTTACTTCGCTGAATACTTTCAAAAAAATTAATGCTTTGTTACTTTTATTAAGTGAATCAAATTTTATTAATAGGAATAATTTGTTGAATCACTTTTAAGAATAAAATATCATTCGGATTTTGACATTCCTATCTAATACAAATGTTTCAATTAGCATTTGAGGTGAAGCCAATATATACTACACAAATATATTCCAAATGAATATCCTTAATCCTCTGTAAGGGTTATAAAGCTTAAGACTAGAAATAACACATGAGAAAAAACGAGAAACAATGATCCTAGACAACAATGGTCTATAGTTGAGCACCCTGCAGAATCAGCAGAATTATTTCTACAAACATTGTACAGTTGTATTAAGAATTAACATTTAGGTGTTATTGTACTACTTCTATTTACATACAAAAAAATAGGCCTACAAAATAAAAAATAAAATATGAACAGCTAAGGATTGAATTCAAATACTTTTTTTTTTCAAATTTAAAATTGTCTACAATGAGGTGAAAGGAAAAGTGTAGAACAGGATTATAAAAAAAAGTGCATATAAAAAAATTCGTGTTTGAACTTACATCAGGACAAATGACCAAAGCTTCTTTACACAAATTAGATAGAATGTCTAATGCTGTTAAAATTTTCTCTTCCTCATAGCTGGGGCTTACTACTGCTGTCGTTTCACAAGTCCTAGATACATTGCACATATTTTTCTAGATTAGTTGCAATCAATCAAATCAAGTAACATATCAGACACATTTTTTTGTTTTATTTTCATCTATATATATTTTTTTTTCTTTAGACTGTTGGCTTCTCAGAAAAAACCGGGTTTTATTTCAAATTATAGTAAAGTAATAGAAATAAAAATTGAAAAAAAAAAACATTTCCTAGTACCTGTCTCCAAGTATGATCAAAACTCTGTGCACCACGTCTCTGATAAACGAGGCCCAACCGTCACCCAAACCATCAGCCAGGTCCACCAGGACAATGTTCACAAACAGGCTGTACATCTTCAGATCACGGACCTGATCGTGTGGCCGGTGAGCCTGCCATAGCAGGGTAGCCAGTGACAGTAGGACTTGACTGATCCCATTCTAGACAGGGTAGCAGGGGCAATTAGACAATGTGTAACAATAGATGGGTTAATGCTAATACTGATTTAATACATGTTGGAGTTATATGTGTTTACAGTAAAAGTAACTAACCTATATATTGCATGTGTTGCTAATTTAAGAAAATTCATCATTTATATCATGATTTTTCAAAAAGTTTTCTTTTTTTTTTCCAAATCTTTACTAAAGTTGGTTTTAAAACCACAATTCTCTTTTAATGTATTTTTAGACTTTTAAAGAGTAGATGGTTAAAATATGTTATTTGCAGCTCCCACAAACTTTTAAACCACTTTTGACAGTTTATGGGATTGTAAGGTTAACTTTCAGGGACTTAAAGAATTACCACGGCTTAACTTTAATTTTTTTAGGTAACTATGCATGAACAATTTTATACTTCAACTTGTTAATCTACCCAGGACCAATACCAGGACAGACAGGTTATGTATAAATTCCTCTTTTAATAATAACTGGTTTAACAGTATGTAAAAATATTTGATGGTCCGAATCAATGTTTTTGCAATGACCTACACAGTGGGCAAAAGTGTTGATTGTGAGGATTTAAGAGAAAATGCTTCAGGGTGGATTAGGCATAGTGGAAACTTAACAGCTAATAGATAGACAATAAAAAGCATTTTATCTCTTATTTCGTTATCTGTTGTTAAGAATACGGATATGTTGAGATTAACATATTCTGATAATTATAAGAGGCATTTGCTGTCTGTCTGTCTGTCTGTCTGTTCCCTTATAACTCAAGATCCAGATAACCAAATAATGTGAAATTTGTTACACATACACATAATTACATGGGGAAGGTTATAGGACAGGTTTCGTTTCATCTCGATGGGTAGTTTAATTGTAATTAATTTTTTTTTATTTTAGTATTTTACTATATTAAAGTAATCTCGACGGCGCCATAAATAAAATTCCTCTGTGACGTCATTTCCCGATGTTCGAATAGAACTTGCGCGCTGGTGCTGTATTGTGCCTTTGTAATGCAAAGAATTGTTGATGTTTTTTCATGCTCTCTGATTTGTACAGTTTGAGGAAGATAAAGGAATGAAGAAGGATTTTAGAAGAAGTGTGAAGCCATAATAATAAGTATGTATGTATATATATATATATATATATATATATATATATATATAGAGAGAGAGGGGGGGGAGGGAGAGAGATATAAAGAAAGAGAAAAGAGAGAGAGGGGGCAGGAGGAGAGAGAGGAAAGGAAGGGTAGGAGGGAGGGGGTGGGAGGGGGGGGAGAAAAGGAGGGAGATGGGGGAGAGGGAGAGAGAAAGGAAGGGAGGGAGAGAGGGGGTGGGAGAGAGGGGGTGGGAGAGAGGGAGGGAGAGAGAGAGATAAAGAGTGAGGGGGCAGGGAGGGAGAGAGAGGAAATGAGGGGTGGGAGGAAGGGGGAGAGAGGGGGAGGGAGAGAGAGAGATGGAAAGGGGGAGGGAGGGAGAAAAGAGGGAGAGAGGAGTTAGGGAGGGAGAGAGGGGAGGGAAGGAGAGAGGGAGAGGATGGAAGAAATGGGAGGAAGAGATAAAGAGAAAGAGGGGGCAGGGAGGGAGAGGGAGGGAGAGAGAGGGAAGGAGGAGGGAGGGAGGATGGACGGTGGGAGAGAAGGAGGGGAAGAGGGGAGAGAGGGAGATGGGAGAGAGGGAGGGAGAGGGAGGGAGAGGGAGGGAAAGGGAGAGAGGGGGAGGGAGGGAGAGAGAGATGAAGGGAGAGAGGGGGTAGGGAGAAAACAGAAGGTAAACAGAAAACCTTATTTTAAACCCGGGCAAAGCCGGGTACTTGCAACTAGTATTCTGATAACTCTCCACCTAAGCTCTGCCTCTTTTATCAAACCTACTGGTGATTTAACCAAGACACTGATCAGAGTTGTCTTCTCTTTATTTCCCACAATGAAATTCTGAGCCAAGTAATCCAGTGTAGTTTGAACAATGCGTCCATTATAGAAAGGTGGGTTGGGCTCACAATACAACATGCCAACACTGAAAAAAAAATATATAAAAGTAATTCATAAAATTAAAAAAAAAAAATGATACAGGTTTGGGGGAAATGGGACGGGGGACCATTGTTTGTTTCATTTTTTTTCCACTGTTTAGCTTTTTTTAAAAGCTTAATTAACTTAAGTTCAAAAACTGTAGACTTCCAGTAGTTTGAAAGGCATTACATGCTTTTACTTTATTTAGAAATAATAATGGAAATGTTTACAATTTTTCAATGTAAACAGTGTTTTTTTTTTTGTTTTACCATGCTCATTATACATGTAAATGCATTTTAAACATATTTATGATAGTATATGCAGAGTAATTTTTTTTTAACAATCTAAGTAGCAATATGAATATTGTTAAATGTTTTTATTTATGTTAATTTTATATTAACAGTTTATTTCTTTTGATATATAATCCGTAAGTTTTGAAAAAAAAAAAAAGATACAAATTGAATAGAGGTAACCCACTTTCATTAACCCACAAAATTTACATTTCGTCAGAACGCAGTCAATCAATAAAACAACCAGCCTGAAATAGGCAGAATACATCAATGGTATGAAAAATTACGATTTTCAATCTATTTTAATGTACTTATACATATATTGTATACTAAGCAAGCATCAAGCTGAAAAAAAACTCTGAATACCTGCAGTCATCTCTGTTCAAGTACAAACAATTCAAAACTCTCATAATTATGAATCCAAGATTTTCACTAACACAGCCATTAATTTCCTAGAAAAAAAATATTTTTTTTTTTTAGATTATACTATGAACTAGATTATTTAAATTATGCTTGAGTACTTGGTATTTCTGTTCATTGAATAAAATGTCTTAGAATGATACAAAATGTGACCTGTTCAGAAAGCTCCAGTTTTAAAATATCATAGCAGTCTGTGGCTTTTTTAAGCAGCTTGTAAGGCACCTGTTCACCAGGAGAATGCTTAGCAGCGAACAATGGAAGGATGTGAATCAATATTTGCGGTAGAGCTGCCAGGAGACCTTGATGGAATTCTATGCTAACCACGTTCAGCACAGAAATGACCGGGTCTAAATTCATTTTGGTGATTAAAGTCTCTGTCACAATTAAATCCTGGTATGCCCTTTAGGAAAAAAAAATATATATATACAAGTTAACACAGTATTAGTGAGTTATTGAACCAGTTATTATTGAAAGAGGAATTCATACATTACGAACAGACACTGTGAAATCTGGTTAGTTGAATATATTAGAAAAACATGCTATAAACTTGCACACAAAAATATTTTACAATAAAAACAGTAACTGACTGAAATCTTTAAGAGTTAAGTATGACTTACATTCTGATATTTTTTGTGTTTAATTTTTTTTTAATCTGTGACATATTTCTAATTGTATTTCAATTAACTTTTACCTGATAAAGTCTTTAGCCAAGGAAAAATTCAGCAGGTAAAAAGGAAAATGTTCTATTGGAGAGTTCACCACTTCTGGGTCCAACCAGTTGTGAATCAAATAGGGCAGGTGAGATTCAATGTATGTTTTGATGTCTGGATATTTCAGCTTGTGACATGTGATGCTTAACATCTGAAATGGAATAAAATTTACTTGAATAATAGTTAACAAGTCAGTTGTATCTGTCATCCTTTATTATGTGTACTCAATGAACTATCCAGTCCGTAAATTCATGTGCTTGTTTATTTTTCAAATTTATCATTAAGCGGGAATAAGATTTTTAATTGGCAGCTTAATGTATGAACTCTCAAGTATGAATCAACCAGAGACTTTGATTAAAACTGACTGAATGACCTTCAAAATTAAGTTCTGTGAAATGTTTCTGTCAGAGATCAACTGACAAAGGCCAAGCAGACATTTCTTCTCACAGTATGGACTGTAGTTCATTATGGTCATGAACACTTGAAGACAGGTTGCTTGGCAAATGTTCAACTCATCAATAAGACTTGGATTCTTTACATCACCATCCTGGATAAGATGAGAAAAATTTAATTTTTATCATTATTGTGATAAATAATTAAAAAAATATATCTTGATTAAAACTATCAAGATAATTTTTTCCTAAAATATTAAAAATAAATCTATACAAAAATGATAAAACACTAGAGTAAATTACAGCAAAAAATTATGATATACTGATATCCTAAATCACTTTTATGGACAGCATAAATTACCGAATCACTTAATGGAGAAATATATAACATCTAATCTTTTTACCGGTAAGTCCAGAAGATCACTGCACTGCATAAAAACATTTTCAAAGGCCAACTTTTGTGCTGATTCATCCTTGGCCACTTCAATGCCTTGAGAGTTTTTCTGTACAAACAACCTGAGAAAAATCCATTGTTAAAATACAACAGTGCATAAAAAGAATTATTTACTTGACACGCTGCAACCATAAATCCGGGTTTAATCTCAAGACCTCATATGAGATAAATTGATTTGGCAAGAATTTAAGTTGAAGACAAAGTGTGATAATGACAGGGTAGAGGTGAGTCCAATCAGTGTGATGGAAGTGGCATGTTCGAATGCTTGCAATACCCATGCTATGGTGGGATTGTAGACAGGGTAACTTAAACTTATAAAAACTGCCCTATGAACAGTAAAAAGCTCTAAACCTAAAAGGAACAAGGCTGTCACAGAGTGACCAAACTGACCATGTTATGTTTGTATTGTTGGCATGCACCTATGGTCAGGGGAGAAAATCAGTGGTTTACAGTGACAGAATGTGATCGTGGAACATGTGTGTGGAAGAATTTGCAAGCATATGTTAGGAACTAGAGGATGTGTACCATCCCAGTAACTGTAGAGCTCCCAGGTTGCGAGGATATTGAATACAGTTAAGTGTTGCAACTAGTAGGAAGAGGTTGTGTTTTCATGTCCTTACAGAAGTAGTTGTATATTATTGTGTTGAATTATTCATAAGTTAAGTTGCATCACATCATACCAGGGAACAGCATTTATACTTCGATAATAGGAAACAGGTATAAAAGAAGTATTTTTGTCATTTCATTTAGTTCAATACCAGACATAGGCAAACTAATCCAGACTGCGCTCCATTTCCTTCTGTTCACAAGAAACAACATTTACATTCAATTTAGTTTAATTCATATAATCACCCCCCCCCCCATCCATCCACTATTAGTATGGCCCTTCTGTCATATTTAAGAGACCAGCGTGGCCTGTGATTCAAAAAGTTAGCCAACCCCTGCTCTCTATTATACAGGTAATTCATTCCGAGTAAAGTTTAAAAGGTGGGGGATAAAAAAAGTTACCATTTGACTGACTCAGCCACAAAATTTTTGATGAGAACATTTTCCTCCGCCAAAGCTGTGATAATCAGCTGGTGGCCAGAGATGTAGTCGAATTTCTTGTCACTCTGATCATCATTATTTGCACCATCACTGTCATCTGTTACTTCAACTTTGATTTTACCCCATTTACAATTTGGATCATTCTATATAGGAGATAAATGAAATTTTTTTTTTAAACAAAAAGGGAATAACTGAGAAAAAAGTCATAGATATCTTAACAGTAATGGTTTAATGAGTTTCAAAACACTGTAAGGTGGCTTAAAGCTAATATACCATAAGTCAATCTAATTATCAATTCAGAACCAAAGTTTTAAAAAGCAAAACAGCATACAATTTAAAACAAAAAAAATAAAAAAATTTAGTTGTATCTTGACAAGAAATTTGTGTCAAGCAGTTAATTTTGAAAAGAAATATTTTTTCTCCTTAATAATGAACCACTAAGATTGACAGCAAAAACAATTATAACAAGATGTGTGATAGAAATAAAAAAAATATGTAGAAATGAGCTGGAGAAAGACTTCTGTCACCTTATTACAATCTAAATTGATTAAAAAAAAACAATCCATGATAGTGTCATACAAAAAGAAAAAAGATTACTTTGATGACAAGCACAAAGCAGCTGTTATATTTGTTGCACACAGCAGCTATTAAATTTGTTGCACAAAGCAGCTGTTATATTTGTTGCACACAGCAGCTGTTATATTTGTTACACACAGCAGCTATTATATTTGTCGCACACAGCAGCTGTTATATTTGTTACATCAAAAAGACTTCCTACACAATGACTGGATTTGATCAGCTTATGATAAATTTTATAAAAACTTTTCTGAAACAAATTATGCTTTCAAACCAAGTTTTGACTGTATGTATAATCCCAAATATTATGCACAGGACAAAAAAATGTGTTAAAAAAAATTTTGTTTCAACTTACTTTGACTAGTTCTACCATTGTTTTTAACAGCTCCATCTTCAGTTCACAATTAAAATCTCCAGCCAATCGCCTGAAGTAAAAAAGCAAATAAAATTAAATAATCCATTAATGATGTTTATTCCTGGACTATTCAAAGTGGCACATGCTCAGATTTTTTTTCACCAAATAATTTTAAGGGAAAAAAAAAAGGAAACATTATGTATAAAGATCATTCATTTTAAACTTACCAAAAGTCAGAAATGAACCTGAAGAAAATGTCTCTGCAAAGTTTTATCTCTTCTTCAGGAAAGGTTTCATCCTCGCTTCCACAGAGGTGAGGAATGATGTGACGTAGATGAAAAACCAGGGTGATACACATTCGTTGATCCAATCGTAAAGCTTTGGCAGCAAGTCTGTGAATGGATGAATAAATTAGATTAAGTTCATACAATTACTTCCAAAATTCAGTGATATACGTATAATAAAGAGGGACTGATGATCGAGCGGTGTAGAGAGTTCAACAGTCAACCTAAAAACCCGGGTTAAATCCTCAATGAGAACCAAAGGGAATTTTCCCGAGTCCTGGTGAAAAGTTGGTCCACCCAGCTGTACCCAGGGTACCGAATTGGATTTGTTCAGTACCAATGGCACTTTGTGGCTATGAAACTACTTTTGTTGTTTTTTTTAAACATATAATAAGTTCCCTAATTGCAAATACATAAGTTAAAACAATGTAATATCTATAATTAAGAGCTGCTAGAAAGTGTTTGTTCATGCATTTCACAAATAATTTAAACGTCCGTTTTCCAAAACATTGAATGAGTCCCCCACAAGCAGTGTAATTTCAATATGTAGAAGCGAAATATTTTCTCAATTAATTTAACAAACATACATTTTCAAATATAATATATATTAATATTAAAGGTTAAACAATATATCGACTCTTTAAACTTAAAGTACATATATGTTTTTGTTTAAAATCAGAGAAATATTAAATTATAAATGACTTTTTTTTATTCTACACTGTAGACATTTAAACACACTGCATACATACTTGAAAGCACCCAAGATAGTTTTAATATTTTCTGGTGTCACTTTATATGGACAAATCAACAGATATTTGGCTATGGTCAGAAGCTGCAAGATATTTAAAAAAGAAAGACTATACATTGATTTCAATAACACACAGATAATTACTAAATAAGGTAACGCTATACACTGGAGGTAGTAAAACTTGGTAATAATAACCATAAAGGTAAAAAGTTATCTGCAATCAAGCAGTGACACGCCCCCCCCCCTATACAGTCACACCCCTTAAAAAAGAGGACTTACATGATGCACATGAAGTGGTGAACTGGGGTCATACGTTTCAGCGCTAATGAGAAACAAGAGTTTGCCTTTGATCTGCATGATCCCAGATGGTGCATCTCCAGCTGGACTTGCACTGCCATAGCTGGCCCCCAATAAACACAGAAGCTTGACACATAGCACAGAGACTTTCTGAGATTCACTCAAGTTTTCCTTGCTCAAAAAACTGTTCACATCTGAATCAAATTTTATATAAAGCATTAAACAACACTGAGGTTTTAAGTGAATGAGGTTTACAAAAAGCATTGAACAACATACAGTTTTTAAGTGAATAAGGTTTACAAAAGAACAGTTTATAAGTGTACAAAGTGTTACAGGAATGCTTACCAACAAACACTGATTAACATACAGTTCCCAAACATACAAGAGGTGTTTTCAGAAAGTTACTAGCCACTGAGGACATGATAAGATTAAAAGCCCGATAAAAGCTAAACATGTAAAAACATGTCTGAAAGACTACAGTGCACGAGTCAGATGACTTGATGTTAGAGAGAACTTACCTAAAGTCACATCCCATCACATTTTGTTATGTGAATTAAAAAAAACTTTTTTTTTCACTTGCCGATAGTGAACTATCCTAAATTAAACTGACATGTAATATGATGCATGCTTTTTTTGCTTATATTTTAAATTGCAAGAAGCAAATTATGCGATTTGATTGGCTCTTTGGTAGGGAGACGGATTTGCATGCTGTAGCCTGATCTACAAGCCATGGGGTGCTGGTTCAACTACCAGAGTGAGAGTGAGAGCAATCATCTACCTAGGTCTCCTTTCGTGCCTCCACGGCAATAGCACTAACAGCTTTGGTGGGCATAAAACAAAGGCACGACAAAAACGTCACATTAGTGGTTTATAAGATCAAAGAAATAAGCATCTATTTCAAGACTTGTATTAAAAAAAGCGGGTTCAAATGAGCCAGTAATTACTTTTGTAGGCTGAGATCTCTGTTACTCTGCCTTCTGTGTTCAGGTCTTTATGTCTTATTTGGGTAGAGCTGGATGCCTCCATAAAATCGTCATCAAAGTCTTCTTCACATTTCATAACAACAGCATCATCTTCATCGTCTTCATCAAACTGGCCATATTTGCGTTTGACAGGCTTAGGTTTGGCTCCATTGACATCAAATCTTTTTTCCAAGGGAAGCTGAAATTTGTTTTTATAAAATTCACATGAAATTTTTTATACCTATACCAGGACTTTAGTGAAGAGATAAGCAAAGGAAAAAACATTTAAAAAAAAATATTTTACCTTTCCTAATGCTATACTTATTAAAGTATCAATAAAGTCATCAGATACTATAGTCTGTAGAGATGAGATTGACAAAGATAGATTTTCCTCTAGTGATTTATTGTCTCTCACTTTGAAAATCCCACAAAAATCTTCAACAGGAGAATGCAGCCCTGTGACTCCATCTTTTTTTGCTTTGGAAACAAATGCGGAAGAGAACTTCCTCACAACTTTCTCCAAGGATCTTTTTATTTCTCCATGTGAAGAGTTTATGGGACCAAAGTAAGATGAGAGTTTCACAAAGATGCAGGATAACCAGGCCAAATAATCGACAGATGATGTCTAGAAGATAAATACAAACAACTAAAAAATTAAAATAAAACTTCAAAACAAGTTTACGTAGAAGAAATTTTTTTTTCTAAACAGATCAGTGAATATCATTGAGTGATTATAAAAAAAATCAGCTAGTTTTTTTTTTTTTTTTTTTTTTTTTGAGAATTACAAAAAAAAAAATGTAATTATGTTACCACTGAGTCCAGCGAGTCTGCTAATGACAACAAATGGCTGATTAAAAAATCTGAAACTGCTGTTATCTGTGGATTGATCCCAGCTCGAACTGGCTGTGCTGAATCAGTATTTCTGTAACTGGTGTCTTCTGAGTGATTGAAAGTTGTTTTCAAATAGATTGTTTCAAAGTCTGACGGACTGACCTTTTCGTGCGACTTACTGACCTCGTTGGGACAGTTTTTTATGTTTTTTTCTATAAATGCAGTAGAGTCTTTTAAAGTCAAGTTGAAAAGTACTTCGGCAGCTACGGATGGAGAAAGTGATGACCTCACCGGGCTGGTTTCAAAGCTGATTGCAGGTAGCACCCAGGAAATCAAAGACCTCCTCAGAGAATAAGTTAACTTCCTCACACCAGTTCCAATAATATTTGGAACGTAATTTTCCGGGATGCTGACATTGGCGATAAGAGATGTCAAAAGTTGGACTGCAGGTGAGGATAGGTTGATATAACCAGGAAGAAACAGATTCCAAATTTCTTGTGAGGGTTTGATAATTTGGGAATCTACTAGTGAAGACATAGCAGAGAGACCATATTCCTGATAACCCTCCACTTCTGCCTGCCTGGAATTAATTAGGCTGTGAACAGAAAATCCAAATAAAAATTGATATGCAGAAATATTAGTAGGTTAAAATAACAAGATTTGTACTTTGATTAAAAAAAAACTTTTGTAATTTTTAAAAAACTAAACATAACATTGATTTTTAGTCATAATAAAACTGCAGTTAAAAAAACATTTTCAATACAAGAATGTTTAAATTTTGACATAAAAAATCCAAACTTTAATTTGACATTATTTAAGACAACTATATTAACACATTTACAGCAAGTATTTCTCAAAGCATGCAAGAAAACCATGCGAGATTAATGAAAGCTGGTGGGGTAAAAATACTTTGTTTATCTGAAGTTATAATTTATTAAATAAATTTTCCATTCATTTTTTATATTTGACGTTAGAATGAGCAAACAAGTTTTTTTTAAAACCAAATATAATAAAAGACAAGAAAATATTTTTTTTTAAAATCACATTGGCTCAATTTCATAATTAACAGTCTTTATTTTTACAGTCAAAAGAAACCTTTAAACAGACTTTGCTAAGAGAGCATTTTATAAATGTCAGATGTTTTATAAATGTCAGATGTTTTATAAATGTCCAATGTTTCCAAGAATTAAAATTTACCAACCTGAGGCAGTTAGACCAAATGTTTGTCATTAGTGAAGCATCCTTTGTGTTGATTCCTCCTTGTAAATGAAAAGCTTTCATCAAGGCAGATAGATTCTTAAACAAATACTGGAACAGCTGTCTCCTAGATTTAGAAGAAATTTTTTTTTACAAAACTAAACTATATAGAATAGAATACAACCATAATAGCCTGTTAAAATGTTGGTTTGACAATATAAAAAAAAAACGGACATAGCTACAAATGAATGCATTAATGACAGCCGCTCAGGATAGGCAACTATGGGGAAATATGTCTGTAGATGAGTCCATTTGTTCCAGCCGCTCAGGATAGGCAACTATGGGGAAATATGTCTGTAGATGAGTCCATTTGTTCCAGCCGCTCAGGATAGGCAACTATGGGGAAATATGTCTGTAGATGTGTCCATTTGTTCCCCCAACGACCATATTGGTTATTTATTATGATGATGACAACAACTAATTGTAAATTAATCAAAATATATAGCATCTAAAAAACTATACATTTAATGTAACCTACCTGAGGTTATTAATATACATATTCCTATAAATATTTTTGTCTATTTTTAAAAGTGATTTTAGAGCCCAGAAAGAGATTGAAATTTTCTTAGAAAATATGCATTGCAAAGAAAAATAATGTACCTTATGTAAGCTAGAAAATTGTCTTTAGAAATGGGTTCTCCACTTTACCTTTTACAATCAGCTAAAAGATTTGAAATTACATGTAATACTGCTGAGAGCCCTTCTAATTCAAAATATTTCGGATACCTATCCAACAAAGAATTCAATATCTGAAGCCTGCAACAAATAAGAGGAAAAAAAAATTAAAACATGATAAAATTAAACAAAAATAAACATAAAATGAATACAAGCAGCTCAGTTACATTCACCATTATATATGAGATGAAAAACAAACCAGGGGACAGAATGGAGTGTGTTGGTAGTATCTTTCAGGGCCTGCAGTAACGATCGGGATTCTGTACTCAGGCGCTGTCTCTTGGCAGGTGTGGCGAAGTCATTGTTCCATGATAATGGACAATTTGAGTCACTTAAAACAGCTCTGGTAAGTGGAATCTAAAAAGCATATTATTTCATAAATTATAAATGAGGCAATCATAAGATTTGCAGCCATTTTCAAATAAATATGCCTGTAGAGGTTTACATAAATGTTTTAACTTATCAGTTAATACAAACAGTAATGAATTTCTATTTAAAAAACCATTACTACTGATGGATATTAGATCTGTATGAGATTATAATAGCTAACCTGTTTGAAAACATCGGCGACAAAATTAACATAATTCAACTTCAGGGCATTAATCTTATTTCTGCATACAATGAAAGCAGTGAATTAGTAGACATTCAAGATGATTTAAAAAAACAACTTCAAAGCAAGTGAGTGTGACACACATTTAAAAAAAAAATATGCAGTTTAATATTGAACACAGAAGACAACAAGACAAAGTGAAATATTTTCAAAGTGAACCAAGAGAAAGAGACATTTGACACTTAATAACAAAAAAATAATCTTTATATTTAGACTTCAATATATAACTGTAACTTTAGGCAATGATTTCACTTTGGAATACATCAAAGCAGTTAAAAAAAAAATATTAATTGTTTAGTAACTATAATTCTTTGCATACCCTGTAGTAAACTTAGATCTTTCATCCAAGTCTGTGTGGATAAGTTCATACAGGGAATCAATGGAAACCTGAAAGTTATTTCATCATTAATAAACCTTATTAATTTTCACTTATACATGTATATGTTTTTTCCCCAACAGAATAATTTAATCACTGTACACTCATTTGTAAGATGAATAGAAATACACAAGCAATTAATAATATTTTTTTTTTCAGTCGAAGAAGCTGTTAAAAAATGTGATTTTTTTAAAAAAATACTCTGGGAATGCTTGATAGATAATTAAATATTTATTTTCTGTATCTAATTAATACAACTTTTTTTTTTAAATCAGTAACTTAAAAAATATTACAGTTAAGATTTTTATTAACATACAGTCAAACATGCATAATTCCTTCCTGAGCAATGCTTGTAATCCAAAACATTTGTATATCACAGCAGGTTTCCCATTTAGGAAATAATGGAAACTTGGACGATTGGTTACAGAAAATTTTTAAAAACTCATATATTGAGTTTTGACTGTAGCTACTTGTAAAATATAAACAGATACTTAAAACTTTAAAAACAAACCTTCCATTTTTCCCAGCTAACAGCATAAGCTCCTTCAGAATCAACATTAGCACCATTTGGGTGGTGTGCCCTGACCAACAGATGTAGGAATTCAATAAGTTCTTCCTAAAAAAATCACACAAATTTCAAGAAACATTTTAATCCACATACTTTAGTCCTCACAATTTAAATGCTTAAAAAAAAATTACAAAAAAATATGAGAAATGCTAACAAAATAATATTTTAAAAACTGTTTCTAGCTTACACGAATTCTGTCAGAGTTTGAATGGCTCCATAAATATATAAAACTGTCCATTAGGGTTTCACCAAAACTGCAGAGCTGTGCACGACAACTAAAAGCAGCATGATGACAGAACAGATTGAGTGAAAGCATCATCTTTTCAACCACAGCAGATTTCTGATCCCTAAGAAAATATTTGAAAGAAAATTAGTTTTAATATATTAATTAAGAAGATAAATTACTCTTAAATTAATGGCTATGAATTTCAATTAGTACTTGCCTAATTCTCTCAAAAACTTTGGTAAAAAACATGAACATTTTTCTGCAGTAAACTTTTCCTTGAAGAATGCTGCCATTTGTCAGCTCCTGAATGATTCTTGCTACTATCTCTGAATCAATCAACTGATCATTGTAGATATTCATGTACACAAACAGCAGCTCTGAAAAGTAAAGATATTTAATTATGTTCTCAATTTAGTTTTAAGTTTAAATTAATGAGGTAAATGTCAAAATGACACTTAAGGACAAACACAAATACTGAAAAGCTATTAAAACAAAAGAGCCAATAGCAAAAGAAACATTTAAACATGTTTAAATAAACTTTGGGTCAACCTTACAAACAAGTCCTGAATGACATGCAACATTTGCAGGCATCTGAAAAAGCTAATCACTATTAAACTGCAAACTTAAGATGATAAAAGAGCATGAAATGCTTAATAAATTTTTAGATTGCACAGCATGTACCCCATCAAATTAACAGCAATCAACAAAAGCTTCAGAACCTTATAAACAAGTCCCGAATGACATGCAACATTTGCAGCCATCTGAAAAAGCTAATCACTATTAAACTGCAAACTTAAGATGATAAAAGAGCATGAAATGCTTAATAAATTTTTAGATTGCACAGCATGTACCCCATCAAATTAACAGCAATCAACAAAAGCTTCAGAAGCAATGCATAAGCAGAGATCTGTATAAAGCTAGTTGAAAAATGTCCAATGTTATTATAAGAAAAAAACCAGTGTCAAAATTTAAATATTAAACCTACCATAATGTGATGAACAAATATATTCAACTATCAAGCTGTATAAACATTATTTTAATGTAACTAAACCTTTCAAAAAAAGTTTTTGTTTGATGCATGTGGACTTTGTTACTGTACTTATTTTTGGTTACAAATTCTTTATTATCTTTATTAAAAAGATAATAAGAAATTCATTCTGAGAAATTATTTTTGACACCAAACAAATCAATTTGAAATAAAAAATGGTCTGGTGTATTTAACAGGAGTAAAATTAGTTTTTAAAAAAACATACGTTTCCAATGGCTTGGCTCCAGCTCCAACCAGTACTGCCTAACTAGTAAAACTGACTTGAGCAAAACATTACTGTACTCAGTACCAAAAGCATCACGCAGATAGGAATCTTTTAAAACATTCAGCACTGAGACAGTTATAAGCTCTAAGTCTATTCTCACTGCATCTCCTTTAAAAAAAATAGATTTTTTTTTTTACTTTCATATTTTTTCATAGACAAATTTTTTCTTTTTTTTTACAAATGTTTACACCATCTTTCTTTTTTTCACTTTATTTTACTTTAAAGCTGTTTGATATACTATATACTAAATCTCATTGTCCTAATAATTTAACAAAGACTCTCACTGCTGTTGGCTGTCCTGATCACAAGTCTAAAGAGTGCAGCAAGCTCTTGCTTCTTTCTATCTCTGTTATTTAAAGTTGTTGCAGAAGAACTATCTTTAGCACACTGAAGTGCTGAAATTTCAACATCTATATGTCTATTTACAGCCTGAAAAAAAAAATATATATATATCAAAACGAACAGCTTTTTTAAATATAACGGTCTATCACTTATAACTAAGCCACTTAATTTAAGCTCAGAATGAAAAATAAAATCAATAAAACATGAAAAAAAAAGGACATTTACACCTTTAAAACTGTATTCCATGTAATGCTCCTTTCTTTCAAATTTCTGTCAGAGTTGACATCTAAGATTTTTAGAACAGCCTCTGTCTGAAGGAGCTGTTCCAGTCTATTAGCATTTTTCTGATTATATAAAAAAATAATTCATTATAATAATTCTAATGTTTTTGTGTACCCAATAGGAAATCTCAATTTTCAAAATATAATTTTAAAAAAAATGAAGGCGAAGAATTGTGTGTACAACATTTAGATTTTTTTTTTAAGTGACTGTAAATTTTATTTTAAAGGCAAGAAATAAAATATAATCATTTTCTTATTGATAGTTTACATCAGAATATAATGAGCTTGATAATCAAGAAATAATATATAGTAATTTTCTTATTGATAGTTTACATCAAAATATAACGAGCTAAAAGTATTTTGATGAACAGAGATATTAAAAAGTGTACATGTTCCCCACCTTCCTTTCAGCGGCTTTAGCTGAATCAAGAGTCTTGAGACAATTATGTAGCTCATCCATATAAAACAATTTTTTAAATGCTCCTGGAATGAGAAAAAAATATGGATAGTTAAATATGTAAAAACAATTCAAAAGGTTTTAGTACACCTTTTAAATAGGTAATAATATATACATGTCTTTGCTTGTAAATTTTTCTAAAATTTAGTATTCGCTGAAACATCTTTATAATTGTGAGACCAAAATATTATGTATATATTAAAAAAAAAGTTCCCTTCTTAGCCCTAACGGGCCTTCGGGGCAGATGAAGTGTAGAATTCATCTGTTTCTATAACCTCGGCATATGAAGGGATTGTGTGGTTAGCACAACGCCCAGCCGCCTTTACTTCCCCAACTTTAAGTCGGGTACCCATTTAAAGCTGGGTGGACTTGTGGGACGACTTTGCACCAAATTTCACCTGGAAAAATTCCATGGGTCTCACCGAGGATCGAACCCAGGACTCTCCGGTCGACAGTCGAGTATCTACACCACTCGGCCATCCGTCCCACTATGTATATATTACATAAGGAAATATTTACCAAGCTCAATATAGAAAAAATCATACAGACGCGATTGTTGACAAAGAAATTCAGGTTTAATCTTTGGTAGTGTCTAAATTTTTATATGACTCAAAGAGATGTCAGTATGTATATCCAGCTATATTTGTCTAGTTAGTTGCACTGTGTAAGTTACTGTAAGCACAACTTTTCTGATGATTGCTTTTCCTATATGTTTGTTATTATTTTAATTTCAGATTTATTTGAATATAGCCATAATTGTTTTCAATAATATTGAGCCATTGTCACATAAGAGCCAAAGTTTAGAACAACAGTAATATAACATGTATATGTGAGATTCAGTTCCAGTATGTCTAAAATGTAGACGCAGAATGACTAAAATGGTGGGTAATACATGTAAATATGTTAATTTCTCTAGTTTAAACAATAGTATGGGTACTCACTAAAACTAAGAATGATCATTAATTGATGAAAATAGATGATGTCTATATTTGCTATTATTGCCTATTATAGATAGTAAACAGACTATTTTCTTTTTTTTCTATCTAACTCTAACCAATTAGCATTAAAAAAGACATAAGCTTCTTAAATTTTTTCCTCTTTTTAATGAAGACAATCTTGTTAAGTGGTAAACCTCAAGCAAGGCGAGCACCAAAGTGTCCAAAATCCAACAGTCATTAAACAAATTAAATGTTGTTGTTTTTTAATGCAATAAAAAGTGAAGCTCTAACCCAACCACCAAAAATATAATACTATTGAATTTTGTATATACCTGAAGAATTCTAACTAGTTTTACACACGAAAAGCATGAAAACTAAATTTATATCTTAATAATAATAAATTCAGAAAACGGCTCTTCTTTTTGTCGTTGGTGGTTTGCTTTTTCGTGATTTTGTGAATAACTATGAAAATGATACTGACTATGCAAAATTCTCAACTACTAATCTGATTAGTTGAATTCTTATAAAAATTTCACTAAAATGAAACGCGAGTCTCTTTTAACGAGCAGATGAGAAAACCACCCCGTCAATACACCCTCAATTCTCAATAATTGAATGAATGTTTTTCCGACAGTCACAATATAAGTGAATAACAACTTTTTCTGAGGAAAACGGATAGGCCTGTAAGTATAAAAGCAACAAAAAATGTATTGTGTGAATAGAATTAAGCTTCAAGCAATAATCTTTTTTTTTTCTTCAACTCAGTAAAAGTAAAACCTTCATACACATGCGACTAAATATTTACATCTGATGGCTAGCTTTCATGCTTACCGATTACTATAAACTTTTCTAATGTTCAGAATAAGAAAGTTACACTAACAATCTAAATTTAGCTTTCGGGTAATCCACAGCATATATATATATATATATATATATATATATATATATATATATATATATATATATATATATATATATATATATATATATAAGACTATCTATGAGCCACAGTAAGTCAGTAACTACAACGGCGTGTCTATATTCATGCTTTCCTGGGCCAATAAGGAGCATTGCGATAAAAATTTCTTTCAAACTTGCACTTGTAAACTGGATTCAAAAGATGATTCACCTTAAAATATATTATTTATTGACTTGTTTTTTGATCTGCTCTAACAATGTTTTGTCGCTAGGTAAATAATCAATCCTTCAGATTTTGATTTAATGCACTGGCCTAGCTAGGACTAGCCTAGGGGAGTAAATATGAGATGACCATCGACATCGTACGTCCATGTCATGTGATGTCCGTTAGTCATGAGGGAACGTACTTGAATTTTTCAGGGCAATTTCGGTCTACAATCATAAAAAATGCAATATTTAAAGCTTTAATGAACTTATCAGTTGCTTGTTTCTTTTTATTCAACCCCGCATTTTCCAAGAGTAGGATCAAGTAAAATCCTCTGATTTAATTTATCATCCATATTTATTATTTTATTTTATTTATTTAGTATTATTTACTATTAATTTTAATTAATACTAATTTTATTTAGAATGGTAAAATCAACAAAGTTTCATTACAATTTTATAAACAAAGTGTAAATCATAACATTACCAATAAAGCTTACACATTCACATGCTATTTTTTGTTATAAAAAAAAATATCAATTTTCAAACTTTAATAATAACAGTCCTACATTTTATTTTCATAAAATATGTATATAATTTTTTTAATGTTCAGATATCTTTAACAAATTTATATAGTTAGTCCTTTCGTCATTACTATGTCTATGCTTATACCTCCATTGTTGTTCATCACAGCATTGGTCATCATTGGATGTTTCAAGATGGATTTCATCATAATAAATTTTTTTTTAAATCTATGTAATCAATATGTAATAATAATAGATAACTTATTGATTTTTTTTAAATTTTAGACTCTCATTTTGATTATGTTGAGCACTTTAGAAAACAGTTGCCAAAAACTTTTCCTGCTTTTGCTTTTGCAAAACATTTTCAAAATCACATGGTACTTCAACAAGCCCCTCAACAAGCTAATGTTTATGGTTTCTCAACTAACATTGGCAAAGCTGTTGATATGCAGGTAAATATACTTTTACATATTCAGGTTCTAAAAACTAAGAGATTTAATAATTAAATACCTTAAACCAGTGCTTCTCAAATAACACACCCCTTTTCAAAGAAAAATGCATGCATTGCCCATAATTAAATACCTATTACTACACAGTCACAGCCATTACAATACTGTCCTAAACAGTACAAGCTCACACTTATGTTGACTATGCAAGTGAAGGTTACTGAGTGAGACCTAGAATTTGAGCCAAGATCAGTAGTTATCTCATAAATCTCTGCAGTAAAAGCAGAAAATTAATACTACATTTAGTGGGAATGGGTGGTCGTGTGTTGTAGATGGGTCGATCTTTGGTTCAAACCTAAGTGAGAACCTTAGGATTTGTTCAGGTCCTGGTGAAAGTCCCCAAATCGACCCAGCTTTAAATGGGTTCCTGTCTTAAAGTTGGGGGAGTGGAGGCGGCTGTTCATTGTGCTAACATCACAATCTCTTGATATGCTGAGGTTACTGAAACAGATTAATTCTACACTTCATCCTCCTTGATGAGCCTGTAGGTGCTTAAGGGAACTTTACTTTTTTTACATATTACATTTACTGAAAAACCTTACTCATATGTTCATTAAAAAACTTTGCTCTTCTTGCAAGTCAATGTATGTAGATCAAGGCCAAATTTGTTACCACCTGTAAAACTAGGTTTTAATGTATTTTGGTTGTGTAAACTGATCAGCCAGTTTATTGTTTTAATTATTACATGTGATGTATATTCCATTAGGTTGTTGTTATACCTAGTATGAAAACTTACAGTTACAGTACTAACATACAACCAGGACCTGTTGCTGGACTTGGTGTTTGGAATGTTCTCCTGGATGCATTTCCAGGAAACACAACAGTGACTATACAAGCAAATTCTGAAGGTGGCTCCCTTTCTTTAAATGATGTTATTTTTGGAGATGTTTGGATCTGTTCTGGACAGTCAAACATGCAATTTACTGTCATACAGGTAAGCGTTATTGTTATAGGATTCATTATGATCACATTTTAATTCTAATTAAAACCTGTCTAATTTATATTTCTAGATCTTTCAGTTCCTGTGAGTTTAAGGAATTTCTGTCAGGTTCAGATGACATAAATTTCACCCAGCCTAAAATTGTTACCTGTTTTAAGTTGAACTCTGCTTCATCTGATCCAGCGAAAAATCTATTAATTGCTTACATATGTTTTTATGCACTTAGCATTGTATGTGATCTAAACTACTCTAAAAATATAATAACTTAATAATTTTGTTTTTTACAGATTGATAATGCTGAAGAGGAACTGGCTGATGCCCATAATTATCCAAATATTCGTCTGATGACAGTTAATATGGTTGAATCCTCCATACCTCTGTATGACCTAATTAAGTTGGAGCAGAACTGGACTCAGCCCAGTAGAAGTAAATTATCATTACATTAGCCACCTGATTCTTTTACATTCTTCCTGACCCATGACCTCTTTCCACCATTCTCTCACTCTTTCATATACTTCATCAAAACAAATATTTCCTGGTTTTATATATATATATAAATATATTATTTTTTTAAAAATCTTTTAAGGTGCGATTGGGGGCCCGCCTGACACATATTTCTCTGCTGTTTGTTGGCTTTTTGGTAAAGCCATCCACAAGGCGCGCGGCTATCCAATTGGGTTGGTTGCTTCTGATTACACAAGCACTCCAGCTGAGGCCTGGTCATCTCCCGAAGCGCTTGCTGCATGTGGGAATGGAATGGAAAACTACTTCAGGTATTAGCTGGCATATCAACAGCCGTTTGAAACTTTGTTAATCCTTGTAATTCAATATTTATGGACAGAGTTATCTTTTTACATTCCATGGATTATGTTTATTGGTAAATATTCTATTTTTTTTTTTACATAGATGCTATAGATGTGGTTAACTCTAAAATTGTTTTTTTTTTTCGCCCACCAATTAGATTCAAATTTGATTGATTTCAAGTAATGGGCTTATAATCACTGCTGATCAAATAAATTAAGCTTTGAATTGGTGCAACGTAATTTTTAAAACATAATTAAAAGTAAAGAAATAAAAATCCTTTTTATTAACTCTATCCAAAATATATGACAGTAATTACTTGGAAATCAAAAAAATGTTTTCTTCTTCTTCAGCTATATATCTAGGAATAAAGATGGGCTCCCCACAAACATCAGTTATAATCTTTCAAATTTTGCAAATAATTCTGTGATGTGGAACTCTATGATTCATCCTTTTCTTAATATGACTATTTATGGTGTCATTTGGTATCAGGGTAAAATCATTTTTTATGAAGTCATAATTTGGAAAAGTAGTTAATAGCATTCACATACAATATCTGTAAAATTGGTATTCAGCCTATGACTTTCTTATTTGATATCTGTTATCTGTTTTTCATATTTTGAATTTTATTTTTGCAAAGATGATTTTAAGTGTTGTTAACAAATACATGTACCTGAAAATACATACATGTATAACCGGCATCTAAAAAAAATGCTGTAAAAAATAACATATCTTTTAAATAACATTTTGACTATTAAAAAAAAAATTCCAGTCATACATGTATTTCTATCAGAACCATAACTCTGTGTGCTTGAAGCCACAAAAAAAAAACCAGATTTCTAATTAGTGTATTACATGTAGTTGTTTTTTTTTGTGTGTATTTTATATGCATTTTATTTATTTGTTAAAATGTGAAAACTCCAATGAAAATATTTTATGACAAATATTTCAAAGTAAACCAGGTAAGCATGCCATTGTGACGGAGAACATTCTTGATTGTTATTGGGGGGGAAAATTTCCTTAATTTTAAAAATTTCTTTGAAAAGTAGAACTTAAATTGTAAGTGTTCTGGGAGAGGGGGGAAATAATTCATTACCAACACTATATAAAGTCAGTGACCCTGATTGCATTATAGTTTATTCTCCAAATTAGTACAAACATCTAGAACTAACCATAATAAGTTGTTTTTGTACAGTTTATTTAATCCAGTAAAAACAAAAAAAATTCCAGGTGAGTCTGATGCCATTGAACCTCGTATGAGTAAGTACAACTGTACTTTCCCAGCTATGATCAAAGACTGGAGAATGAATTTCAATAAGGCTTCTAATGGACAAACTAGCCTCTATTTCCCATTTGGGTTTGTGCAGGTAAATTTATTGAAATAATTTGCATTAAAAGAAAAGTTAGGCATAGTTTTTTCCCTTTTGACATTCTTATCGTATTGTTTAGATTTTTTTTAATTACTTCCAGTTGGCGCCCTACAGACCCGATCCATCTGTAACAACAGGTTACTCAGATATTCGATGGCACCAGACAGCTGACAGAGGATATGTTCCTAATCCTGAATTACCCAATGTTTTTATGGCTGTAGCTATGGACTTGGCAGACTTTACCTCCCCTTATGGAGCGTAAGTTTTTCACACAAGTTTAGTATAAACTTTAACCTCTCTTTTATCTCATTTTAAATTGAAGTGATTTTTAGTTAAACATACTTCTAATTCCCTCTTTAATAATGGTATCCCTTTTTGGATTAATGGAAATAAAAAAAAATATTGGATTTTTATTTGCTCTCATTCAAATCATTGTTCTTGCCCATCTGAAAGTTACTTATTTATAAATATTAATAGCTATGACTTTTTTCATTTTCTTTTTTAACGTGATATGTTATTGAGTTAAAGTATGATATTTAATTTAACATTTGAACTTGTCTATTCTTGCTTTCTGTTTTTTTTATATTTAAGGGGTCATCCAAGAAAAAAGAAAGATGTCGCTGAAAGGTTAGCTCTAAGTGGCCTTGCGGTGGCCTATGGTCAGTCAGAATTATATCAAGGTCCACTGCCTGTCCTTGCTTTTTTAACACCAGAAGGACTGGCTGTGTACTATGGGAATAGTTGGATTCTAGACATTAGAAACTGGGATGGCTTTGAAGTAAGTAAATAACTTGATACATGTATTTGTATTTGTCCAGCTTTATCTTTAGCTTTCCACTGGTACCTTTTTTTTTTAATGCAGAAAAATCTTATGTAGTACCTTTACTTTGATTGTTATTGAATTTAATGTAAAATAATTACAACTTTTCTAGTTGTTGTGTGGTTCTCGCTGGGCACCAACTGGTATCATAGCCAACAATCAAACGACAGTGACCTTGTTTTCTGGAGTGTGTGGCCAGGGAGAGAAAATATTAGGTCTTCGATATGCCTGGAAAGAGTCACCTTGTGCCTTTAAGAAGTGTGCTGTCTATGAAAGCATTAATGGTTTACCCGCTCCGCCTTTTGTCAGCTTCGCTAAAATGAATGGGGCCAAAACATATTTTAATTTTGAAGGACCGACATCCATTTAAAAATTGATATGACAGTAAAAAAGAATGTAATGGATAACAGATTCATTTCATTCATAGACTTTTCATTCCATTAACTACAAGTGCCAATAATTTGCTTTAGATGGTATTTTTTATGTACTACATTAATTATTGTGAATTTTTAAACTTTGAAGATCCTTGTTCACAGTAATTATGGCCTTTAAAAAAAGAAATATTTAGAAGAAATATTTTTTTTTACATTCTTTAACTCTTTGATTCACCAATGTTTGCTTTGATACAAATGATGATGGAAAGCTTTATTATTTACATTTTTTTTTAAATATGAACATAGTGGTTTGTTATAATACCATAATCATGATTTCGTTCATAATAACAGTTTCATAAACTTACTGCCCTTCAGTATTCTCTAACATGTTTTGTCATCTGTCCTATTTTCTCAAGAGATAGCTACAATTTGAGAACTTTCAAAATTTATTTTTGGAAGATTTTATTTGCTTTGTGATGCTCAAGAATTTTATTAAGTTGATGGAGAATCTATTATGAAAACAGATATCTTTTTAAGGCTTGCTGACTTCTGTAGGATACAGATATTACATTTCCTCAGTGCAGCTTCTTTTTTGTTATTTTATGAAAAATAATCATTTGTTCAAAATAGTCAAATAGATATGTAAAACACTTTGATACCTGATTTTCAGTTAAATAGCCTTCTTTATTTTTCCATTCTATATTAATATTAAATCTACTTGTTAATGGAAAGGCATATGTCTTATGATCCTGTTTATTTCAGAAATCTTGTACCTTTTTATCTAAAAAGTTTATTGAAACCTTTACATAAATTGTTAGTAGGAGTATTGTATATCATGTGATACATGTAGTAGATGCAACTATAAAAAAAATTTCATATGAAAGTGTATAAATGTAAGCCTCGACCAATCCAGAAGCTTTTTTGCCGAAGTTTCCATAATGTAAAACCCATCTCTCTAAACAGAATCAAAACTGAAATATGCCATATAGCTTATGTCAGCTGACTGAAAAAAAGACTATTTCTAATTTCTTTATTTTCAAGAAGGTCATTTGAGTCTAAAAATTAATTCAATTTTAGGAATTTTTCTTAGCTTTAAATTAAAAAAACCCAGAATGATCAGTGTCTCTGAATACATAATTATAATTAAATAGTCATCAAACTCAACATGGTAGTGTGGTAAATTGCTTAAGATTTTCCATAAATTATTTTTTTTTTTCATATGAAATTTTTAGACTCATCTAACACTACAAAAACTTTTATCAACTGGGATAATGTTATTATATATAAACAGAGGCAAGCCATTATTTTCCTTGCTAAAATTCATACATTTCAATATAGTTTATAATTTTTTCAGTCAAAATCCAAATCTTTCATGTTTTTTTTTTTAATTTTATATATTAATTTGAACTCATCAGCTATACAGGAATTCCTGACAGGTTTTTGTAACCAAGTAACAGTACTAAAAATGGAACTAATTGTTGCTCTTTTTTATCTTGTGTCCAATTTCATCCAAACTATTTGTTTTCTCACTGAACTAAGCTTAAACTTCATTTTGATATATTCTCCATGTAATAATTAAGAATTGTTAGCAGACATTGTGATACTTTTTACCACATTCCATTTTTTTTTTTACAATGTAAGTGTCTTAAAAATTTTTTTGTCATGTGATTGTAATTGAAATTAATCAATCTGCTATGTAAGTTATATCTTTTGATGCTTCTTACATTGGTATATAATTTCTAATTCTTTATACAATTATTGTACATTTTATATTTTTCTAGGCTTCTTAAACTGTTGCCATAGAATTTCGTTGTGTGTTTTTTACACTGCCCTTACATATTTTCATGGAGGCCGCCATCGAGCGACAGGGAAGCTGCTATATAGCGCCGGGGAGGCTGCTATATTTATAGTACCAGGGAGGCTTCTGTATAGTACCTGGGAGGCTGCTATATTTATAGTACCAGGGAGGCTTCTGTATAGTACCTGGGAGGCTTCTGTATAGTACCTGGGAGGCTTCTGTATAGTACCTGGGAGGCTTCTGTATAGTACAGGGGAGGCTTCTGTATAGTACCTGGGAGGCTTCTGTATAGTAAGTAAGTAGATTATGGGTGTCTATTTGGTGGTAGCTCAATCTGTATGTTGTTGATTCACAGGTTAAAAAAAATAAAGATTGAAATGAAAGAGTATGTCTTTTTTTTTTTTCAACCGAGTAAGATATGTTTATTTCTTAGATCCTATAAATCAGTGGTCTCCAATTTCTCTCCGTTTGATAATTTCACAGCTGCCTGGGGAGGGGGGGCATTGATTATTTATATTTTAGATTGTTTTTATTTACAATACCAATGCGCTGTATTCATAGAAAACAATTTCTCTCCGTTTGATAATTTCACAGCTGCCTGGGGAGGGGGGGCATTGATTATTTATATTTTAGATTGTTTTTATTTACAATACCAATGCGCTGTATCCATAGAAAGTCTCACTGTCCCGAGAGAAATTCACCACAGTAAATAAAAAGTAAATAATTTAATGTTTCTTGCGCTGCCCAGTACCATTTGATCCACAAACCTGTACTGATTTGCAGCCCAGGGGTAGTGGACCACTGCTATAAACCACCAGATGTATGTTGTTGTTTTTTTTTATTGCATTTTTTTTTTCAATCAGGACCTAAAATAATTACAGGTCTTTTGGCAGGGATTAAACCAGGGACCTTAAATGTTAGTAAATATATACTTTTTTCAATCTGTATATTGCGGTATCAAATCTTTTGAAAATTTACAGCAGTTAATAAAGAGTAAAAGATTTTGATGAGTCATTGTTTTTTTTTTATATGATAAGTATTTTATACATCAAACAGCCAGTCAACTTTTACTTTAATTAATAGTTGGCAGTTTGTTTTCACTAAAAGAAATGATACTTAATATAAAATTCTTTGCTTCTTGATTATTTAATATATGTTTCTACTACAATGACAAGAATTTATTTCAAAACTTTACTTCAGTTTTTTTATGGATCAAACGGCCAAGGCTCTCAGTTTTGGGCAGTATTCATAACTTCCCCGTCCCCTGCATCTCATCTCTTTCAAATACTTGTCCAGGCTCATTTAAATCTGGTGGTAGATTATAAAAAAAACTTTCTTTTCAAATAAAATTCTTAAAATATGCTTAAGACGACAGCTTCCATTGATATTATGCTGGCCATGTACATCTTGTCAGACTCAAGCAAAGAACAGACGGTCAGGTGGTATGTTCATACATGGCACCTGAAACACAAAACGAGTTCATTTCTCTTTTGGCAAAACACGTGACTGGAAAACTCGTTTCTGACATCAACAATGCAAAGTACTTTAGCATACTCACCGGACGTTTTGCATACAGATCAAATGTCAACCTTAATTAGATATGTACACATCAGCGATAGTACAATTGAAGTGCGGGAGTCATTCCTTGGATTTTTTTCATCTGAAAGGTAAAACAGCTATTATCCTCTCAGAAAATAGAAAACGAAGGACTGGATGTTCAGTTATGTCGCGGTCAAGGGTACGATGGCTGGAATCCAAAGGGGTGTGCAACAAAAGATCAAAAACATTAATCCGAAGGCAATTTTTGTACCTTGATCCAATCATTCTTTGAGCTTTCGTGGCAAAAATGCGTTTGCTAACGTGTAACGTTTTTTGAAAGTCTTAAGGCGCTGTACACTTTTTTTTTTGCTATGTCGACCCATCACTGGAATGTACTAGTAAAATACACAGGTATAACAGTGAAGAGACTGTCCACAACTCGCTGGAATGCACATGCTGATGCAGTGAAGCCAGTGATAGAGAAGTTTGTGGAAGCCATTGAAGCTTTGTGTGATGTCGAAGAAAGCGTCGATACAAGAGGAGCTGCGCACAATCTGTTGCCAGCTATATGCGACTTTTCTTTTATTTCTTTCTTGTTTTTCTGGGGTGACATTTTACTAGAAGTTGACTCAGCACAGAGGTACATGCAAACACCAGGTATTACTGTGGACATGGCTGCAACCAAACTAAGGGCTCTCAAGGTCTTTTTGGAAGAGCAGCGTACGAAGGTTGTTGACAATGCCGTCCAACAGGCAGTTGCGAAATGTGAAGAACTTGATATCCTTACAGAGAAGAGAATCATAAGAAAGAGAAGATTACCAGGAGAGGAGGCAAGATATGCTGGATTGTCATTGCAGCATGAGACCAAGAGAGCAATGTTAGAGTGTCTGGACCGTTTTCATATGGAGTTAGATACGAGAGGAAAGTCAGTGAATGACATTTTGCTGACTTTTTCTGCTGTTCAGCCAGACCATATTATTTGTGCCAACGACGTAGAAATACAATTGTCGGTTACCAAGCTCACAGCCGTGTATGATGAGCTGTCTGAAGAAAGACCTTTGTCTAGAAACTCCACGTTTAAGGCTACACCAAGCAGCCGAAATAAACTTGGAGGAAGCAAAGCACTAGAGTGTACTGCAATGCCTACGGTTTATTATCAAGTGGGATTTTGTTGAATCATTCCCATATTTGACTAAGATTCTTTCTGACAATATGTGTTTCTGTGCCATTGTGTGAAAGAAGTTTCTCCAAAATGAAACATAAAAAAATTACCTCCGGTCAACCATGAGCCAGTCGAGATTGTCAGATCTGGCTGTTCTGTCCATTGAACACGAGCTTACAAGACAAATAGATTTTGACGATGTCATTAACCTGTATGCCACAATGAAAGCAAGAAGACATTCCTAGGACATTCTTTTGGGCTGTGTTTTGCATTTAGATGTTCTGAAAGTGAACAGTTGCATTTTAAATTCTTTGGATTTGAACAATTTGTTTGCGATATTGGATTCGGATTATGTCTTGGATCTTACATGTAAGCATTAACGTACCGGTCAGTAGAGCCTAGAGGTAGAGTATTTATGAAAATTTAGCTACACCCAACCATTCAGCATAGGGTCGTGTGGGGTCACTGGGGTGACATTTGAACCAACCGCCCCGGGTGACGTGTACTCTATAGCTACCCCACTGTGAACGACCAAGAAACTAAAACAAATGTTTTCAATCGATATTAAATTTCCCTGACCTATCTTCAAATGACAAAAAGGCAAGTTGGGTAAATCATAAATAAGAAAAGAGAAAATGGCATTCTCACGCAATTAACTCAATAAATCGTTAAGCAATTTGGAAAATTTCAAATAGATATGTGGAGTACACAGGCAACCATAGACATGCAATATAGTATGTGACATACTATAAATTATGTCTATATAGTATGTCTATGCAGGCAACATTTATCGTCCTTCTTTTTTTATTAGGTCTTTTGTGATCACATGATTCTTAATGTCATGTGATAGTATTTATTTCAGTTGCTGGACTATATCGATATTTTATATTAACATTCCATTCAGGCTGAAGAAGTACAAAAAAGTCTGTTTAAATTGTATAAACATTAAACTGTTGAAAAATCCGTAATTCTTCTCTTAATAAATAATGGTTATTACACTTGGATGGACTGCATTCAATCTATATGGGGAAAAAATATGCTAAGCTGAATAAGATGGTATGAAATAGTATCGATACCATCATATAAGTGTTGTTTTCCCCCCGGAGATCCCCGGTTTTGTTCATTTTCTTATTCTCGAGACAATAAAAAATGGAGCGGTTTAAATTAATACAATTGTTAATTTGTGTTTTAATTTCTTGTGACAATGCTTTTGGACAAAATGTCCATCGTATGCATGCTGACTTTGAAAAAGGTACATACATTTTTTATTACAATAATACTATCTATACTTATACTAACTTATAGTATACACTCAGTATACAGTATTCAACTGTATTGTCTGACTATAGTGTCTAAAGACTATAGACTATAGTGTCTATAGACTGCAATAGACTAAATGTAGTAAATCTTAAGAGTAAAGTAAGAGATAGTTGAGTAAAATACTATTTTAACTATTCCCTTATTATTGATGATGTATCCGAAGCTGACAGTATTATTAATACTTATACATATTTTCATTTTGTATTTCTTACATAAATGATAACGGACAGGCTACGCTTACGTCAAGACGTAATTCGTATTTTTTTTTCAGGCTTACGTCAATAGATATTTCTCCACACCCTAACACTGTCCCTAACCCTAACCCTAACCCTTTTTGTTTACGCATCAAGACGTAATTCGTATTTTTTTTTTCCGGCTTACGTCAATAGATATAATAATAGAAGGCGCTTGACGTAAGCGTAGCCACTTCGAAATGATAATGCTTTTAACTCTTCATCTATAAATTAATGTATTATCGATATTTCTAATAAATAATTAATTAAATTTAATTGACTGACATTCATTTCGTTTACTTTTAAAGAAGAGTTTCCCAAATAGTGAATACTATAGACTATAGTATTTGGGTGCAGTGTTAATTTATATTTTTGGTGTAGTATGTAGGAGATATGCATTTAGTTAGCGGAGTGAATATTTAGTTAATAAATTAGTAAGTAAATTTGCAATGAAAGTATTTTAAAGTGTATTGAGTTTTATAATAATACACTTGACTGTGAGGCAAAAGGAAACAAATATACAATACATCTCTGTGCTTTCTTAGTTTTTAATGTATTTTATGTATTTAAAAAAATAACTCAAATTAAGACAAAACTTTTTTTAATGCATTGAAAACATTTTTAAACATTACATTAGATAGATAGTTTTACAAGGACAAATCTTTTAGGACTATGATACTGCCAATATTGGTAAAACTCAACAGTGAACATAAAAAAAAAAGGTGGCACACTAATGCCAAAATTTGCTTGCATTTTTTCCCCCAAAATTTTTTGAGAGCTTAGATTTTCAAGTAAAACTGTTTTATGAATTTCAGCTCTACCATAACAATGTATAGTTGTTTTTTTATATAATTTGAATTTTTCATTTAAAAAATATTTTTTTTTGGAAATGCACATAATATTGATTTTTTTAAAACTCCTCCACCATGCCCCCCCCCTGTTTTGTATTAATTTTCACTTTTTTTACTTGCAATTTTAGAAAAATTGTAAACATATTATTTTTACTAAGCTTCTTTAGTCTTTTTTTATGCTGCATTTTTTGGAACATATCCCCAGCAGAGGGGATGGGTGGTCGAGTGATGTAGAGTGCTTGACTGTCGACCGGAGGGTCCCGGGTTTGAGCCTCAGTGAGAACCTTGGGACTTTTTCAGGTCCAGATGAAAGTGCCCTAGTCCACCCAGCGTTAAATGGGTACCTAACTTTAAGTTAGGGGAGCAAAGGCGGCTGGGTGTTGTGGTAACCACACAATCCCTTTATATGCAGAGGTTACTGAAACAGATGAACTCTACACTTCATCTGCCCCAATGAGCCCTTTGGGGCTTAAGGGAACTTTACTTTTTTTATCCTCAGCTTTAAAATGTTCTTACAGTATTTAAATTTCTTATGTTTATTTTTTTAATCAATTCAACAGGCATTTCCAACTCTATTTTCAAAATGTGATTTTTTTGTTTTTAACGATTGTAACAGAAATTGACTTCTGCATTTTAAACATAATTAGCTTCCTTTTTTTAATTTTCCTTTCTCAAGATGTTTTTAGAAAATATCAAAGAAATCGCTCTCCTAATGCGGTGCCAACATTTGCTTTTGCAAAGCACTTTCAAAGTCACATGGTGCTTCAGCAAGCTCCCCAAAGAGCCAACATTTATGGGTTCTCTGCAGATATCGGACAAAAAGTCATTATGCAAGTAAGTCAGAAAAATATATATTTTAATACTGTTTGCTGAGTTAAATGTGGTTTTAGTTGCTAAATAAAAACTTTTTTTTTTTAAGTGGTTATCTCCATTGATTATAGTGACAAATGCACAGAACTAACAAGAGAAGATTGACGATCCCATCGTTATTTTAGAAAGCTTGAGTTTAAAATTAATTCATGATTATTTAACAGAGTAAAAGCATACTGTGAGAATCCATGCATTTTACATTGTTTACTTTATTTGTTACATTATTGGCCTATGCTGTACTATTATCATTTTTTTAATCCCATTACTATTTTTTTAAATCTTAGCTTTCTAATGGGTCATTACTTATTTTCAATTATTTATTTATTGGTAGTTTCATTCTCATTGAAGCATGTTCTTTTTTTTTTTTTAATTCTTGTTAAGTTAAATACAGTACCAGCCACCAAACCCTACTACTACAGTGCTACCATCCAGTCAGGACCAGTAGCTGGTCTCGGTGTTTGGAATTTTCTTCTAGACCCATTTCCAGGCAACACAACAGTATCTATCAATGTACAGTCTGAAGCCGGTTCACTGTCTTTAAATGATGTTATTTTTGGAGATGTCTGGATCTGTTCTGGCCAGTCCAACATGCAATTTACAGTAATTCAGGTTAGTATTAGTTTCCTTTAAATATGCATTTAAATCTAAATCTAAATAAATTTACTCAACATCTCATTCTTATAATGTTTTTTGTTTTTAGAAAATTTTTCTTCATTGGAATTGATTACTGATAGTTTTTTTTTTTTAAAGATTGATAATGCAGAAGAGGAAATGGTCGATGCTCAAAATTATCCAAATATTCGTCTCATGACGGTTAATATGAATGATTCAACTGCGCCTCAGTATGATCTAATACAAGTGGAGGAAAACTGGACTGGTCCTAACAGAAGTAAGTGCAACATTCAGATAAAACGTGTGATGAACTAAGCTGTATAACACCTTATGGGCCCTTTGTTTTTTTTGACAGATACCATTGGAGGAACTCCCTGGTCATATTTCTCTGCAGTCTGTTGGCTCTACGGGAAAGCTATTCACAAGGCACGGGGTACTCCGATAGGTTTAGTGGCTACAGATTGGGGAGGCACCCCAGTTGAAGCCTGGTCATCCCCAGAAGCCCTAGCATCATGTGGGAATCCCAAGAAGACAGAGGTGAAACTTCCTCCAGCTTACACCAAGTAAGCAGCTTTGATTAAAACCTTTATTTCCATTTTTTTTAGAAATATTCATCGCAGGTGATATTCTTGGTTAAAGCTTTTAATAAGAAGGCATGAATTTATAAACATAATCAGGTCCAGATAAGTTTTGAATTTTTTTTAATTAGTGAAAATGATAGTATAATAAAACACTTTTTAACTATTTGAGAAGTTTTGTTGTTGCTATCAGACAATTTAACCAAGATGTAAGCATATAGTCATGAATTGTGAAATGCCAATACGTTTGATATATTAATTGTACACGTTTATTTAATTACAATATCTAGATATGTAGATGGGTTACCAGAAAAGGTCAGACGCAGGCTTAAAGGACCGGGTGATAACTCAGTGTTGTGGAATGCTATGATACATCCTCTTCTCGGTATGACAATCTATGGTGCCATCTGGTATCAAGGTATGTGTTAATTTTTTCAAAGTGATAATCAATAAACTAATGATTAGAAACAGTGCAATAATTTTTTAGTGCCAGATAGTTAATTTGGTTTGTTGACATAATTTACACTGCTATGAATATGTTTCATTTAGAGCAAATAATTTTGAAAAAAAGTGAGATAAAATTTTGTAAGATTCCAAGAGTCCAAGTTTAAAACACAAAGATGTTTGTTTTTTCCAGGGGAAGCAGATGCTAGTGGTTCTCGTATGAACAAATACAACTGTACTTTCCCAGCAATGATTAAAGATTGGAGAATGAACTTTAACAAAGCCTCTAATGGACAAACCAGCAGTAATTTTCCATTTGGGTTTGTACAGGTATACAAATTACAACATTTGGTACGATTACCGAACAGCTAATTTATTTTGTTGTTGTACAGAGACTTTTTTTCCCCCATTTATTTGTATGCATTAATGGGCAAATGGTTAACAGTGATATCCATACTGTTCTAAATTTTCAGAAAGAAAAAAATTTAAGTAAGAATAATAATTAAAACTGAATTTTCTGAATAATTTTAGTGACTTGTTCATTTGCTATTAAATATGAAAAATGATTTTCTTGCATATCTGTCTTATCTTACAGTTGTCAGCCAATACCCCAGATCCATCCATATCAGTTGGTTTCCCAGACATTCGATGGCACCAGACAGCTGATTGGGGCTACGTCCCTAATGCAGATTTACCTAATGTTTTTATGGCTGTTGCTATGGACTTGCCAGATTTTACATCATCATTTGGCTCGTAAGCAGTTTTTTTTAAAAATTATTTTCATTGACATATATTACTAGATTGCTCATGACTATCATTATTATCCTAAATTGGAAGTGGAGCATGGATTTCCTGTAAAGGCCCTCAACATGGGACTGAGTAGGGGTGCTAACCAAAGAAAGTACACTGGCCTACATAACCTATCTGTAAGCTATTTTAGCTGATTTAAAAAATCGAGCTTCATGATATAGCTGAAATTAATTTAATTTGTACAGCTATCTTATTTTTTTTTAATAGAAGAGTTTCTTGTTTCACCCATCAGGATAGATTGGATTCTAAAAATGTAAAAAAAAAAACTATTAAATTAAATTTGGTTATAATAGTTTAAACATGTAGTAGTACCTGAATCCAAAAATTATAATTTCATGTAAAAATCATGTTAAGGAGAGAGGGGGGTGGGAGGATAAAGCGTGAGTTCCCTCTTTCCCACCAAATAACACCACTTTGTGGCATGTGATCAAGTAGTAGTAAAGTAAAGTTCCCTTAACCCTAACGGGTCATTGGGGCATATGAAGTGTAGAATTCATCTGTTTCTATAACCTCGGCATATGAAGGGGTTGTGTGGTTAGCACAACGCCCAGCCGCCTTTACTTCCCCAACTTAAAGTCAGGTACCCATTAAAAGCTGGGTGGACTTGTGGGACGACTTTGAAACACATTTTCACCTGGAAAAATTCCACATGGTTCTCACCGAGGATCGAACCCAGGACTCTCAGGTCGACAGTCGAGTATCTACACCACTCGGCCACCCGTCCCACTATGTGATCAATCTAGTAATAATAAACTATGTTGATTCTAATGGTTTTTTTGGTTCTTTCCTTTACTTTTATTAGGAAAAAAATGTGCTTCATACACTATTTTTATTTGGGGATTATTTTGTTTATGTTTAATTTTGGTTTTCTGTGGCATAGTCTTTCTACTTTTTATATTTTGTTTACAAATTATTGTGTGCGCGTGTTTGTGCCAACTTTAGGAGAGATATGACTTGGATGATACATTTTTTTAGAGGTGGAAGTAAATCAACTACATGCATAATATACCGATGTGATTTACCTTTTTTTTATATTTTGAACTATAATCAGCACCTGAATTTAAAATGAAAGACTAATAAATAAAGTCTTTTTTTTTTCATTGAACTCATTATGTCGCATTCAATTTTTTGAGACGGTTATTATTTTAAATTATTATTATTATTTTTTTTTTACTTAGCATTCACCCAAGAGACAAAAAAGATGTTGGTGCCAGGCTGGCTCTCAGTGGCCTTGCTGTGGCCTATGGTCAGTCAGAGTTATACCAAGGTCCGTTTCCAGCTACGGCTTTCACAACTCCAGCCGGGCTGATCCTGGATTATGGAAACCGTTGGAGCTTGGATGTCAGAAATTGGGATGGCTTTGAAGTAAATGAATCTTTTAAAGCTGTTCTATAAATATCTTTCTATACACAGATATATAGAAAACAATAGCTTCTCATTCAATACAGTATTTTATCTTACGGCAGAAAAAAAATTCTCAAAAAAAGAAAATTAATTTCTATGCTATTTTCTATTTCTATTTTTTTTAACTGAATGCATTTAAATTTCAATCAAGAACTCAATTATTCTCTTTTTATTTTTTAACCTAATGCATTTCAGCTCATTTTCTGATAGTTAATTAGCATTTTAGGCTTGTTAAAAGGTCACCGTTTGAAACACTTTCTGCGTTTTATTGTCTAAAGTGAATAAAAACATGAAACCACTTGTGTTTTCAAGGTGGAGAATGAATTAAAATAGAATTAAATGAACCTCTATTCCTGATCATTAATCAACTTGCTGCATTTTTAAAAAAAAAAGTGTTTAATTATTCATCATTTCTTGTTATTATTGAAATTAATGGATCTTTCATTAAAACATTTCTAGTTGTTGTGTGGTTCAAGATGGGCGCCAACTGGTATTATAGCCAACAACCAAACCACTGTGAACCTGTTCACTGGAGTGTGTGGCCAGGGAGAGAAATTGTCAGGTGTGCGATACGCCTGGAGAGAGTCACCATGTGCCTTTATGAAGTGCGCTGTCTACGAAAGTATTAACAGTCTGCCCGCAGCCCCTTTCGTGGCCTTTGCTAAAACTGATGACGACAGAACATACTTTACATTTGATGAGCCAACTTACATATAAACATTTATAACTTATATATACATATATAAACATTTATCACTTATCGTTAGATGTTGAGCCTATTTTTTTTTCTTGTGAGTGACTCAAATGTTCAAAAATCAAACATTTATTATTCCATTATAATTATTACTATAATATCTTTTTTTTTTATTCTTTTTATTTTTTAAAAGGCTGATGCTGAAAGGCTTATATAAGAATTATATATATATATATATCAAAATTTATATAATTGTCGAAAAAACAATTTTTATAGATGTCATAATAATAATTTAATATACATGTTACCGTCAACATATATCTTCAAGCAGGGGTTTCTTTGTTAATAAGGCATTGTATTTAGATAAAAATGATGGTAACTGATGCAGAAATAAGCAAAGTTTAATAAAAAGTTTTCAAAACAATATTTTTTTCTGCTAATTAAAGGTTTGCCTGTCATTTCAAACACATTGCCTGGGCATTCTATAAAATACCTTATTATTAAACTTTGTCAGTAACATTATATCCTTCAGTGCCTATTACAATGTAAACGTTTCTCATGAATTAACACCATTAAATGTATCCTATTTTTGTATCTTAACTTAGTTTCTGGTGCAGGTTACCTATAGATGTAAAACTGCACTATTGACTTATTGTGTGATATTTATATTAATTCTTAAATTATATTAATTCTTAAATGAGTATTAAACATAATACCACATTCCATTTCATGTAAATCACATATATCTGTTCAATAAGTGTTGAAAAACATTTTTTTATGATTATTGTTTTTTTTTTTTGGTGATAAAAATATTACATATAATATGATATTCAAATAATGTACTGAATTTTTGTATGTCCGTTATTGTGGCAAAGTTTTATTTAATAAAATTGTAAACTGTCAAAAAGATAAAAGTTTTGCCTTTATCTCAGTGTCCCGAATCTTTTGTCAGATAACATACAATTTTACAAACGTGATGGCTTAGACTATATTGTGGGCATTAATTTTTTTTTGAATTACTGTATGATAAAAGCATAACACTGCTCTCATTATATGTGTGGTCACCACTGAAATATACAATAGAAATATCATACATGCAGAATATAAAAAGATAATGGTAAACCAAACCAATAGATTTATAGGACATGTTTATTATTCTACAGTTTTTTTTAATGTTGTTGACATTCATGTGAGGGTCGGGTGTGTGAAGCCCCTGTAAGGATGAGATGAAATCTCTTAGATCCTATAAACCACTAATAGGACGGGTTTTGGTACTGTATTTCTTTCATCCCCCACCATAGCTGATAGTGCAATGACCGTTGAGTCCCCACGGGAGACATAGCGGGGACTTAAGTCATGACCTGAAATATCGATTGGTCCTCACAGAAGATCAAACCAGTAACCCCCAGGTCGACAGCCGAGTGCTTTACCATCCGTCCGCAGACGTAGAGTCCCTGGTTAGATTCTCAGTGAGAACCAAGGGCATTTATCCAGGTATTGGTGTAAATTGGTTAAAAGTCCCACAAGTCCACCCAGCTTTAAGTGGGTATCCAATTAGTTGGGGAAGTAAAAGCGGCTGGGCATTCTGCTTACCACACAACCCCTTCATATGCAGTGGTTAAAAAAAAACGGGTGAATTCTACACTTCATCTGCCCCAATAAGCCTCTAGGGGCTAAGAGAACTTTTTACATTCTTGAAGCTTATTTACAGCGAAAACAGAAAAAAAACATATGTCCAATTGTTTGTCACTTTTGATGATAAACTTATCACCTTGAACTTGTGACCAATTTTAGTTTTCTTTTATCACAGAAGGTCTTTAAGTTATGAACTACCTATCAGGATAGATAAAAGAACAACCTTGATACACTTAGATATTGTCATGATCAGACCACAGAAAACGATAAAACATTGTCTAATAAACAGTTTAAAATGGTAAATATCATTAGGTCAAGATCAAGGGTTAAACAGCAAACAAAAAAGTTTACCATTTACTTGTATTCTAAAGTTTACCATTATCCGATCATCTCACCCCCTTGACGTAATGTGTTTATTCTATAAGCAGGTGGCCCGGTAGCAGTGAGCCCGACTACTCCAGCACTGGTTAGGGCTCGAATCCTAAATGCGCATTTACATCTTCCGCCTCGGAGACGTGAGGGCAATCTTTACACATGGGAGCACTCGTGGGAGCCCCAGCTGTGACCCAATAAGTATATGGCACCTATTTTTAAATAACAAGTTGGATTTCATTTCTTTGAGTGGTTGACTTAGGGGCCCCAACATTCAGGTTTTTCCAGGTTGAGGGGGCACATTGCGGTTAAGGCGACACAGGGAGTTGTCTCTAGAAACATAAGGCTTTGGCTCGACTGGTGCATCAGCACTGCACAGAAGTTACCATATAATGTAGGAAATGAAAGTCTACTACCAAAAGTCTTGCCTCAGTATTTGGTGTAATTTAAGCTTGAGGGAGGGGGGGGGGGCTAATTTTTTTTTTACATTAATATTAAGTACATTATCTCATGTCGTGGTGTCGAATGTTAAAATGCAAGGGTCCCCAAACAGGCCAAGCCCCTCCCCGGACCCCCAAATCCCTAGGTTCGGCACTGAATTTAGGTCAGATAGTTACAGCTCAACTTTTCAGCAATCTACTAGAAACAGTGCAGGATCTACATATAAGCTACACAAGCTGTATTTAGGGGCCTCCACTATCTTGGGGGGGGGACCCCAAAAATGGTCATAGTAAACAATTATCACATTATATCAGTATTTGGCACTGGTATATAATATCTGGACTTAAAAATGTCCCCGTATCTCTAATAGCTCAGGGCCTTATCAAGTCTAAATCCGGCCCTGATTAGAAATCATACATACTCCGGGGATACACTTGACAAATGGCTATCAAATTGAATGTACTTTTTTTTGTGTGGGTCGGGTGGCCCAGTGGTGTAGATACTCGAATGTTGAACTGAGAGTCCCGGGTATAACAAGTCCACCCAGCTTGAAATAGGCACCTGATCCGTCCACGGGCGTAGAGTCCCTGGTTAGATCCTTAGTGAGAACCAAGGGCATTTATCCAGGCATTGATGTAAATTGGTTACAAGTCCCACAAGCCCACCCAGCTTTAAAGAGGTATCCAATTAGTTGGGGAAGTAAAGGCGGCTGAGAGTTGTGCTAACCAAACGATCCATTCATATGACGAGGTTATAGAAACAGATGAATTCTACACTTCATCTGCCCCGATGGCCCGTTATTATATTGTTATAGAAACAGATGAATTCTACACTTCATCTGCCCCGATGGCCCGTTTAAAGTTGGCCGTTTGAGGTTTTTTTTAAATGTAAAATTTACGATCGTTTTCACTTTTGAAGTTTTATTAATTCAATGTTTGAATTTGTTGTTATTGTTTTTTTTTTAATCAACCGACTATTTACTTCCCTTGTTTTAAAAAAAAAAATACAGCTGTGTTGTGTCAGGCTGTGGCAGACAAACACTTAAGTGAAATATTTCATTCTTTAAAAAACTAACATTTTATTACCACCAATGTTTCAGAAAATCTAGCAGTTACTAGATGCAGGCACGCTGAGAGGGGGGGGGGGTCATTGCTTGAATCTGTAAGGGGGCCCGGCCGCCCCGACCATGTCAATTTTTGCACGACTTATTGTTTATTAAGGGGCCCGCAATGATATCCTGCCCTGGGGCCCGTGTTGGCTCTCGGCGCAACTGACTAGATGACGATGGAATGTTTCTTGAAATAAAAAAATACAGCAATTTCTAGAGTAGTTTTGATTTATTCTAATTTCCATATTCCAGACCGGAGCAACTCACATATAGCATAGTCCTGGTATTCAATATATAGATACTGTGTGGTGCAACTTTGAACGAGTTTTTCTTGACTGCACATAGCCGATTAAGTAATGAATCAACCTTGAATATGTGTCTGGTGATCAAATGTAAAGTATGGATGTCCGTTTCTATCAAAATCAGCATAAGACACAAAAGGCGGTGCGGGCAAGTCATGCAATATCTCGTAGATTGCACAGCTGTGCAAGGCGCAAGGGGACTCACTCCAGGCGTAACGTAACCCAGTGATTCTCTCCCCCAAATGGCAGACAAAGGAGTTCAGCGTAACAGTGGTGGTGGTATGAGCAACGATGGGGACCGCCACCCATCTTTGTTGAGCACACAGGACCTGGAAATAGAATGAAATGAGTAATTAACTAGACGAAAGGGTTGAGAATTCCAAGAATATATATATACATATATTAGGGGCCCCAACACTCAGGTTTTTCCAGATTGAGGGGGCACATTGCGGTTATATATATATATATATATATATATATATATATATATATATATATATATTGGTTGGTTAGCGTTGATGGGTATAACGTAAGTTGTGATGAGTTTTGGCATGTTTGGTTGGATTGGTTGACTCGGTTGGTATGTTTGGTCTATTATTTAGCTGATTTGGTTAGTTGGTTTGGTTGGTTGTTTGATTTGGTTGGTTTGATTGGTTGTTTGATTTGATTTGGTTGATTAGCGTTGAAGGGTAAAACGTAATTTGTCACGTATGAAATGTAGGTCATTTCTGCAGATTAGGAAGGTGGCATAAATTAGCACTTAATTAACCTAATTAATCATATTTAAAAATTCAGTAGTTAAATTGATTAGGAAGGGGTTTCACATTACACATAGATTTCCTGGGCAACACCGGGCTTAATATCTAGTATATAATCATGGAAAGGATTATGACGCTAGTGATGATAAAGGAAATGACGATAATGCATAGCAATGATGCTTGAAACGATGATAATGGAAATGAAGATGATGCAAAGGAATGGTGATCCTAACCATAAAGTCTTTAATGTGTACCTCAAAACCATCCTTGACCACAACACGTATTGTCCAGGCGGTACCATAGTCCACCACAAGACCGTCCTCTGTTGTATACGACCCTGTGGGCAACGGGCCCTGAAAATGGGCCCCTTCGTGATAGGCTACGGCTAGACCACTTAATGCAAGTCTTGTCCCAATATCTCTTTTATAACGAGGATGGATTCTGATGAGCACAAAATAAAAGAACGTTACTGTGTATGGTACAGGTACAGGGTGTAAAACATACTTTGACATCTTTATTAATGCAATAGCTGTATGCAGTGATTGTCACTTGCTGTTAGAGCCAACAACAATGTTTTACTACGGTTGTGTGCATTTATGTAAGAAGAACAATATAATTACTTCAGTTAACTTACGATCCAGAGGTAGAATTGAAATCTGGCAAGTCTATGGCCACGGCCATGAAGACGTTCACCATGTCTGGGTTGGGGACGTAACCCCTGTCTGCTGTCTGATGCCAACGGATGTCTGAGAAACCAGTTGTCGGCCCTGGACTTGGATTATTTGGGGCCAGCTAAGTGATGCAACCAGTTTAATACTTTAATGAGCTTTTAATTGTTTGCTTCTTTTTTAAAGCAGTCTTTTTAATTATATTATAGCTTTTATAGCTTTTATATTTATTTCATAGAATAGTAGTTGTTGTTTTTAAAATAAGACTTTTTTCACAGATTCTACGTATGGTAAGAAACTAGAAAACAAACTTGTACAAATCCGAAAGAAAAAGTTGCACTCGTTTGGCCATTGGACACTTTGTTCCAATTATTTCTCCAGTCGCTTATCATGATTGGAAACGTACAGTTATAGATATCTTTAAACACACCTTCTGAATCACTTTCACCTGCAGTCCAATAGGAAAAAATGCCATGAACAGAAAACGATATGAACCGCATACACCGCACGATATGAAAACTACCTGACGGAGACACACGGGTTAGACGACTATGTATTTATGTAAGGATATATATATGTATATATATATAATAGAATGCTGTTCTTATTAACTACGTGTGTGTTTCTACTGTTAACATTCCTAGTTGGACCACCACAAGCGTTGAACAATTCATACGGAGCAAAAGATTAACATTTATTCAGACAAGGGACGTCAATGATCCGGCATGTGGATATGCATAATCATTGAGATCCCCCCCTTCCCCACCCCCACCACCCTCATGTACATAAAAACGGCCATGGGTTATAACGATATAACATTTAAAGAAATTTAGCATCCTTCACATATTTCATTTATTTATTCTCATTAGATTTTTTTTTGGTTACTTGGTTTTTTCTATACATTTGTGGCGGGGTGTAAACTATCTTTCAGTTTCCCCTTATGTGTCAGTGAGTCAAATAAAATATGTTTTATTTTTTTAATGGTAATATGCATTACCTTGGTACCAGATGGCGCCATATATAGTCATGCCGAGTAAAGGGTTGATCATGGAGTTCCACAAGACAGAACTGTTTCCTGGTCCTTGAAGTGTGTATTTTGATTTGTGAGAGACATAACTGGATAATGGAGGGAAACATTATTGAAAGTATTTGAACAAAATGCTATATATTTATTGTGATGTGCACTTTTATCCTGATGTGTACATGCATTGTGATGTGTACATGTATTGTGATGTGTACATGTATTGTGATGTGTACATTTATTGTGATGTGTACATTTATTGTGATGTGTACATGTATTGTGATGTGTACATGTATTGTGATGTGTACATGTATTGTGATGTGTACATGTATTGTGATGTGTACATGTATTGTGATGTGTACATTTATTGTGATGTGTACATGTATTGTGATGTGTACATGTATTGTGATGTGTACATGTATTGCGATGTGTACATTTACTTGATGTGTACATGTATTGTGATATGTACATTTATTGTGATGTGTACATGTATTGTAATGTGTACATGTATTGTGATGTGTACATGTATTGTGATGTGTGCATTTATAATGATGTGTACATGTATTGTATTGTGAGGTGTGCATGTATTGTGATGTGTACATGTATTGTGTTGTGTACATTTATTATGATGTGTACATTTATTGTGTTGTGTAATTTATTGTGATGTGTATGAATTAAACATGAACTGACATAAAGGTAGATCCAGGAGGAGTACAATAGCAAACTGTAAATATGCATCCATCTACATCGATGCCCAAAGCTAGACTCTACTAGAACATGCATCCGCATCCTATGATGCACAGAGCTCGACTGATTATAAAATAACCATGTGCTCCCAACTGTCGGTTTAATATACGTCATTTGTACCAAATGACGTATACACTAAAGCTCCCAATATTTACACTCAAGATGGCGGAATGACGCCATGGATACTGCGGTGGGCGGAGCCTACCAAATTGCGTCATCAAGCTTAGACTATATTATTTCTCCACATAATACAATCACCCATTTATATAATAAATAAATACCTTAAATTTTTTTGGTTTTAGGCTTACAAGTTATTTGTCATGGGAAATTACAGTTTTATTTCTTCTGTTCTAAAAATACTTAAAACCTTCAGCCTATTGTTGCAGGTAAGGGGTGGGCAAACTTTTTCTACGGAGGGCCACATTGAAAACTTGATTTTTATCGGCGGGCCGCACATATATTTTGTCTACTTAATTACAATTTACAACGTAGGAAAATATAAAGTAATGATAATTTGTCATTTTATTTCACATTCACAATCTATTTATTACACATGCTCATTACATTTTAAAATACAAACTTATTCAGCTGCTACTTTAGTAATAAGACTTTACTATTCATAATTATTTCAACCAAATAATTGACTTGAACTTCTCGTTCAGGTCATAATCTGTTTGTAGGTCAAGCAGGCTCTAACTAATATTCTGGAGCGATAAAACCGATTTAATATCCCTAGATTGAAATCAAATAGTCGGAATAAAATAAAAAAAAATATAGCAAAAACTCCAAACAAAGAGAATTAACATCGACATAGAATCGTAACTTGTACATGCAAAAGGGGCCGCATAATATACTCTGACGGGCCACATGCGACCCGCGGGCCGTAGTTTCCCCACCCCTGATGTAGGCCAATGGTTATACAAAGTCTGCCGTATCATAGGGCCTACACATTGCTTAGGGTGCCCTTTTGTAGAGAACTTCATTATAACAAGCACGAGAAAGAGCAATATGAATTCAATTAACAGTCGTGGGTTATCAGAAGAGCCCCCCCCCCCCCCCGCTGTTTTCAAAGACTGAGACCCATTACTGTCTTCATAGCAGCTTTTTTTCCCTTGGGAGTCTCCCCAAATTTAACTTTCCGTATGGTTCCGAAATGTATCCTTCTTTGGGGTTCCAACCTGTACCTTTGCATAGGGCCCTGAAATGTAACTTAACATAGGGCCCTGAAATGTAACTATACATAGGGCCCTGAAATGTAACTTTACATAGGGCCCTGAAATGGAACTTTACATAGGGCCCTGAAATGTATATTTACATAGAGCCCTGAAATATATATTTACATAGAGCCCTGAAATGTATCTTTAAATAGAGCCCTGAAATGTATCTTTAAATAGACTCCTGAAATGTAATTTTGCATAGAGCCCTGAAATGTAACTTTACATAGGGCCCTGAAATGTATATTTGCATAAGGCCATATGATGTAACTTTACATAGAGCTCTGAAATGTAGCTTTATATAGGGCCCTGAAATGTAACTTTACATAGGACCCCACCCCTCCTAAAAACTAAACAACAAAAACAAAGTAAAAATAGCTCTGTTGTATGCAAATCAAAAATTCAGCCTTCTCCCGCGTTTTTAGTTATTTCTTCTGTTTCCTCGAGTCCTGAAGAGCTAGACTAATGAGGGGTATTATTACGTCGAGAGCAATGTTCCGTCTAAGATGTGGTATGAAGTGAGCAAGAAATTTTGTCTCTGAGCGACATTTTTGTTTGAGGCCAAAATTTGTGAGCGATTTAAGCGATGTCGTCCGTCGGAGTGAGCTATCGTACGTGTAGTATGAGCGACGCTCTGAATACGTGTGAGCGATCGCTCACGCGCTCAGCTTAGAGGGAACATTGGTCGAGAGCCGTCATTTAGGATTTCGGTGCCCTGGGCTGATACCATGTCATGATTGTTTGGGGCTCAATGCATATAGATGTTAGGGGACCCTGATGTATCAAGGGTGGCATTCGTTTTATCTGCATGAATGTTCTATACTTATTTCGGCTGCACAAATAATTTATAATTATTCATTTCTAGCTTATTATCTTTATTTTGTTCTTATAATTTATTGAAATGAATTTTTTATACTAGTGTGTGTGGGGGAGGGGGTAGATGGTTACCTTTGCCAGTGGTGACTCTAGCTGGTAGCATAGTTACTATCCCAAGTACCAGCTGTCACTGCTGTGGTAAAAATGTATATACACAATTTATAACTTGACATTCTAGACCAGCGGTGGCGAATCCACGGCACGCGGGCCACAGTCGGCACGCAGAGCCTCATCAGTAGGCACGCGACTAAAATATCCACTTCCTTTAAATTTAATTGGAGCATTGGCATTTTGCTATAAATAAGTGGGTTTTTAAAATTAAATTTCAGGCCCGAGCGAGCCCCAATAAGATTCAACTGATCAAACAAAAACCATAATTTTGAATGAAAAAAAACACCTGATTTTTCTTAACTCCTGGTCAGCGAACACATTATCTCTCTCTCTTTCTCTCTCTCTCACTCTCTCTCTCACTCACACACACACACACAAACACACAAATAGCCAATTAGCTTACTTTCTATTTCAGCAGGACTTTGATATAAATCCATGGCAGACGATGGTGGCAAGCACAGCACTATGAGAAACGGAATGAACCCCATTGCTGTCTGCTCAGATCCAAGCTGTCCAAGGCTAGTGATGCGTCCAGCTAAGTATTCAAACTAGGTTCGTGACTATAACTATTTAAGTACATACACACTTGACCTATGAAATTAACCAAATAACCCACATCGATATTTCAAGATCGATGACCGTAGCAGTGTATATAAACCATATCCCATAATTTTCATTAGATAAATAATCAATTTGTATCAGATTAGATTAAAAAAAAATTCCAGATGATGTCAACAAATATGTCATAGAAATATATCGACCTGCTATTGAATTTAATATAATCTTTAGCCTGTTATGTATTTTAAGCATGAGTTGATGAAAATCTATGAAAATAAGTTGTCACAAAAAAAATCACAGAAATTTCGTCCGGTATACAAAACAGTTAATATTTAATACAAATCAATAATTTATGTAGAACATTTTGACATTGGTTTTTTATGGTCCATACTGGACGATACTTAACTACTTGACCAATGGTCAGGAGCGTAGGAAGGGTACTACGGGTTTTGGGGGGGGGCGCACAGGGCACCGGACTTGGATCTGGCGACTAAAGATCGCTGTTAAATGTTTTTTTCAGATTAAGGGAAGGGCGCCATAACATGAAATTCGCACAGGGCGTCACGATATCTTGCTACGGCTTTGATCATGGTTTGAGCGATTGTTTAAGTCATTATTTCACTGAATTCTGTCGGCACCTAAGATATTCCTTTGTCTTGGGATTACCACTCAGAGGCGTAGCGATGGGTGGGCAAGGGCGCTACTCACAAAAAAGTTCCAAATGGTATATTTTACATATAATATTATATGGTTTTCGATTGAGGAGGGCGCTCTAAAATGTATTAAAAAGGTATTGTGCCCCGGGCGCGAGTCAAGCTCTCTACGACACTGTTACCAGCTGTACCTTTGCCTAGGGCCTTAAATGTATCTTCGCCTTAGATCCCCCCCTTTTCCCCCAAAAAAATTGATAAATGCCTCTGTTAAATAAATAATTCAGTCTTCCCGTGCGTTTTTAATATTTCTTCTGTTTTCTTTGAGCCTAGAAGAACTATACTAATTGGTAGTATTACACTTACACATCACGCTATTTAAAAATGGAAACCTGGCAAAATGGAGGTGAATGAAAATACGCCACGAATCTGGTGATTTATCACGTTATAGTTCATTATTACAGTATGATACTGAGTACTCCTGTTTAAAAAAAATGCATTTGATAACAATCATAATCTATTTTATGTACCTTTTCCTTTCTTCTTGCATGCGTAACACACTTGGAAAACACTACCCTACACATGTTAGAAGAAAGAAGATAAATGTTAGCTTAGTTCAGAGCCCATTTCCACCCCCTCCCCTCGAGACATATACTTTTCTCTGGACCCTCCAGGATTAATCATCAAATATATTCGTCTAAGTAAAAGTAAAAGTAAAGTTCCCTTAACCCTAACGGGCCATCGGGGCAGATGAAGTGTAGAATTCATCTGTTTCTATATGAAGGGGTTGTGTGGTTAGCACAAAGCCCAGCCGCCTTTACTTCCTCAACTTAAAGTCAGGTACCCATTTAAATCTGGGTGGACTTGTGGGACGACTTTGAAACACATTTTCACCTGGAAAAATTCCACATGGTTATCACCGAGGATCGAACCCAGGACTCTCAGGTCGACAGTCGAGTATCTACACCACTGGGCCACCCGTCCCTTATATTCGTCTAAGATGTAGTCATACTATGCAGGAGCAACAAAGGGAGACTATAAAACTAAATAACAAGTTTTAAAGCTTTATCAACACAACATCCAGAACAAAGTTAACCTAATGTCACCTTTTTAAGTGACAAAGTATAACCTTGGCATTGAGGCAGTATTTTTTTTTAAAGTATGAAGTACTTTTAAATCAGATAATAAATCTACATAGATAAACGTTTACTAAGATAAACAGACCATACAAATATAAACCTGGTCAAGTTAATAGATACAAAAAAAAGTAAAATTTTGATCATGCGTTGCCTCTGATTGAATTACCACCACAGGGTTGATACAAATTATTCAGAAAGGATTATAAAAAAAAAATCATCTTAATTCTGATAACTGAGACAAATGGTCGGGATAAAATAGTGTTGGCCGTAAGGCCGGCACAACCCTTACCTGCTGATGGTAGAAGTGGAGGGTTGTTTGCTCACCTCGCTATTCTCTAATTAATGGCAGGACCAAGAACCCCCCTCGCCTTTCTGGGTGTTTGGTAGCGAATACCCTGCTTAGCTGGCTAGTTGAGTGGGCGGGGGGGGGGAGGGATACTCAAGCATCATACCTGTATGTTAGCAGGTTTACCCTGCGACCTTGACAGGCATGGACAAATAATAAATATGAAGGTTTAATTACCCGGGACATTCGCATTACGGTGACATGTTTGTCTTCATGAAACTTGTGTTTCTTTTCTAGTTTCACCTTCGATTAATGATTAATTCAAGGTCAGGTTTTTGTTTGTCTTCAATGTAGACTGATACATTCATCGTATTCTCTTCAAGTAAACTTCTTTTAAACTCAATTTTTTTCATGAACCCAGAACGAAAACACAGTCGAACCCCCGGCCAGACCTCCTAAACCCATTTTGCACTACGTCACCATGAAAACAAAATATGATAATTTCAGTAGTTTACTAAGCATGTGTTGTTTTTTTAAATGTTTCAGAAGATGTGCTTGTTTTAAGTTATTATATCAATTTATTCCATTTGATATCGAAGATTACATAAAAAAATCTCCAATATCTGTCCATAGTAATTAAAACTATGTTACATATTGTTTTCGCCTCTTAGTTCTGAGTACTGTAGGATGGCATGGCTGACTTGTCTGTCTTTAAGTTCTGAGTACTGTAAGATGATATGACTGACTTGTCTGTCTCTACGTGCTGAGTACTGTAAGATGGTATGACTGACTGATCTGTCTCTACGTGCTGAGTACTGTAAGATGGTATGAGTGACTTGTCTGTCTCTACGTGCTGAGTACTGTAAGATGGTATGAGTGACTGATCTGTCTCTACGTGCTGAGTACTGTAAGATGGTATGAGTGACTTGTCTGTCTCTACGTGCTGAGTACTGTAAGATGGTATGACTGGCTTGTCTGTCTCTACGTGCTGAGTACTGTAAGATGGTATGAGTGACTTGTCTGTCTCTACGTGCTGAGTACTGTAAGATGGTATGACTGACTTGTCTGTCTCTACGTGCTGAGTACTGTAAGATGGTATGACTGACTGATCTGTCTCTACGTGCTGAGTACTGTAAGATGGTATGACTGACTTGTCTGTCTCTACGTGCTGAGTACTGTAAGATGGTATGAGTGACTTGTCTGTCTCTACGTGCTGAGTACTGTAAGATGGTATGACTGACTGATCTGTCTCTACGCGCTGAGTACTGTAAGATGGTATGACTGACTTGTCTGTCTCTACGTGCTGAGTACTGTAAGATGGTATGAGTGACTTGTCTGTCTCTACGTGCTGAGTACTGTAAGATGGTATGACTGACTGATCTGTCTCTACGTGCTGAGTACTGTAAGATGGTATGACTGACTTGTCTGTCTCTACGTGCTGAGTACTGTAAGATGGTATGACTGACTTGTCTGTCTCTACGTGCTGAGTACTGTAAGATGGTATGACTGACTGATCTGTCTCTACGTGCTGAGTACTGTAAGATGGTATGACTGACTTGTCTGTCTCTACGTGCTGAGTACTGTAAGATGGTATGACTGACTGATCTGTCTCTACGTGCTGAGTACTGTAAGATGGTATGACTGACTTGTCTGTCTCTACGTGCTGAGTACTGTAAGATGGTATGACTGACATTACATAATACATTGCCTCATGTGTAAAAATGTCAATGTCAAACAAAATGTATACGAACAAACATTATTACAAGCAAGTGTTTGGGGGGGGGGGGAGAGAAGGGCTTAGTTACAGTGACTATAAGCGGTTTTTGAATTACTGAATATTAAAAGAATTCACTCGTCCGCTTGATGGAATCAAGGGGTGCAAAACGCCCTGGGGACAGGAAACCAGAGTCGCGAAGTATTATGGTGCAAGGAATATATGATGGTGCAAATGGGTGAAATACGCCCTGGGGATAGGAAACCAGAGACGCGGAGTTTTATGGTGCAAGGAATATATGAGGGTGCAAGGGGTGCAATACGCCCTGGGGACAGGAAACCAGAGTCGCGGAGTTCTATGGTGCAAGGAATATATGATGGTGCAAATGGGTGAAATACGCCCTGGGGATAGGAAACCAGAGACGCGGAGTTTTATGGTGCAAGAAATATATGAGGGTGCAAGGGGTGCAATACGCCCTGGAGACAGGAAACCAGAGTATCAGAGTCATATGGTGCAAAGAATATATGAGGGTGCAAATTGGTGCAATACGCCCAAGCAACTGAGGGGCGGCAACAGCACAATTATTTTATGGAGGGCTTAGTGCGCTCTGACCAACAATGGAGGAAACAATGATCCTACCATAAGCGCCATCGTCGAAATCCCCCCTCCCCCCCCCCTTCCTCAAAGCACTAACTTTACATTTGCGCCATCATTTCCCCGTGTCTCTTAGAAGAGCCCAAACAAAAGCTTCTGCTCCCGGGCGTCAACAGACATTAATCTGCTTCTAGAAATGCCCACTGTCCTAGTTTGTTGTTAATGTAAAAAAAAAAACATGCTATCAACTTACAAAACATTATAAGTATGTAAACAAAACATAGTACAACGGTTTAATTATTGAGAATCACCAAAAATAAAAGTTGTGTCTGTTGATGCTTGTACTTAGCCCAGAGGTTTCAGTTAGGGGAAACCCCTAGCCTAACACCCCCCCCCCCTTTCCACAGTAAACAAGAGTTGCGTCCGCTGGTGTATGACTTGTGTACAATGAAGAAAAAAGTCAATGAAGATACTGCCAGCTATATTTAAAAAAAAATGTAAACAAAGCTTAGACAAACGGTTCACGGCCACCTTGACCTATCTAGAAGGCCGCGAGCCAGCTTCAGTTAGAGGATAGACCCAAGCTAGCGGTTTCAGTAAGGGGAAACAACTTGCCCGCACAGTAAACAAGAGTCATGCCTACGTATGAAAGCGAATTATTTGTGCTAAAAATGTAAACAAAACATTGGTTTATGGTCCCATTCGGGTGGATCTCATGAATTTTGTCTTTTGGTGGATGACATGTGTGTCGTCAGTGACGGATTTTTACGTCGGGCACACAGGGGGCGCTCTGGGCCCCGACTTCTGAAAGGTCTGATAGGTCCCGCTTTTTTGTTTTGTTTCAAATGACAGCAGACTTGGTTCATGTGAGATTTATAACACACGTTTTCAATCGTCGGTAAAACATAAAAGCGAGATTTGTTTAGTTTACGTTAATGATTCTCACTCTTACTTTGGCCAGATATGTTATAACATTATCATCTTTTTAATGTATAATATGTTTAAATGTATGTTATGATGCCACGGGTCCCCATAGCTCTACAGATGACTAGGACATACAACATTCAAAAGAATGATTGTATTGTATACTTTTTTTTTGTTTTATTTCATACATGTGAATGTCGTAGGGTAAATCTGCTACCAAACAGATAAGATGTATAAGTACCCCTACTCGCCAGGTAGGATATGTCACACCAAACTGCCATAAAGCTGAATTGCTCTTGGGACCTGCCATTAGATGTGACCAATGACCCCTCCACTTCCACCAACGGAAGGTTTTGGTTGTGCCAGCCTTTAGGAGCATGTTATTTTTATACGACCTGTTCGATCTAAGCCTTAGGCCGCGTGGCGATCTGTCAAGAGTACTAAAGACAATTTTAGTAGCTTTATTGAATACATAGCCCTGAGATGAGGCTGGTTTTAAGAAGTATAGAAATGAATTATTTAATTAACTACGTGGTATTCCATTTATGCATAAAGTGTTCCTTAGCAAATTGTTCAGAAGTGATGGACACGACTATTTTGTGTTTACTACTTGCCGAGATGTAAGTATGCCTACCGGTCTTCCTACTAAGTAACTAGACCTCGTAAGGACCCCGTTCCAGTACGACCTATTCAGTCTGATGGTTCATGGAGCCCTGTCAAGAATTATTTAATAAATTGTTGGACCGGTCGAAGCCTAGGGGTGTGGCTGTGTACCACGGGCTGTCGTTGTATATATTCCCCTACTGATTAGAGTAACTCAACAATCAGGAAACAAAAAATAACCATTGAACACAATTCCGATTCAAACAAATTAAGTTGAATTAGAAAGAAGCCCTGGCTGTCGTCCTGAAAAGGACGGGTAGCGTCCATGGTTACCGTACAAGTCAGCGAACAATGGAAATAATCGTAACAGCTGTCTCCAGGTATGGAAAAACAAACATACAGTCTCCACGTGGGACTCTAATATTTCGACTCATTTCGCTTAAAAAAAAACACGTCTTGCTCACTGCCGCCTCTAACTCAACTCTCTCCCACGCAACTGACCCGTGGTCTCGCTCTCATCCTTTTCCACCCACGTCTTCTCGTTCTTTCTCGTCCAGTTGCAAAACAAAAGCGTGCAAACCCGTGGCAGTCGGATATATTTCGCCCCCACACACAACTGTTTGCACACATACACACACACACTTGGAAACACACTCACTATTGGTGGCTTACTGATACCCGACTTGTGACAGGCAAACATTATTGGTGGCCCACTCACACCCAACCTGTGACAGGCACAAACTATTGGTGGCCCACTCACACCCAACCTGTGCAGTACCATAGCGAGCTTAACTCGCGCCCGGGGCACAATACCTTTTTAATACCTTTTAGCACCTATAAATATAATATGTAAAATAAACCATTTGGCACCCCTTTGTGAGTAGCGCCCGGGGCATGATGCCCCCCTTTCCCACCCCTCGCTACGCCTCTGTAACTATGCATGCATTTGCTTGCAAACTGTTCAAATTTGATAAGGAAATGTAAATTAAAAATTTGAAGTGTTTAAATCAAATGATCGCAACTGTTTAGCTGTATATTTGGCTTAATGTTCTTTTTAGTTCCTATTTTAGAATACATACAAATCAAATAAATCATTTTGGCTACCATCTTTCACACAAAACAATAATTTTCAACATTAATTATGATTTAACAAATTATGCATATTTATTTACATTGAACTTTTCTAGAGCAACTATGACAATAGACTGCTTTTCGTATTCAGTTGTCGATAATTTAAAAGTTCAATGCTTTGAAGCATTTTTGTAATAAATAGGAGTTTGGCGAATGGGGAATAATCATTGCAACTAAACAAGTGTAAACATTCATAAAATATTTATATTTCATAAGGTTTCGTGTTATCAACTACGAATGTGCACTGGATGATCAAATGTGAAGTATAGATCTCCGTTTGGTAAATAATCAGCGTAGGACACAAAGGGCGGGGCGGGAAGACTGTGGGTCGTCTCGTACACTGCACACCTATGTAGGGCGCAGGGGGACTCACTCCAGGCGTAACGGAGTCCGGTGATTTTCTCCCCTGTGTGGCAGACGTCGGGCTTCAGTGTGACGGTCGTGTTGGTGTGAGCGGCGATAGGGTCGGCCACCCATCTTTGGTGAGCACACTGAACCTGGGGAATGGGATGAAATGAGCAGTTAACAGTCATACGGTTCGAACATGATAACAATATTGATCAACAATTATAGAAATACAATTTAGATGAAAGAAATGCACATGTTTTGATGTTTTGGTGAGCACACTGAACCTGGGGAATGGGATGAAATTAGCAGGGAACAGTCATACAGTTTGAACATAATATTCGCACATAATGACGAACACTGAAGTAATTAAAGAGAGTAAAAGAGACACAGAGGGGTACATCTAATAAAGGGCATACATTCGGAATAAATTATTTATGAACTACTCCGGGGATGTTCTAACTTTTTGAATGGCGATTCACAACGAATTATTCATTTGACAGAAGGGCCAAAGCTATTGATGAAGTGTTTATAAATTAATAAATATATTGTGGTGCATGGGCTGGATCTAACAGAATGAGCCATACTTGCACCACGGGCTGCCGTTCGCCAAGTGGCGTAGTGAGCTTTACTCGCGCCCGTGGCACAATACCTTTTAAGCGCCCATCCCCCCCCATTTTAAAATCGTATTGGCCTATTATAAATAAAATATACCATTTGGCGTCCTTTTGTGAGTAGCGCCAGATCTTGATGCCCCCTTGCACCCCCCCTGCTACGCCACTGGTTCCCTTAGCCCGTCGGGGCAGATAAAGAGTATAATACATCTGTTTTTTGTAACCACAGCATATAAAGGAATTGTGTGGTTAGCACAACACCCAGCCATGTTTACTCCCCCCCCCACAGCTAATGTCAGGTACCCATACTTGTAGCTGAGTGGACTTAAAGGACTTTTACCAACATTCACCAGAACCTCTAAAGTCGGCAGTTGGTACTGCGGATGATGATAAGGTCGATAATAATAACAACGATGTTATTGACGACGATGATATGTTTACCTCAAATCCGTCATTGATGACGATGCGTAATGTCCAGGTTTGACCATAGTCCACGAGTAGACCAGCTGGTGTTAAATGAGATCCCGTGGGCAGCGGGCCCTGGTATATTCCCGCCTGGTGGTAGGCCACAGCCAGACCACTCAATGCGAGTCTCGAACCAATATCTCTCTTATAGCGGGGATGGATTCTGCCAAAAAAAATAAACAACCAAATAAGTGTTATGGCATTCGTTGTGTTCTCTAAAGCATGAAAAAAAAAACTTCAATAAACCTCTTTACCTGAGAAAAAATTAAGTAAAACAGTAAAATAGATAAAAAAATATAGACCCCCCCCCCCCACATATTGTACATGGAAAAACATACTTTTTAAGTTGTACTCTTGAGCCGTTTTTAAGTTAATAAAGGCCCTTGACTAAGGTAAATTATTGGGCCCTTGATCAATGTACATTTGGGGGGGGGGTCTTTAACAAAGTTACATTTAGGGGCCATTGCGAATATTATATTTCAGGACCATTGACTAACGCAAATCAATGTTGGTACAATATAAGATATTTGACTTTGGGGTCCAAGGAAAGGGTTATATATGTATACTAGCTGTACCCTGCAAAATCTTTTCATAGAGTTATATACCCTTAGGCCTGATCGGTAGGCCAGTTTATTTTTTGGTTTCGGGCAGATCCGATTTTTTCATGATTGTATTTTAAACTAGAATACTGTTGTATTAATTCTTTACTTTCGATTTAACTCAGAACCCAAATCGCTATTATTTATATAAATATTTTTGAGACCTGAACGCAATTACGCTTTAAAAGCTGCCGCTTGCATATCTTGGACCCCCTAAGTATTTTTTTAAACAGTGAAACCTCTCCCCTCCCTACAGTATAGCCACATAACTCCTTATAGGTAATGGCAACAATAAAATCCAAACAGGTCGGGGTGGGGGAAAGGGGCATTTATCAGGCACTCACATAGTTGGCTTATCCAAAAAAAAAGAACGGATTTTGGTTTACTTACGATCCATAGGTAGAGCTAAAATCTGGCAAGTCTATGGCCACGGCCATGAAGACGTTCACCATGTCTGGGTTGGGGACGTAACCCCTGTCTGCTGTCTGATGCCAACGGATGTCTGTGAAACCAGTTGTGGCCCCTGGACTTGGATTATTTGGAGCCAACTGTTAATTAAAATGATCGACAATACATCTTTTGTGCTTTTCTTTTTTTTTTTGGGTTCGTTAATTAGTCTGCACTAGAGATACGTAATAAATCCAGAAAGAACCAGAGTAAATTAGTAGCGCATTAATGTTTACTAACTAGTGGTATTTCTTCTTCAGTAATCTATAGATACTCATAGAAGCATGAGATAAAAGCTAATGATTACATTGTACTTTTAAATATACTAATAACTTTTTGTCAGATTTTTTGGAGCATTTTGTTTTTTTGTGTTTCCTTTGACTTCAAAACAGCACAGAGAAAAATTTCATGAATATATGACTTTATTTAGTACTGCCTCATCGACACTGAAATTTTTAATCATTTTGAATGAATGTGAGTATTTATATATAAAGCACACAGAAAATGCTAGAAGGTTCTGGAAAGTTTTAGAAAAAATCTATACAATTTTAGAAGATTCTGAAAGGTTCTGTGAAATCTCTAGAAGGTTCTAGAAGCTTCTAGAAAAACGTGGAAAACTTGAGAAGGTTCCAGGAAATTCTAGAAATCTCTAGAAGTTTTGATTTTCATATAAATAGCCAGCTTCACCAATGCATTTCAATTTAGTTATAAAAATCAAGTGTTATAAGATCAAATGTTGCGGTTATATAAATATCATTCATTTAGTTATGACTACTAGGTCTAAAAGTGTTGTTCATTTAACTGGCATAGAAGTTGACACAAATCCCGTTTATTGAGCTAGGTACTTCCCCCAATTGAGCCTACTGGCCAATGGTATGTTTACAAACACAGCCGTCTGGCAGTCAGTTGGTACAATTTTTTCATAACCTATTTCTTTGCTTGTATACTGCCCAGCTGACATGCCAATGTTTATTGAGCTAGGTACTTCCCCAAATCGAGCCTACTGGTCAATGGTATGTTTACAAACACAGCCGTCTTCAATAAGACATTTGGGGGTAGTACAACTGGACCGAATGTGCTGCTATTCAAGCGCTTTAAGACGTTTTGGCCAAAAATAAGAATTTAGTATATGCCACGGTGTTCGACTGGAGCAAAATCTCAAGCCATTAAAAGAAGTCGTCACATTATGTTCAAATATCTTCCAAATGAAAGACAACTCAAGATATTTGCAACGTGAAGATTACAAAGAACTTTTGATTCTGAATCTTATCTTCCTTGGAGGAATTCCCCCCCCCCCCTTAGATTGGGGTGCGTTATCGTGTTCCAGGAGCTTATCACCATGCAAGGTGAATGTCTAAAATAATCTACATCATGAAGATTTATCTCTTCCGTCATCAATTCAAGCTGACTAAGCATGAAGACAGATCAGTTGCAGAATTTGGTATCTTTGCATCATTTCAGAAGTCAACAGAAAGTTGCCAATGACTGTGCCGAGCGGGGAATTGCACTTACGTCATCATTCAACTCATCTCTCACCAAATCAGAGCAGGAAAAGCAGTACTTGCTCCAAATAGTTTCCAGATGCAAAAAAATCAATGTGCTGAAGAGATCGCAACTTGAAGACCTTCAGAACTCACAGCACAGACTAAAAAACTTTTAAAGTGTATTTTTGAATGGCGTACTTAGAACTAATCTGCAGTCAGCTTAATGTGTCATGTAACTAGTATTATTTTACTGTTTAATTCCTACTGTGTAACATAACAGTTCTATGTTTTAAAAAAAAAAACAGCTTTTTTAACCTTGCAAAATTTTCATTTAATGCAACGTCCGTATACCAAAAAATACGAGATGACAAGAGCCCTGAGGCAGTATTTATAGGAGCCCAAATGGTGTGAAATTTGGTATATACACGTTTTAAATCACAGTGAACCAGAAAACTAAAATGCTCATGATAAAAAATCAACTTTTTTTTTTCCAATATATTATATATATAGTTCAGTGATGAATTCATAGTGCACAACTAAATTTAGAATTTTCATTTTCGGGAAAAAAAAAATAATTTATTAACATAATTGTCAAAACGTTTATTTCAAAAGTGTATAACTTTTATGCTGACCGAGGCTATCTTTAGCACAGTGGCGTAGTGAAGGGGCATCATGCCCCGGGCGCTACTCACAAATGGGCGCAAAATGGTATATTTTACATATAATATTATATGGTTTTCGAATGAGGGGGGTGTGTAGCTAAATGGTATTGTGCCCGGGCGCGAGTTAAGCTCACTACGCCACCGCTGGAGCATAATTAATTTTAAATTTGGCTAGAAACAAGAATAAACCAAACCTGTACAAATCCAAATGGAAACGTTGCACTTGTCTGACCATGGGACGCTTTGTTCCAGTTACTTCTCCAGTCGTTGATCATCGTCGGGAATGTGCAGTTGTACTTGTCTCTGGCCCCTGCCCCTGCATCACTCTCGCCTGTACCCAGGGGAAAGTTATGTTGAGGTATAGTTAGATTTCATCCAATGTCTATGTCACAGGCCGCAGACAAATAATCTAGGGCAATAGACTAACGCTATTAACTAGGGATCATCTGTCGCCTTTTCCTTACCTAGTTCTACTAACTAGGAATCATCTGTCGCCTTTTCCTTACCTAGTTCTACTAACTAGGGATCATCTGTCGCCTTTTCCTTACCTAGTTCTACTAACTAGGGATCATCTGTCGCCTTTTCCTTACCTAGTTCTACTAACTAGGGATCATCTGTCGCCTTTTCCTTAGCTAGTTCTACTAACTAGGGATCATCTGTTGCCTTTTCCTTACCTAGTTCTACTAACTAGGAATCATCTGTGGCCCTTTACCAACGAGTATGGTTCAACTTTTTATATCAAATTAATCAATAAAAAAAAAATGAATAGATTACAAAACCGATTCCCCATTTCTTCACGTTTTCGTGTTTCCTCTTGGGTCAGACCTAAATACTAGCCATACTTAGTGCTGATCGTATGGTTGCAGGATTAGCTCAACTTCGTCACCATTTTAAATTATAATTGTATATAAAAAAAAATCACACAGCAAAGCTATAACCCCCCATAGTAAATGTCATGCCCCCCTGGCATATGCCCGAGTTGTGAGAATCTTGAGCCGGCCCTGCTGGGAAACACGGTAAATAAAATATCTCTATGAAACGAGAGTTACACGCTTTCACTTTTATCAACAAACAAACCAAATGAACGTTTATATCGATGCAGCTCATACGATCTTGAATGGGCATGAATAGGCCCTTTGTGGATATATTCTGGAAAAAAGTATTACCTTGGTACCAGATAGCGCCGTAGATGGTCATGCCAAGTAAAGGATGTATCATAGAGTTCCACAGGACAGAACTGTTTCCTGGACCACCAAGACGGTACTTTTCTTTGGGGGAAACTTGCTTCAAATAACTAAATTGTGTTATGATAATAATAATAATATATAAAAATGTTTACTTCTCACAGTTTATCAAACACATTCCATAAATAAATAATTCAATGTGAATATTGTTGCTGTAATATACAGTTTCACCCAGTAGCTTAGGGAAAGTGCATGGGTTTATGACCCGTACTAGGAAGAGGCACCAAAAGAGCGTTGTTAAACGTTTTTGCACTTTTTGGAACGAGGGCGCCCAAAAAAAAAATTACATGGCACAGGGCGCCACAGCAGCTAGGTACGGCTCTGGTTTTACCTCTGTAAATCATAACAACCCATAACTCGAGAAACTCTTAATTTACAATTTGAATTATATCCCTTGAATTTCGACTAGCTTTATATTTGATCACCTAGCGCGTGATTTTGATGGCTTTCCCGGGGTACTTCTGGAATCACCTTTAAGCCACACATGAGATGCGTCCTATACAGTGACGGGGCATTATTTAATTTTATCCACAAATTTAAAGCTTTTCTTTTTTTTTCACAATTCGAATATTTTACATTTACCCATATAAAATAAAACAAAAATTACAATTATACATCACCATGACAATGAACAGGTGAAATCCTTTTTATGTATTTTTATATCGAAAACTGGCTTATAACTCGAGCAATGAGAAATGTGACCGATTTTCAGGTGCAGGTAAAGTAAGAATTTGGATTGATGATTATTATGAATATGTTTATTTATGTTCTTGATACTTAAGCAATGATCGAAAACTATTTGTAATTACTAACTCATTGTACGATTCTGGTTGGTCACTGTGGTCATCACTATGAACTCCGCAGTGGGCCAGAGCCTGGGGCGATGACCAGGCTTTCACAGGGGTGCCACCCCAGTCTGTAGCCACCAGGCCGATCGGGTAATGTCTCGCCTTGAAGATGGCCTTACCGAACAACCAGCAGACGGCGGAGAAGTAAGACCACGCTCCGTGGCCGACTGAGTCTACAGAAAACAAGATTTGGTAAAATTATAAACAGAGACATTTGGATGTCTTTATGTACACTACAGTAGACAGTGCGTTGATTTGAAGGGAGATCAGTGCCGTAGACTGGCGTAGAGAGCTTAACTCGCTCCCGGGGCACAATACCATTTTAATACCTTTTTTAGCGCCCCCTCCTCAATTTGAAAAGCGTATAATATTATATGTAAAATATACCATTTGGCGCCCCTTTGTGAGTAGCGCACGGGGCATGATACCTCCCAACTTTGCCCACTCCTCTCTACGCCTGTGAATGAGATCAAAGATGAGGGACCATGAGATTGTTATATTCAAAGGGTCGCAATTCTGGGATAATAGTGATTGGGGTATAAACAGGCTACTTCAACTTTTTTGTGTGTGTGATCCTTTCAATCAGGGATGAGCTGGCTCATAAAGGCCCTTAAAAGTGAAGTCTGAATGGTGTATTTTCCGCTTGTTTTTTGTTGTTTTACTTTAGCGAGATTTCCGTCATGTAATAAATTAAGATGAAGATTAAACAAAATGAATATATATTTTTTAATATAGTTCTTATTATAATCGCATCAAATTACCCTTTTTTATATTGAATAAACATTATCTACATTTTTTTTTAATTAATGCTTCTTTTTCCAAACCCGAAGAACCCACATCACAAATGCTTTACCGTCGCCAGTGGCGTAGCAAGGGGAGGCAAGGGGGCATCATGCCCCGGGCGATACTCACAAAGGGGCGACAAATGGTGTGTTTTACTTATAATATTATACATGGGAGCGCTAAAAAGGGTATTGTGCCCCGAGCCACTGACCGCCTCCCTAGGCCAGCATGCCCCTGTGATCTCTCATATCCGGTCACGTGAGATATGTAAATGTAAGGCCTGATTAAGAACTTTTTTTTTAAGAAAAATAAACACATTTACAAAGTCAATTAAAAAAAAATACAAAAATAAATAAATGTTAAACAAAATTTTAAAAATACATTTTGAGTAATAATTATTACAAACCGTTGTTAGCTTTAGACCAAGGTTCCTCAATTTTGATGACGTCATACAGAGGAGTGACTGACAGATCCATGTTGACGGTCATCACGCGAATGTTGGGATAGTTGTGGGCGTCGGCTATTTCCGCAGCAGCCCCGTCAATCTTTAATAAAGGAAATGAAAATGGCGCCTACTGCTATTTTCTTCTTCTCCTTCTCATTTTTTTAAAATTATATTTTTTGAAGTAATTTTCTTATCGTTAGTATATTAAAACATTTATTTTCAAAAAAAGTTAGAATATTATTTTTTTCATTTTCTTTACAGCCAAACTCTGATGGTGGCTGGTGATCATACCCTAATTAAAAAAAAAAGATATATTAATTCAGGGCCGGGCCAAGCCTATCTGCTACCAGAGCCAGTGCCTTAGCCAGCCCCGTAGCGTGAAAATTCTACAGCAGGGGCAAGGCATTCTACATCAGGGGCCAGGCAATAGCAGGGGGGGGGCAGGTAATACATTTTACTAAGTAGGGCAAATAAGCAGAGGGGGCCAGACAAAATGCAGGGGGCCCGGCCCCCTTGACCCCCACGCACGCTACGGGCCTGGCATTAGCGAACTTAACTCGCGCCAGGGGCACAATACCTTTTTAATATATTTAACCCCCGCCATTCGAAAACCATATAATATAAGCTATATGTAACATATACCATTTGGCGCCCCTTTGTGAGTAGAGCCCAGGGCATGACGCCCCCTCTTTCCCCACCCCTCACTACGCCTCTGGCTAGGCCTAACATTACCCCCTCCCCATGTCTATAGTTTCAAATTTGCTTATAGCCTACACATAATTTTTTTTTACAAAACTTATGACATTTACCGAATAGCATATGTATTTCTAAAATTTAAAATAGAACTGAATTTAGAGGATAGAATGGCATTCAATATTTGAATTATTAATTTTCGGCATTTCATAATTACAATTTATTGCAGTGTTTCATCTAAAACTAGCCAATGAGAGAATGGTATAACTGCCCCGTGTTTAATTATTCCATATATGCGTTCTACAATTTACGATTTTAGGCTGGCGATATATTTAATAAGAAAATGTGGCATCTAGAACTGAGCAAATGTCCTTTGAAATAAAGGATTCAATATTGATTTTTTCTCACGGACGTTAGCAAGGGGCTCAAGGGATAAAGGAGGCGATTTCAGCTCTACATTAACCTTATTGTTTTATTGCGTATTTATTATCTTAAGTAATATATTTTTTTTCAAAATAATGTAAATATGTAAGATTTTGGTAACCCTTTGAAGTTGCCGCCCAGGTGTTTTGCACCCTCTGGTACCATATTACAGTGGGGGCCCTAAATAAATCTGCACTTTTATGTTTAAATATATATATATACACAGACAAACACACCAAAACCACACACACACACACACACACATATGTAATTCAGGATTGTATAGAGTTATTGCTTTTAATTTTGTGTCAAACTGACCTGAAATACTGTCATTTGCATATTTGACTGACCCGAACAAATCCAGACATCGCCATAGATAACGTCAGTGATATTATGAGACACGCCCCCTGAGTCTACCCGGATGTTGACAGTGACACCTGCGTTGAACGGGTCCAGCACGAAGTTCCAGTTTCCGACACCTGCGGCCGGACCTTGAGATACAGTTGTCTCGTAGCTGTACGTCCTTGTGGCTGGTACAGTCACCAGCTGTGGTAATATTTAGAACATATTTCGTTAGTCTTTTAGTTACAATAATTATGCATTGTTTGCCTGTCCATTATACTAGTCCATAATAAAATAAAGCAAATATGATTATTGAGATGGAAATCATGATTAGACAAAAACAATCGTCAGTGCAATAGCTTAGAGAAGAAAATTTAGACGAAGTGTGCAGCTAATGTGTTTTTCTACATGTGTGTTGTAAACAAAGTAAATTCGGAAGTGCAACATGATAGACGTGCCACATTTAAATTATCAAAATATTCAGGACTAAGTGTGTCCCCAAAACAAAATCAACTCAAAGTAGTATTTCTTTAAATGTAATTGATTTACTCATTGACAAATTAAAATAAAAATGCAGCTGGCCTTCGAAATTGGCGCCCATGCTTTAATTTTTTAGTTATCTAAATTTCTATAAATCTTTTGTAAATTTTAATCAGTCTTACCGTTAATGTAACTTTCTGCCCGATACTTGGAGAAAATCCGTAAACATTCGCTCTTTGTGGAGCCTTTTGTAAAACCATGTGATTTTGGAAATGTTTAGCGAAGGCAAATGTGACTGCTCCAACTTTGGCATCTTTGGTTTGCCTGTCAAACATCCGACCTGAATATTACAGACATTAGAAATTAGTTGTCATTGTGTTATCAATTGGTAGATTCTTATTTCATTAAACTTTGTTTTGTTTTTTAATCAAAGTAACTGTTATACTTAATTTCTAAATTTCTATTCAAAAGCGAGATCATAATTATTATTTTGAATAGCTGTAATGTGACTATTGTAACTTAAACTACTAACTACCATTAATGGGGGTATTTGGTACAAAGTGCTCGCAGTAGAGCACCTACCGGGTACGTTTTTCTAGTAATTGTACTAGTACTTGAAACGTGGGTACTTGTATTTGCTTTTTTTTTAAAGCGTATGTATCGTATCCTCTTCTCTTACTCGTACTTGCAGCTTGTGTATGTGCACTTGTACTTTAAAAAAAGTGTGTACTTGTAATTGTACTAGTTCTTGCACCTTGGGTACTTATAATTGTATTTGTACTAGCAGCTTGTGTACTTATAAATATTTGAGTACTTGTACTCTTCACGTTGGGTACTTGTACTTGTATTCGTACTTACAGCTTGTGTACTTGTTCTCGTATTTTTACTTAAAAAAACATTTATTCCTCAAGGCATTTGTTCTAGAACTAAGATTGTCACTGATGAAGTCTTAAATATATCCCTGTACACTTATATTTTCATCCTGTTATTTGACTGGCATAAACAAATACTCATTTCAGTTGTTTCGTTGATTTTTTTTGTTGGTGTAAATTTTTATAAGCCTTTAAATGTCACAAACTGTCTATGCTAATTAATGTATTGATGCACTTATTAAACAGTTTTGTTTATATATTGCTTTGCGGCCTAGAAATGTAGAAGAACTCTAAAGCCATTGCAATTCCAAAATATTATAATACTAAACATTACAATAACAAATATTTCAATACCAAATATTACAAAAACTAATATTGCAATAACAAATATTACTATTACACATATTACAATACCAAATATTACAACATAAACACAAAGTGAACTTACTTTCAGCCTCGGCTGACATTTTGTACACATCCATGGCCGATGAGGCAGTCAGGCACAGCGCCAACAGAAACAGTTTGAGACCCATGACGATTAGCTGCTCACCTTCAGGGGCTGCTGCCTCAATCACGGTGTATCCAACTATATACTCACTGCTCCAGATATTTTGTTGTGTGCGAGGAGCAGAGTTAAAGACTCAACACTGTGGTCCGGACGTACTAAACAAGTGCAATTTTCTAGTATGTTGATCACATTCCAATATTTGGGTCTCTTTTCATCAAGTCACATGACCTGATATATCAGATAGACTACATTTCTTTATCTGATATAATGTAAACAGAGTTTTTTTTTAAAAAGTTTAAAACTTGTCCCTAGTACTTTATTGATAGTGGAAAGACAATCTTTACAAAAGGAGCTCAGTGCATAAAGTGAATAACAGAAATAATATATTAATAATAAAGATGATGGTTATTGTTGCTTTCACTGGATATCAATAGGTGTAAATAATTAAATATATTTTTTTTTTAAATTGTGGCGAAATGGGCGTTTTGTGGTCATTTTGAGAATAGAGTAAAAAGGTTACACTCTAATAAACATTTTATAATTCCCATTTTCTAGCTTTAAATTTCTATAAAGAGAGATTCAAAATTTACCCCAGTCAAAAATTGTATGTTCCAACAATTACTAATGCACGTTGGCTTAGTGTAAAAAAAGTTTCTCATCCTAATAACGACAAACAGATTTAAGATTGGTTTCTGCCTAAAAACATCAATTTTGATGTCCGAGAAAATATTATAAACGATCAGTGCAGAATTTACCTTTAAGCTACACGAGCTTTTGATTTGGCACCCCACTTTCTTGAGGGCTTCCAAAAATTGTAGGCCTTTATCAAGTCTAAATCCGGCCTTGAAAACGATATAAAAACGATGTCAAATTGTAAAAAAATCATGATTTCTATCAACAAAATTATAAGTATTTCTTAAAGTGAAGACATGACAAAAAATACTCGAACGTGTCGTTAATTTAAATGAGATAGTGGGTGGCGCTTTGGTAGTGAGTCGGATGTGCAGGTTTCGGGCTCCACTCCCGGCCGATCAAGTCAACTACGTCAGTCTAAAGCGGTGTATCAAATCCCACACCACTATCGGTTATGGTGAGGATGAAGTGGAGGCACTACATAAACCGTGCATTGGTGGGTTTTATAGGAAGTTCGAGATAAACGCGTCATCCTTTCAGTGACTTTACAAATTTCAAATGAGATGCTGTTATTCTACTGTGCCGGGCACAGTTATAATGTTTATTTACTGTAGGCGGCTACTGAGGAAAAAAACAACATTTGTCTCTTGTGGGAGGTCCACGGTATTTTGCTACCGTACATCTGTACTGGTAATCGATATAATAATAACAGAGATTGTAATCGAAGTTATAAATTATCTCCCCCCCAACAGTTCATCAAGTGTTTTACAGACATGCAAAGTTGTAAATAGTAAGAGGCGGAGGGGGGGGCGGTTTCCCCGAACGGCATTTACTTAGTCACTTGCGTCACTGGTCACCATTATAGTATGCACTGACACGGGAACGGGTGAGGACATTTTTTTTGGGTTTCGAGCGTAGGTTACGCCCATGCAGACGTGTACAAAATATTTGGAGCGAAACTCTTTGTTGCATAAACCAATGAATGCTAAAATATTTGCCAAGATTACTCTTTATAAAAAAATTTGAAACCATAAATTGTTTCAGGAGAAGTTAGTTATTGGTCAGAAGATGTGGGAGAAAAAAGAGCGGAACCATTCAGCAGCGAATTAAGGTCAATTAAGGTCTATTCAGGCATAGTGAAAAGATGATAAAATTGGTCCCCTCAGAAAGAAGAGTGAAAAAAATGATTTTGGGAGATTTGCCCTTCATACTTTTAAGCCATGTCGTGCGCCATGCGAGCTAGAATCTAAATTCGACTCTGGGACCATCAAAGCGAAATATTAGATCAATTTACTGTTTCACACATCTCACAAAAAGAATACAGTTGCAAAACTTCTTTTAAACCATTACAGTGCAGAAGTAGAGCTTATTTAATTTTTTCGGTGACCTTTACATGGACAAATTTATTATACTGAGCCATGGCCCATTTCTCTTGTAGCTGTGTATGTAGTCATTTTAATATCAGATAATTGATCAATATTGATACACATTGGTTATCACGAACAGAGAAAACAAAGTTAAACATTGTCTGTTTGTAAAATATTCAAACTGTGAGAAGTACTTCAGTCGACAGGGTTCCCTCATGGTTTATCAATAAATTGTTTTAATTAATTCGAATTCATTAAAAACAATCTTTATTTTAACAAATTTGACATTTCAATGAATTCGACTTTTTAATTACGTTTATATTTTAATACATTCGATTAGTCAATAAATTCGATTATTTAATAAATTTGATGTTTTACTATATATATGATAATTTAGAACGGTGGGCGTGCTGAAGCAGCCATGAAGATATTTTCACAAAGGCGCCACAGGAGACATCTAGCGGAGATTGTGATTCATGCAAACTTTTTCTTGAAAAGCTTTGGTACACGCTTTGTAATTTATCCTTTACATTTATGGCTTCGTTAACAATGTAATATCAATTTAAAAGAATAGACAAGTCTAATTGATGGTTTATATTGCTGAGATAAAATGTGAACGAAACTTTGTACAATTTCACTTTTATTAAAACTGCATCAATACATTTTATTTTCAAATGATGATAATAAAATGACAATGCATGGTGTTAACTCAAACATTATGTATCTGTACAAATGCAATAATAAAATGACAATAAACAATTTTAACCTAAACATTGTGTGTCTGTACAAATTCAATAATAAAAGGACAATAAACAATTTTAACCTAAACATTGTGTGTCTGTACAAATTCAATAATAAAAGGACAATAAACAATTTTAACCTAAACATTATGTATCTGTACTAATTCAATAATAAAAGGACAATAAACAATTTTAAACTAAAAATTATTTCTGTATATCAATTTAATTAGAAAATAGCAATATATACACATAAGAAAAAAAAACGATATATAATTTTAGCGAAACATTATTAATGTGAACCATTTCAATAGAAAATTGTCAATGTGTGTTGTAGAACGGGTCCTGTAAATACGAAACAAATATATACACTTCCCAAAGGATTGGATAATTAGTTCATGATGTGTACTGGATGATCAAATGTAAAGTATAGATCTCCGTTTGGTTTATAATCAGCGTAGGACACAAAGGGCGGGGCGGGCAGACTGTGGGTCGTCTCGTATACCGCACACCTATGTAGGGCGCAGGGGGACTCACTCCAGGCGTAACGGAGTCCGGTGATTTTCTCCCCTGTGTGGCAGACGTCGGGCTTCAGTGTGACGGTCGTGTTGGTGTGAGCGGTGATAGGATCGGCCACCCATCTTAGGTGAGCACACTGGACCTGGGGAATGGGATGAAATGAGCAGGTAACAGTCATACAGCTCGAACATAATAACAATGGTAATAAAAATTAAAGAAATTCACTTGTAGCTGAGTGGACGTTTACCAACATTCACCAGAGCCTCTAAGGTCGGTGGTCGGTGCAGCGGATGCATGCAGTTATCACACAAATTTGTCTTCATCATCCAATTACATTTCAATTATTTATTATTAAAAAAAAAAAAATCTCCCTCTTGGGAAAAACCCTCCTGGCCACACAACTCTTTTCCCCCCCCCCACAAGGTCGATAATGATAAAAACGATGTTAATGAAGACGATGATACGTTTACCTCAAAGCCGTCATTGATGACGATACGCAATGTCCAGGTTTGACCATAGTCCACGAGTAGACCAGCCGGTGTTAAATGAGATCCCGTGGGCAGCGGGCCATGGTATATACCAGCCTGGTGGTAGGCCACACCTAGACCACTCAATGCGAGTCTCGAGCCAATATCTTTCTTATAACGAGGATGGACGCTGACAAAAAGACAACAACAAATTAGTGTATGGCATTCGTTGTGCTCTCCAAAACATGAAAACAACTTCAATAAACCTCTTTACCGGAGAAAAAAATTAAGTAAAACAGTAAAATAGTAAAAAAAAAATTTTATAGGCCCCAACATATTATACATGGAAAAAAAATACTTTTAAGTTTTACCCTTGGGCCGTTTTTAGGCTAATGGGGCCATTGACTAAGGTAAATTATGGGGCCCTTGATCAAAGTACATTTGGTGTCTTTAACAAAGTTACATTTAGGTGGCCCTAGCGAATATTATATTTGAGGACCATTGACTAACACAAATCAATGTTGGTACAATATAAGATATTTGCTTTTGGGTCCCAAGGAAAGGGTTATATATATATATATATTTTTTTTTTGGTTTCGGGCAGATCGATTTTTTCCTGAATGTATTTTAAACTGGAATACTGCTGTATTAATTCTTTACTTTCGATTTAAAGCAGAGCCCAAATCGCTATTATATATATTTAAGACCTGACACAATTACGCTTTAAAAGCTGGCGGACCCCTAATTTTTTTTTAAACAGGGAAACCTTTCACCTCCCTACTGTATAGTCACCTAAGTCTTAAAGGTAATGGCAACAAAAAAATCCAAATAGGGCGGGGTGGGGGAGGGAGCTATTATCAGGCACCCACCTAGTTGGCTTATCCAGAAAAGGTAGGATATTGATTTACTTACGATCCATAGGTAGAGTTAAAATCTGGCAAGTCTATGGCCACGGCCATGAAGACATTCACCATGTCTGGGTTAGGGACGTAACCCCTGTCTGCTGTCTGATGCCAACGGATATCTGTGAAACCAGTTGTCGACCCTGGACTTGGGTGATTTGGCGCCAACTGTTAATTAAAATTTGTGTTTTTCCTTTTTTTGGTTCGTTAATTAGACTGCACTAGAGATACGTACACATCTTAAAAGAACCAGACACATGAAGAGTAAATTAGTAGAGGCGTAATTATGTTTACTAACTAGTGGTATTTCTTCTTCGGTGATCTATAGATGCACACAGAAGCATGAGATAAAAGCTATTGATTTTATTGTACAGTACTTTATAATATATATATATATATATATATATATATATATATATATACTAAACAAATACATTTATATATATATATATATATATATATATATATATATATATATGTGTGTGTGTGCGTGTATATAGTTCAGTGATGAATTCGTAGTACATCATTACATTTAGACTGTTCATTTCTGGAAACAAATTATCAGGAGTATTATTACATTTTAAGTTTGGCTAGAAACAAGAATAAATCAAACCTGGACAAATCCAAATGGAAACGTTGCGCTTGTCTGACCATGGGACGCTTTGTTCCAGTTACTTCTCCAGTCGTGGATCATAGTCGGGAATGTGCAGTTGTACTTGTCTCTGGCCCCTACCCCGGAATCACCCTCGCCTGTAACCAGGGGAAAGTTATGGGTATGGTTAGATTTCATCCTATGTAAGTGAAAAAGAAATAATAATTTCAAGAGTGATTTCCCATGTAATGAAATTATCGTGTTGCTTCACTGTTGTGTCAGACCTGAATACTAGCCTACTTAGCACTTGTCCTATAGTTTTTAACAATCAGGATAAGCTCAACTACATCACCATTTAAAATTACTATTATAAAAAAAAAAAAAAAAAGCTTTATGTAACCAATAAGTAAATGTCATTCCCCAGGCAGATGTCCGAGTTATCAGAATCTTGAGCCGGCACTACTGGGAAACAAGGTAAATAACATACCTCTACGAGTTACTTTTCATACCACACGCACTTTTGAAATGCTTGTATTGATGCAACTCATAAAATCTTTGAATATACATGTATATATATATATATATATATATATATATTTATTTATATATATATATATATATATATATATATATATATAGGAAAAAGTATTACCTTGGTACCAGATAGCGCCGTAGATGGTCATGCCAAGTAGAGGATGTATCATAGAGTTCCACAGAACTGAACTGTTTCCTGGACCACCAAGACGGTACTTTTCTTTGGGAGAAACTTGCCTCAAATAACTAAATTGTGTTATAATAATAATTATAATATATAATTAATGTATAATTCTAACAATTAATCAAACACATTCCATAAATAAATAATTCAATGTGAACACTGTTGCCGTAATATACAGTTTCACCCAGTAGCTTAGGGAGAGTACATCGGTTTGTGCGCCGAAAGAGCGATGTTCTTGCATTTTTAGATTGGGAGGAGGGCGCCCAAAAATAAATTAACCTGCACAGGGCGCCACAGCAGCTAGGTACGGCTCTGGTTTTACCTCTCTAAATTATAACAACCCATAATGTGAGAAACTCATAATTTACTATTCCAATTATAACTCCTGAATTTCGACTAGCTTTATATTTGAACACCTAGCGCGTGATTTTGATGGATTTCCCGGGGTACTTCTCCTCATTGCTAGAACCACCTTTAGTTGCGTCCTATACAGTGACGGGGAGTTATTTAATTTTACCCACAAATTTAAAGCTTTTCCTTTTTTCCACAGTTCGAATATTTTACATCTCTATACTTATAAGACGCATTTGTTGTCTGTCTGTCTGTTCCCTTATAACTCAAGATCCAGACAGCCAAATAACGTGAAATTTGGTATACGTACACATAATTACATGGGGAAGGTTATAGGACATGTTTCGTTTCATCTCGATGGGTAGTTTAATTGTAATAAATTATTTTTATTTTAGTATTTATATTAAAAGTAATCTCGAAGGCGCCATAAATAAAACTCTTCTGTGACGTCATTTCCTGATGATACATTTTTAAAAGAGGGGCAACTTCCGGAAACTCCAATTGTTACATGGTGAAATCAATAGTCATATCTATTTACCTAATCGTTTTATGTATTCAGAAGATTAAAATTAAAGGTGCACTTTAATAAACCGAAACACGTTAATTAAAATGTTTCTGTGACATTATTAACCTTATTAATACAATACAATCAATGGGTAGTTTAATTGTAATTAATTATTTTAGTATTTTACTATATTAAAGTATTCACGGTATGGGATCGCCTTCACTATAAATAAAAATCCTCTGTGACGTCATTTCCCGATGAACTTGCGCGCGGGTGCTTTAAATGTTATTGCATTCAAATTGTATCAATGCACAGGGAATTCCTTGTATTCGCGCACCAAGTGAATGTGTAATTGAACGGACGGAGAAGAAAGGGTTAGGGACGGGAAAAAAAAGAAAATATTGTTGTCGTTTTTTTTCATGCTGCAAGTACCCAGCTTTCCCGGGATTAAAATAAGGTTTTCTGTTTAAGAAGCGTAATTTGACGTTTAATTGTACAGAGAGAGGGAGGGGGGAGAGAGATAAAGAGAGAGGGGGGCAGGGAGGGAGAAGGGGGAGGGGGCAGGGAGGAAGAGGGAAGGAGGGAGGAAGGGGAGGTGGAGAGAAGGAGGGAGGGAAAGGAGAGAGGTGGTAGGGAGGGAGATAAAGGGAGAGGGAGGGTTGGAGAGAGAGAGGGAAGAGAAAGGGAGGGAAGGAAAGAGAAAGGAAGGGGAGGGAGTAGAGAGGGAGGGAGAGAGGAGGGAGGGAGAGAGATAAAGAGGGAGGGAGAGAGTGATAAAGAGAGAGGGGGGAGGGAAAGGGAAGGAGGGGGCAGGGAGGGAGAGGGAAGGAGGGAGGAAGGGGAGGTGGAGAGAAGGAGGGAGGGAAAGGGAGAAAGGTGGTAGGGAGGGAGATAAAGAGAGAGGGGGCAGGGAGGGAGAGAGAGGAAATGAGGGAGGGAGGGGGAGAGAGAGGAAGAGAGGGAGAAGGAGGGAGGGAGAAAGGAAAGAGGGAGAGAGGGGTAGGGAGGGAGAGAAAGGGGAGGGAAGGAGAGAGGGAGAGAGAGTATGGGAGAAATAGGAGGGAGTGAGAGATAAAGAGAGAGAAGGGGCAGGGAAGGAGGGAGGGAGGAATGTGGAGAGAGGGGGGACGGGGTGAGAGAAAGAGGGAGGGAGATAGGGAGAGAGAGTGAGATGGGAGAGTTCGGGAGGGAAGGAGAGGGAGGTAGGGAGAAAGGGAGGGAGGGAAAGAGAAAGGGAGAGAGGGAGTAGGGAGAAAACAAAAGGTAAACAGAAAACCTCATTTTAAACCCGGGCAAAGCCGGGTACTTGCAACAAGTTTACCCATATAAAATTTTAAAAAAATTACAACTATACATCACCATGACTATGAACAGGTTAATCCTTTTTATGTTTTTTTATATCGAAAACTGGATTATAACTCGAGCAATTCGGAATTTGACCGATTTTTCAGGTGTAGATTAAGTGAGAATTTGGATTGATGATTAATATGAATATGTTTATTTATGTTCTGGATACTTAAGCAATGATAGAAAACTATTTGCTTGTACTAACTCATTGTACGATTCTGGTTGGTCACTGTGGTCATCACTATGAACTCCGCAGTGGGCCAGAGCTTGGGGCGATGACCAGGCCTTCACAGGGGTGCCACCCCAGTCTGTAGCCACCAGGCCGATCGGGTAATGCCTCGCCTTGAAGATGGCCTTACCAAACAACCAGCAGACGGCGGAGAAGTAAGACCATGCTCCGTGGCCAACAGAGTCTACAGAAAACAAGATTTAGTAAAAGAATAAACATAAACATTTGGCTGTCTTTATGTACACTACAGTAGACAATGCGTTGATTTGAAGGGAGATCAGTGCCGTAGACTGGCGTAGAGAGCTTAACTCGCTCCCGGGGCACAATACCATTTTAATACCTTTTTAGCGCCCCCTCCCCAATTAGAAAACAGTATAATATTATATGTAAAATATACCATTTGGCGCCACTTTGTGAGTAGCGCACGGGGCATGATACCTCCAACTTTGCCCACTCCTCTCAACGCCTGTGAGTGAGATCGAAGATGAGGGACCATGAGATTGTCATATTCAAAGGGTCGCAATTCTGGGATAACAATGATTGGGGTATAAACGGGCTACTTCCACTTTTGTATGTGTGTGTGTGATCCTTTCACTCAGGGAAGAGCTGGCTCATAAAGGACCTTAAAAGTGAAGCCTGAACGGCGTATTATCCGCTTGTTTTTTGTTGGTTCAACTTTGGCGGGATTTCCGCTCTGTAATTAGTTAAGATGAGGATTAAACATTAATTAACAGATATTGTTTAATATAGTTCTTATTACAATTGCATTTAATGACCTTTTTTCATTGAATAAACACTATTTACTTTTTTTTAATTAATGCTATTTTTTCCAAACCTAAAGGCCCACATCACAAATGCTTTACCGCCGCCAGTGGCGTAGCGGATGGAGGGGGTAAGGGGGCATCTTGCCCCGGGCGATACTTACAAAGGGGCGCCAAATGGTATATTTTACATATAATATTATACATGGGGGGCGCTAAAAAAGGTATAGTGCCCCGGGCGCGAGTTAAGCTTCTCCACGCCACTGATCGCCTCCCTTAGCCAGCACGCCCCTGAGATCTCTCATCTCCGGTCACGTGAGATATGCAAATGTAAGGCCTGATTAAGAACTTTTTTTTTTTAAGAAAAATTAACACATTTACAAAGTCATTTAAAAAAAATACAAAAAATAAATAAATGTTAAACAAAACAATAAAAATATATTTCGAGTAATCATTATTACAAACCGTTGTTAGCTTTAGACCAAGGTTCCTCAATTTTGATGACGTCATACAGAGGAGAGACTGACAGATCCATGTTGACGGTCATCACGCGAATGTTGGGATAGTTGTGGGCGTCAGCTATTTCCGCAGCAGCCCCGTCAATCTTTAATAAAGGAAATGAAAATGGTGCCTACTGCTATTTTCTTCTTCTCCTTCTCATTTTTTAAAATTATATTTTTCGAACAGTTTCTTATCGTTAGTATATTAAAACATTTATTTTCAAAAAAAGTTAGAATGTTCTTTTTTTCATTTTCTTTACAGCCAAACCTTGAGGGTGGCTGGTGATCATACCCTATAATAATTTAAAAAAAAGATATATTAATATTAATTCAGTGCTGGGCCAAGCCTATCTGCTGCCAGAGCCAGTGCCTTAGCCAACCCTGTAGCGTGAAAATTCTACAGCAGGGGCAAGGCATTCTACATCAGGGGCCAGGCCATAGCTGGGGGGGGCAGGTAATACATTTTACTAAGTAGAGCAAATAAGCAGAGGGGGCCAGACAAAATGCAGGGGGCCCGGCCCCTTGGCCCCCCGAAATCTACGAAAACCATATAATATTAGGCTATATGTAAAATATACCATTTGGCGCCCCTTTGTGAGTAGCGCCCAGGGCATGATGCCCCTCTTTCCCCACCCCTCACTACGCCTCTGCCTAGACTTATCATTACCCCCTCCCCATGTCTATATTTTCGAATTTTCTTATAGCCTACACATTATTTTTTTTTACAAAACTTATGACATTTACCGAATACCTTATGCATTTCTAAAATTTAAAATAGAACTGAATTTAGAGGATAGAATGGCATTCAATATTTGAATTATTAATTTTCGGCATTTGATAATTACAATTTATTGCAGTGTTTCATCTAAAACTAGCCTATGAGAGAATGGTATAACTGACCCGTGTTTTATTATTCCATACATGCGTTCTACAATTTACGATTTTAGGCTGGCGATATATTTAATAAGAAAATGTGGCATCTAGAACTGAGCTAAAAAAATATCCTTTGAAATAAAGTATTCGATATTGATTTTTTCTCACGGACGTTAGCAAGTGGTTCAAGGAATAAAGAATGCGATTTCAGCTCTACGTTAACCTTGTTGTTTTATTTTAATAAAAAAAATTATAGGTTTTGTAAATGGTTCAAATTTCCTTTCACTATTGCGTATTTGTTATCTTAAGTAATATATTTTTTTCAAAATAATGTCAATATGTAAGATTTTGGTAACCCTTTTGAAGTTGCCGCCCAGGTGTTTTGCACCCTCCGGTACTATATAGTGGGGACCCTAGATAAATCACCTGAACTTTTATGTTTAAATATATATACACACAGACAAACACACCAAAAACACACACACATATGTAATTCAGGATTGTATAGAGTTTATGCCTTTAATTTTGTGTCAAACTGACCTGAAATACTGTCATTTGCATGTTTGACTGACCCGAACAAATCCAGACATCGCCATAGATGACGTCAGTGATATTATGAGACACGCCCCCAGAATCTACCCGAATGTTGACAGTGACACCTGCGTTGAACGGGTCCAGCACGAAGTTCCAGTTTCCGACACCTGCAGCCGGACCTTGAGATACAGTTGTCTCGTAGCTGTACGTCCTTGTAGCTGGTACGGTCACCAGCTTTGGGCATATTTAGAACATATTTCGTTAGTCTAATAGTTACAAGAATTATATATTGTTTGTCTGTCCATTATATTAATCCATAAAACAATTAAAGCAATTATGATTATTGAGATGGAAATCATGATTAGACAAAAACAATCCTCAGTGCAATAGCGCAGTGAAAAACATTTTGATGAAGTGACCAGCTAATGTGAAAAGAATATTACTTTGTTGTTTTTCTACATGTGTGTTGTAAACATATTAAATTCGGAAGTGCAAAACGATAGACGTGCCAGATTTAAAACATCAAAATATTTAGGACTAAGTGTGTCTCCAAAACAAAATCAACTGAAAGTAGTATTTCTTTAAATGTGATTGATTTACTCATTGACAAATAAAAAAAAATGCAGCTCGTCTTCGAAATTGGCGCCCACGCTTTCATTTTTTAGTTATCTAAATTTCTATAAATCTTTTGTAAATTTTAATCAGTATTACCGTTAAAGTAACTTTCTGTCCGATACTTGGAGAAAATCCATAAATATTCGCTCTTTGTGGAGCCTTTTGTAAAACCATGTGATTTTGGAAATGTTTAGCGAAGGCAAATGTGACAGCTCCAACTTTGGCATCCTTGGTTTGCCTGTCAAACATCCGACCTGTATATTACAGACATTAGAAATTAGTTTTCATTGTGTTATCAATTGGTAGATTATTATTTCATTAAACTTTGTTTTGTTTTTTTAATCAAAGTAACTATTATACTTAATTTTAATTTCTATTCAAAAGCGTCTCTCATCAAGCCAGGTCATAATTATTATTTTGAATAGCTGTAATGTGACTATTTTAAATTGAATTACTAACTACAATGTATGGGGGTATTTGGTACAAGGTGCTCGCACTTCACTAGAGTACCTACCGGGTAAGTTTTTCTAGTAATTGTACTAGTACTTGATACGTGGGTACTTGTACTTGCTTTTTAAAAAGCGTATGTAACCTCTACTCGTATTCGTACTGGAGTTTGTGTACTTATAAATATTTGAGTACTTGTTCTCTTTTTTTCACCTTGGGTACTTGTACTTATTATATTCGTACTTTGTGTACGTGTACTATTACTTGTAAAAAACCTGTATACTGATACTCCTACTTGCATCTTGGATACTTGTACATGTATTCGTACCTACAGCTTGTGTACTTCAAAAATATCTATTCCTACAGGTATTGGTTCTAGAGCTAACAATGTCATTGATGAATACTTAAATTTATCTCTGTACACTTATATTTTCATCTTGTTATTTGACTGGCATAATTTAAATTCATTTTCGTTGTTTTCGTTGGTGTAAATTCTTATAAGCCTTTAAATGTCATATACTGTCTATGCTAATTAATGTATTGATACTCTTAATATACAGTTTTCTTATATATTAATCTGCGGTCTAGAAATGTAGAAGAATGCTACATCTATTGCAATACCAAATATTAGAAAACCGACCATTACAATAACAAATATTACAATACCAAATATCACAATAACTAATATTAAAATACCAAATATCACAATACTAAATATTACAATCACAATTATTACTATCGCAAATATTACAATACCAAATATAACAACATAAACACAAAGCGAACTAACTTATTTCAGAATCGGCAGACATTCTGTACACATCCATGGCCGAGGAGACGGTCAGGCACAGCGCCAACAGAAACAGCTTGAGACCCATGACGATTAGCTGCTCACCTTCAGGGGCTGCTGCCTCACTCACGGTGTATCCAACTATATACTCACTGCACCAGCTATTTTGTTGTGTGCGAGGAGCCGAGTTAAAGACTCAACACTGTGGTCCGGACGTACTAAACAAGAGTAATTCCTAGTATGTTGACCACATTCCAATATTTGGGTCTCTTTTCATCAAGTCACATGACCTGATATATCAGATAGACTACATTTTTTATCTGATATAATGTAAACAGCGTTCTTTTTTTTTAAATTAATCTCATCCTAATCACGACAAACAGATTTAGGACTGGTTTCTGCCTAAAAACATCAAATTTTTTGAGGGAAGTCCGAGAAAATTAAACGATCTGTGCAGGATTTACATATAAGCTACATAAGCTTTAGCTTAGGGCCCCCACTTTCTTGAGGGCCCCCGAAAATTTTAGGCAAAGATGACAATATTGGTCCCCTCAGAAAGAAGAGTGAAAAAAGTGTTATTGGGAGATTTGACCTTCCGACGTCGATGCCCCGGTCGTGCACCATGCTAGACTCTAAATTCGCCCCTGGGAATATCAAAGCGAAATACTACATCGTTACTGTTTCACAGATCTCACAAAAAGAATACAGTTGCAAAACTTCTTTTAATCCATTCAGTGCAGAAGTAGAGCTCATTAATTTACGCTGACCTTTACGTGGACAAATTTATTATACTGAGCCATGGCCCATTTCTCTTGTGTATGAAGTCATTTTAATATCAGATAATTGATCAACATCGATACACATTGGTTATCACGAACAGAGAAATAAAGATAAACCTTGTCTGTTTGTAAAATATTCAAATTGTGGGTATTGATTGAGTGTCCACAGGGTTTCCTCATGGGTAATCAATATAAATAATGGTTTAATTCATTCAATATTTGTGTTTATAAGTTCGTCATTATTATTAAATTTGACATTTTCATCAGTTCGATATTTTAATACCATCCAGTTCGATATTTTAATACCATCAATATTTTAATAAAATCGATATTTTAATAAAATCGATATTTTGATAAAAATCGATATTTTAATAAAAATCGATAATTTAATAAATTCGATAATTTAATAAATATGTTTTATAATATACGATAATTTAGAAGGTTGAGCTTGTAACCTAGAACATAGATCTGCACCTCATTTCAGAGCTAAATGATAACAACATCGTTCAGGGTTTATCAGGAAATACTATTCGATCTTTACTGCCTGAATTAGTTCTAAGAATCATTTCGTGATATAAACTGTACGCTACTTGAAACATTGTTATTATGTACATTAGTGTTTTGTTTTGGTGTGTGAAGTCTATGAAAGGTTGAGATGTTGATCTGTTAGAGCCCCTATTAGGCACTAATAAGTCGGCTTTCAAAGTGCCCGTCTTTCATCCCCAAGACAGCCGAAAGTGATATGGCCTTGGAAGGACTTTGAAGATGACCTGAAATATCATTGGTTCTCACGGGAAATATATACGGGGAGCCGCATGCCGACGGTAAATCACTTTACCACACGAACATCCGTACCCGTCAATTCTTTTCGTCAATGGCCGGTAGCCCCCAAGCCGATGTTCACATTGGCTCAGGCCCGTAGCGAGCCCGGCCCCCTTCATGCGTTTTGTCTGATCCCCCTCTGCTAGTTTGATCTACGTAATAACATTTAGTTTCTGCCCCCCCCCCTGCTGTTGCCTGGCTCCTGCTGTGGAATGCCTAGCCCCTGCTGTAGAATTTTCACGCTACGGGGCTGCATTGGCTGATTAACGTATGACTATTGGTCTGGTAACAAACATTGGCCGTAACACTCACGTTGATATTGCTTTGATGAATATTATACTGATAATGTGATTACTAAAATACATAGCTATAATATGATGATAATAATAATAATAAGCAGGCACCAAATCTCACACGTGACTTGGTCTTTTGGCAGAGTGTCTTCAGATCCTGGAGAGATTTAATGGAGCTTCAGCCATCTACTGTCCATTCATCTTGATTTGCGAAAAAAAATAGGTGCGATGCCGTCATTGGTGACGATACGTAATGCCCAGGTATGACCATAGTCCACAAGTGGACCATCTGGTGTTAAATGAGATCCCGTGGGTAGCTGATCCTGGTATATACCATCCTGGTAGTAGGCCCAATATCTCTCTTATACCAAAGATGGACTCTGGCGAAAGGAAAAGAAGAAGTAAAACAGCGAAAACATCTTCCTTTCAATTCTTGACGGAAGAACCGGTCTTCAGTTCAAATATATATATAAACATATTACGAAAGTACATGTTAAACAATCTACAAAAGTGTTTCTTACGGCCCCGAGGGTGAATTAAAATCTGACAAGTCTATGGCCACGGCCATGAAGACGTTCACCATGTCTGGGTTGGGGACGTAACCCCTGTCTGCTGTCAGATGCCAACGGATGTCTGTGAAGCCATTTGTGATTTCTGGACTTGGATGGTATGGAGCTAAATGTAAGAAAAAGGAATCAATACAAATAGTATATATATATATATATATATATATATATGTATAATCAATACAAATAGTATATATATATATATATATATATATATATATATATATATATATAGTTTGTGCTTTTTTTAAAAAGCAAAGCATTTAAAAGCACTATTTCGGCGCCCCTTGTTTTTTGCCACCCAGTGCGGATTGTGCGGCCCCACTACCCTTTCTACTGCAATGGTTTTGTGGTTTTCTGTCCACCTAGAAGCTATGTAAATGGGTTTGAGCCCGTAACCCACAGCATGCAGAAAGGGCATATAACCAAAGCACTCTCTAGAATCTAATATTCTTTATATTTTTAAATTATCAATTAAAAGCGAACAGAGATCCAAACCTGTTCAAATCCTAAGGAAAAGATTGCGCTGGTCTGGTCATGCGACGCTTAGTTCCAGTTACTTCTCCAGTCGTTGATCATCGTTGGGAAAAATCATGTTCCTGAATCACTCTCGCTTGCACACAATGGCAAGTTGTATTTAATTTTTAATCAACCCATCAAAGTCATACTAGCATCAATTAATACAAATATAGGCTAAATAAATACAATTTATCAATGACAAGTAACGTGGATCAAAAAAGCTTATGACAAAAACTGTAATCAATATAGTTGTTTTTTTTTATTTTAAAAGCGGGTTATGAGATTCTCTTAGCTATTTTTTTTTGTCAACCTTGAATATATCAGAAAGGCTAATGAGGAAAATGTTTACTTGTCACGAATGTGTATTTCAGGCTTCTCAATCTGTAAACCGCAAAATACATTAGCTTTAAAGTAAATGTATTGTAACTTCGAAAGTATAGTTTTGACAAAATAATAATAAGATAATGTTCAAGTTTACTGTTCCAAGATTTCAAAAAGTGTGAGAACCTCTTCTATAGATAACAGGTGCGACTGAAATTTTTGCCTGTCTCTGGCGCCATGCTGATACGAGTCAATACTCAATTCACATTGTTTTAATACAATATTACATAACAAAATCATTAAAAAAAAACATTACGAGATTAATTCTGGTTGCGTACAACGTTCGTAATTATATTTTTCCAAAGATTACATTTAAAGAGTTGAGAAAATTGGGGAAACCAGTAATTATTTGTGGATCTGCAGCATCAACTAAGAAAAATCGGGAAACCTACAGTTTCTTTAACATGAAATTGAAACATATAATTTGTTTTGAGCTCTGTTGATGTCAAGGTATGTGTCGCTAAGTTAAAGTAAATAAAACATGTATCACGAGATCATTTTTTTTTATCATTTTATATTAATTCAAATAAGATGTATTTTATTATTTACTTACTGATATTGAACAAGAATTTAAATACCAAATTTCAAGAAAAAGATAAGGTTTTGGTTTAGAAATAAATACTATAGCCATATATACGCTTTTATTTTTAAGTTGAAAAGGAGTTCGTTTGTACACTAAAGTATCATTTGTTATTAAGTTGGAATAGATGTAGATAAAATTTTATAATATAAAGAAATCATTTTGCAAAATCTATTTTTATCCCCAAATTCACCAAAGGTAGTCTGTATCTTGGAATTCTTTTGAAATTTTATTAAACGACTATATGCTTATTACACGTGCCTGAAACGTTTCTATGTATTGGCAACATCAATAGTGTTTTGAAACTACATTATCATTTATAAAGCAAATAAAAAATGTATTATTAATGTAAATTTATATGTTATTTTACACCAGTGGGTTTATAGGCTACCATTTGGAATTTAATTTGAAAAAAATAATCAAAACCCCCACTTTTTTTGAAAAAAAAAGCTTGTATTAAAATGCACTATAACTACTAATATTATAGAAATGTGTGAAGTCCCTGAAAGGATGAGATGAAATCTCTTAGATCCTATAAACCACTAATGGAACGGTTTTTATGGTGGTGCCCTTCTTTCATCCCCACCATAGCCGATAGTGCAATGGCCATGGAGGCACCACGGGAGATATATCGGGAACTTGAGCCAAGACATAAAAAATTTCCTTGGTCCTCACCGGGGATCGAACCAGGTACCTTCACGTCGACAGTCGAGCGTCCTACCGTCCCCTTATCATACAAATAGCTGAATCAGTCATCATTACTAAAACTTTAAGCTTGGCTTCCCGTCCAGATACATTTAAAGAGATTATTTATTTATTAATTGCTTTTATTTTTACGCACCAGTTAACAGAGTATGTTGATTAGTCATCTCGAAATGCAGCACCTAGGGCAGGGGTCGGCAACCTGCGGCTCGCGAGCCGCATGCGACTCTTTCGATGTCAAGTTGCGGCTCTTTCAATATCAAATTGCGGCCTAATCAAAAACCATAATATTAAAACAACAATTTTCATGGCTCTTAAAAAAAAACTGAGAAAATTGTAAATTATAACTTTTAGCTCTTCCGTCTCAGAGGTTGCCGACCCCTGTCCTAGGCCAATTAAAGATCATTTGTTTTATGTATTCTTCGTGTTTTTTAATGTTTTTTTTTTTGTATAAAAAAATACCCAATTATAATGTTTGCAAACTTAAAGTGTAGGTATTTTTTCTAAATAATGATATTTTCAGATAGTACAGTAACATATAAACATATACAACTTTTCAAACTGAGAGGATTATTTACTTGTGTATCGAAAATGGTCCCTCTTTTTAAAAAAAAATAATGTACAATTTATTTTCTTTTAAAAAGTGATTTAAATGCACCCCTCCCTCCTTTCCTCTCCAATCTCAATACCAATGTTGGATGTCGAAATTCCTTAAATCATGCTTTTATTGCATCATATACTATCACACATTAGACTTAGTAAACAAAACGACCACAATAAAGTGACAATAAAGGCTTAGGTGCAAGTTGGTAGGTGGGGGGGGGGGAACAAAACGACCACAATAAAATGACAGCTTAGGTGCAAGTTGGTAGGTGGGGGGGGGGAGAGGGGGCCCCACCAAAAAGTTTCCAATCAGGCCACGCACATACTAAGGCCGGCATGTCATGTATGTATCTATAGATTAAATGGTATGTAAGGGTTTTTGGGTCTTGGTCTGATGTGAATTAGTACAAGAAGTGAGCCGTGTGGTAGCGGTGGCCTTCACTCTACTCTCTCTCTCTCTCTCTCTCTCAATAAACGATTCAAGTCTCATGGCTGATTCATAATTTTATTACAAAATAAAAATATAAAATAAGATGAATTTACAATTGGCCGAAATCTGTAGTCACAAGTGAATTACTCTTTACCTCATATCTTCTTCAGAATCAAATTTACAATTTATTGATACAAACATCTTCTACGACTGAAAAATTCACGTCTTCACTCAAGGTCATTTTTCTAACTGACTTTTTCCTTTCGGAAACATAAAAAACCCGGATCTTCATTTAGTTAAAAACTGTGATCCAGACACATGTACAAAACAATAAGTTAATACCTTTACATGGTACATTTTTGTTAGCGTTTTCATAAACCTCAAGAATGAAAGTTATATATTTTTTTATATTTTCAGATGTCAAACGCTACGCAAATAAAAACTATAAAATCACAGCTGGAAGTTTTAGATGATTTGAAAAGACGACTAGGAAATGTTATAGTCAATATCGAAAAAGTAAATATAACTAAAAAAAATAGCTTTTAGACATATATATAAACGGTGCTTTTTTTTGTAAAAAAAAAATAGGTGCCGGTACTCAGAGATTACGAGTGTGTGCGGAAAGCAGTTTCGCATTTTGTATTTTTATTCTTATTGCGCGCAATTTTAAAATAATTTAATTTAAAAAAACTAATAATATGAAAAATTAATAATAAACGTTAAAATACAAGAAAAGTAATAATTTTTTCCCCACATTAAAAAAGGTGCCGGTACGCCGTACCGGCGCGTACCTGCACAAAAATGCACTGTACATATATATATAAGTACTTGTTCACAATACATCAATATTCAACAATCAACCAATGTAAACAACAACGACCAATATCTATGTACATAATGCCTTACATTTAAACAATCGACGTGTTGTCCTGATCGTGGTGTATCATTATGAACTGAATTCCTTTCAGCACATCCTGTCAGTGCTGTATTCTTACACATGTAGGTGTGTTTTGGGGCCCTGTATGTTTGTTAGTGTTTATGTGTCTGTGCGTCTATGCAAACATGTGATTGTAGTGCATTTCATGTATGTCGTGCAAGTAGCGGTTATCAATGTAAAGGACGTGATGTTTAATGTGGAGATGCATTCTTTCATTCACTTCGACTAGCAGCAATAGTTATAAGGCGAACCTTCTTTAATTTAACAACTGTGATACATGAGAGTAAACAACAACTATACCATAAAGACTTTAAAATAGTAATACATTAGACTAGCAGCTGTCTGTATTATAAATTAACTATCCTCAAATCTTGTTCCTACTGTAGATCATTTCTTTATGACTTCTTTATAACAAAAATGACTAAAAACTATGACTATTTGGGAATTCACATGATTATGAAGCAACTATTGAGCTCGAATTCTGAGAAATCACTAACTATTTAAGTTCGACAGATTCTGCCCCCTTCTGCGACACTTTGAGGCAAAATTTGCTTAACGTTTTTTTTTCCCAGTGTTAATGTATCTTTTTTTTAATGTAATTGAACTTGTGTATTTTTCCGCTCGTTTAATTAAAGCATATACGTGTATTCATTTACTTTGTCCAATTTATTTATCGCATTTTCATACTTCTCTTTTTTTTTCCAGGTAATGAAGAAAGGAAATTCATGGCTGGAAGAGCCCTATAATGAAAAATTCACAGTCATCAATCAGTTTCTTTCTAAAGTAACTGCTGAATTTATAAGTCTATGTGTAAACATTGAAGGTATTATTAGGACAATACTGTTGCAATAAAACTACTGTTTTTAAAAACTATTTCAGATGAAGGACATCATTTAACCGTGATTTTTCCTTAAATTTCTGGTTCTGTACTAACATATGTGTGCACAAATAAAAGATGTAACACTTTGTTAACAATTTATTTTTAAATCCAAGTTTACATGTCCACAGTGGCCATCTTTAAACTTATTAGTATTAATTACTTAAGTATTTTTTTATATTTTATGTTTCATTTGAGTTAACGAAATTTTGCAGAAACAAAGTACAATTTACTATTATGTGCTAAAATTACCCAATTTATATATATATATATATATATATATATATATATATATATATATATATATATATACATATGATTTCACAGATGCTTTTTAATGCATTTTTGTGTACATAAAATTAATTAAAAGAAAAAAAAACACTAAAACATTAATTGCACAAAAGTACTAGAATTTAAAATCATTGAGAGACAGTTTGTTTTATTAATTTATCAGTTTTTAATCTAACTTCAAAATAAATTAAAAAAAAAACAAAACACATACACAAAACTCTGACAAGACACTGAATTTAGGAAAGGCACTTTGTAGTCAGCAAAAAAAAAAAAATCGAACGTCCTTTCAAAGCAAATTTTTTCAAGATTAAAAATGTGTCTTATGTAATTTAACTTAGTTAGCTAAAGTCACTTAATAAATATATATTCTGAATTATGATTCCAATTAAGATATATGTAGTAGTTTTTAAAAATGATAACGTAATTAACACTCGTCATTGTTTTTAGTACAAAAACGTCTTTCGGAATAAAAAAAAATGTTCATTATGCTCAGAAATTAATTCAAATTTATACTTTGGTCCGAAAGTTGTTTTGGAAGTACTTTCCCTGGCCTCATTAAACAATGTAGTTTTTTTTTTCATTTATTGGTTATTTATTTTATTTTCAGTCGCAACACGAACAATTTACAAATATTATATTCCTAACCGGTTGCTATTTTATTGTAAGAAAAAAATATTAGAAATATATATTCCTATTTATTATTCATTGTCTTTATTTTTTAACATTTTTAATGATATTGTTTTTCTTTTTTTTACGAACGCAAACTTATTTTATCTTAGTGGTGACAATTCTTTGTCTTCTATTTTACGTATTGTCAATTTGATGATGTATAATTTATTTTTTCAAGCGCACCCTTTTTTAATGGCTTAGGAGATGAAATCTCGTCCCAATCATCAACTGACGATAAAATTTCAGATGGAGCGTCCATTGAAACATCTGTTTTCAGAGAAGAAAAGTATCAAAAGATGTGTGAAGCTGTAAACGTGTTGAAAAATGAAAGCAAAATAAATGCTGACAAATTTCAAGAAATGAACCAAAAGTTACTGAAACTAGCAAAGCAAGAGGGTGATTCGGCCAAGCAAAAAAAAGATATAGAAGCTTTAAAACGTGGATTTGACGATTTGAAGAAACAACAAACAGATCATGACGATAAATTGGAAAAAAGATTTAAAAAGAAAGAGACTGAAAATAACAAACAAATCTGTGACCTCAATGAAAAATTGGAAAGCGTTAATAAGTTTTGTAATGCATTTAAATCTCAGATTGATTTCTTATCCGCCAAGGTAGATAAAAATGAAGAAACGTTTAGAGTTATCCAACAAAATCTAGAAGAACAGGTACAACGTTTGAGCATGATAGAAGACAACATGAAAACAGTAGAAGAAAATATTGAAATAAAGTTGTCCGAGGTTAAAGAAACAATTCTAACTAGTAATAATTCAGACCCAGACCTACAACGTCGACTCACATCAATGTCCTCTCAAATAAATACAGTAGATAAAGTACTCTCTTTGAGAACTGCAGCTCAGAAAAATGAAATTTCAGATGTTTTAGATAAATTCTCAATGTTAAAATCATCCACAGATCAGTTTATAAATGAACGAAAAAAGATATTGCTTGATTTTATTGAAGAAATTAAAAACCTTAAAATAAAGGTAAGTTTCGCTCAAAATCTAGTAAGCTGAATGAATGTCCTTTCAGTTTTTTTAAAATAAATCTTAACAGATAAAAAATAATATACATTTAGTCTATCGTAGGTAAAGAAATAAGTACAGTGTTATGTAAACTTTTTTTGCACATATTTTAGTGTTGATAATGACCAACATCTAATAATGTAATTTCATGTATCACACATGTAGAGGTGTTATTTGGTATTATTTCGTGCAGAAACACCATTAAAGTTATACCCACAAAACTTAAAACTTAACAAATAAAATTGAAATTTTTTTTATATTACATGTATTATTTTAAATCTACAAAACTTGCTTGCGTTTTACAGTTATTCCAAAATCAGATAGTGTTTTTTTTTTACTATTTGCTTTAGAAACATAAATTCAATTCTTATATAGAGATTTACAAAGTAAGAGAGACAAAGATTCTTACTGTTTGAACATGAAAAATGAGGGCTAACTTACACTTGGGTAGCTCGTGCACTACGTCAACAAATATTAGTACCTTTTATATCCCCCCACCCCTTCCTCTTCTCCCCCTTGTCAATAGGTGTCAGGCCTTTCGTGACACCCCCCTCCCCACTAAAAAAATACAAACTTATACGAAACGAAAAAAAAAAAAGAATAAATATAAGTGGGACGTGTGGCCGAGTGGTGTAGATACTCGAAAGTCCTGGGTTCGATCGTCGCTGAGAACCATGGGAAATTTTTTCCCACTTGAAATTTGTTTCTAAGTCGTCCCACAAGTCCACGCAGCTTTAAATGTGTACTTGACCTTTAGTTGGGGAAGTAAAGACAGCTGGGCGCTGTGCTTATAGAAACAGATGAATTGTACATTTTATCTGCCTACGTGGCCCGTTAGGGCTAAAGGAAACCTCCGAATAAAACGTAAAACGTTTAAAATAACAAACACAGCTACGGCTATGCGGATAGTGCTGTGGGCGTAGGATTTTGAATAGAATAGTCAATACTCATTGAAGAGCCCCATGCTGGTATATGATAGTTGTGATGGGTTTCAGTTTTTGTTAAACTGTTGATTTTTTTTTCTATTAGTCAAATTAGATATTAATGATTACAAGTAGATGGGCAGAGTTGGAAGTTTGTTATTCAACGTTATGTTTATCTTTTTTTTTCGTTTGTATAAGTTTGTATTCCTTTTTTTTTTTTTGGGGGGGGGGGGGTGGGGTTAAAAAACTGACCTTATTTTACTAAGGGGTAACCGAAAGTTGGAGCGGGCGGTGGTGGTGGGGGGGGGGGTCTAAATCTAAAAAAAGTGCTGAAATTTGTTGCCGTAAATAATGAACGGAGGAAATATCAATATTTTAGACAAACTTTTATTGATCGGAGATTAAAATTTGCCTCAGGCCCATTTGGAATTTGCGCTTAATTTAAATTGTGTTTAAAAAAAAAAAAAACAACAAATATGGAGTTCATTTTCCAAAAGAATAACATTGTTGACGTCAGCTGTCAAACCTTTTCAGACCCTCTGTCCCCTGAGTTGTTAACGTAAATAATAATGGACGTGCCCTCGGTTAAAAATTGGATACACGCATTTAATTCACTTATTGGAAATGAAAATATTGATGTATATTTATAAAAATTCAGTTATACTTTAAAAAATGAAAATATTTTATGTTTTTTTTTTTTCATCCTTATAGAATAAAGAAATTTCTAGTTACACAGAAGATTTGCAAACAAAAATGGAAAAAATTGGTGTGTTTGGGTTTTCAGTAATTAAACTTCAAACAACCGTGGAAGAATTAGGCCTACATTTAAAAAAAAATAATTTCATCAATTTCAAAGATATAATAATTTCTCCTCCTCTATTTTAGTAGAATATATTTTATCCGTTTGGACTAAGTATTTTGTTTCAATAATCTTTTTTTTATATAATTCTATGAATTACTTTACATTTGTTCATATTTTGTCCATTTAAAAAAAAACCAAACTAAGTAATTTCCTTAATTTTATAGCTGATACAAAAAAAGTCATCAAAACACTTTTTATTAACGTAAATAAAATGGTACTGTAAATTGTAATAAAAAAGCAAAGTGGCTACTGTTCCGGTCAGACGGACTTCCGTTTTTTTTTTCGAAGTCCGGCTAGACATGTGTGCATGCGCGTCAGTCGGATGCATATTATTGCATTTTTTTTCGGGACTAGGGTTAGGGTTAGGATTAGGATTAGGATTAGGAATAGGGCTAGGATTAGGGTTAGGGTTATGAATAGGGTTAGGCGCAATATCTATAGGCGGACCCCTGAAAAAAATACTACGGAGTACGTCTGACCGGAACCGTAGCCACTTCGTTAAAAAAAAAACAACATGCCGAGACTTTCTTACAGATGGTCAAACTAGGCAGTTGGGTAGGCTCCCCAATTTAATACGGCTCCATTATTTTTTTTTATTTCTAAGGTGTAATACCATACATATCTACTCTGTTATTTTAAAAGAAAACAGTTACTGAATCCTCTTGGTACTTATGTAATGTTTCCTAGTCCCTAGTAAAAAAAAATGACTTCTTTGAGTTTCACATTCTGGCAAGCCTAATCTGTTAATGCTAAAGGCCTCTTTCCCCACCGCTAGAAAGGCAGCCTAAACGCTTGATAAGGACTCAGTGATGAAGTTGGAGTGGCTAGAGAAAGGTCGGTCAGTTGTCAAAGATTTCCAGGGCCGATATTTTGCTGTCAGAGGTGGATTTAAGAACGGGCGCAGTGTGCCCGCGCACAGAGCCCCGAATTATTTAGAGGCCCCAATTTAAAATCATTTGATATGTCTCTCTTCCTCTAGAGAGCCCAATATTTTTTTCTGCAACCGGGGCCTCAACTGACATAAGTCCTCCTCTGTCGGTAGCCAAGGCTAATGGGGGGGGCAGTGGCGCAACCAGCAAAAAATGCTGGAAGGCTCACATATTGAAAAAAAAAGACAGTTTGACAGTTTTTTTGGTAACTTTATAACGTAAATTATGTATTGATGATTTGGCCGGGGGGTGGGCTAAAGCCCCCCCCCCCCTATGGTTGCGCCACCGGAGGAGGGGTGAACTGTACACTTCATATCATCATACTACCCATCAGTGTCTGTAAAAAAGGAATCACTACATCATTTCACTGTAATTACTAAAAAGTTAATATTATCGACCGTTAATATAGATATGATCTTCATATTCTGATTTCATTGTATAAATAAATAGTCTCATTACGTTTTATTTCTGTAGAATCCAACGATATGGCTGTATGTTTCAACGCTCGAGTGGATAGTGCCTACGCATTGGTTGATTTGCAAAAAGATGGCATATTGACTTGCTTTAATTCTACCACTATAAATGAACACAATGGTTATGACATTACAACAGGAATATTTACAGTACCAGTTGACGGTATCTATCTATGTAGTCTGATTATTGATGTTGATACAGATGAGACTCTTTACTTCCAAGTATGTAGAAAAGCAAACCTAGAAGATATCATAGCCGTATCTCATACTGGAGTTAAAAAGAACATGATCTGCGATACTAGCATCACACGCTTCTCTGCCAATGAAAAAGTATACGTAAAATCTGACAGCACTTCTGCAAACATAAAATTCTCCTTTTACTCTCACTTTATATGTGTTTTAATGCAAAAGTGCTAAATGTATATCGCTTATGATCGAAAGCCGCCCTAACGCAACAGTGATAAATCTTGTAATTATAATGCGTGTGTTTGTATGTAACCTTTAAAATTATAGTAAAAGTTATTATTTATTATTCCAGCAATAAATGGTATTTTTTTTAACATTTATATATTGTTTTTTTTAAACAAAAGGAAGGAAACAATTCTGAGTGTTAACGAAAGCAAAAAGAACAATTAAGCCCCTATATTTCAACAAAAGTCTATGTACGTTCACGTTTTTATGCGTCCAAACGATTTTGAAAATTTACTTAGTGAAAATAGTGAAAAATTATAAAATAGCACAAAAAAGTGAAAGATATTTAAATGTGATAGTGTTAAGAGGAATATATGATTTTAAAATTGTTAACTCATCTATTGTAAAAGGGCAATTTTTTTGTAATTTTTGGTCAAAATGTTTTCATTTTCTAACGGTCCTTTATAATTAAAGATTGATATAAAGCTTATCTTATATTTTATTACTTTTTATTTATCTTATATTTTATTACTTTTTTTAAAATTGTATGTTTTATTGTTCTTTATTTGATCAATAATTTTTCACGATTTTTGCACACAGAACATTTTTTTTTAATCTTAAAATGATTTTTTTTTAAATTATTTTTTTTTCGTAAGACCTTTTTTAAAGTTATAATCTATGCATGATTATTTAATAAATGGTATTATAATTATTACTTATAATCTCTTATACTTATTGATCTTTAAATTAAATGTTGCAAGTAGTATATGTTAAGTGTTGAGACTAGAATTTAGTTACTAAAAAAATTGCTAAGGACTTAATTGGGTTAGAGAGACAGAGAGAGACAGAGAGACAGTGGGAGTGAGAGAGACACAGAGAGAGAGACAGAGAGAAAGAGAGAGACAGAGAGAGACAGAGAGAGACAGAGAGACAGAGAGAGACAGAAGGATTGTGTGAGAGAGAGAGGCAGAGAGAGAGAGACAGAGAGAGACATAGAGAGAGACAGAGAGAGACAGAGAGAGAGACAGTGGGAGTTTGAGAGGGAGAGACAGAGAGAGAGACAGAGAGAGACATAGAGACAGAAGGATTGTGAGAGAGAAACAGAGAGAGAGACACAGAGAGAGAGAGAGAGACAGATAGAAACAGAGAGAGAGTCAGAGAGACAGAGAGAGACAGAGAAAGTGAGAGAGAGACAGAGAGAGAGACAGAGAGAGAGTGAGAGAGAGTCAGATAGAGAGAGAGACAGTGGGAGTGTGAGAGGGAGAGACAGAGAGAGGGACAGAGAGAGACAGAGAGACAGACGGATTGTGAAAGAGAGACAGAGAGACAGACAGAGAGAGAGAGACAGAGAGAGAGACACACAGAGAGAGACAGACAGAGACAGAGTCAGAGAGAGAGAGACAGATAGAGAGACAGAGAGAGAGAGACAGAGAGAGGGAGAGAGAGAAAATACAGGGAGGCTCAAAAATGTACATTTTTATTTTTTGAAGTGCCTAGATTTTTTAAAATATTGTTTCGTTAGATCTTTCGTATCGATAAACTGCTCATTGTAATATTGTTTAAAGAGAAAAATAATTTTAATGCTTTCAAGTTTTTCCTATTCATCAGCTTCATAAACTACAGGCATATTCTGATAGTACATTTCAAAAGAAAAAAATAGCCTTGTTTGGTCACATCGTCATGGATGGTTTATAAAGTTTAAGTCTATTAGTTGTAAAAAAAAAAATAGAATGAATATACAGGTAACACCCAGCAAGAGGAACCATTAAGAAAAAACGATAAATTATCAAGATCAAAATTTTATCAATGTGCAGTTTTATCTCGATTCTTCACAATTTCCAATTTTTTTTTCCCTTTTTATCAAAGAATAATTAAACGTATCAAATTATTCATTACAATATCCAAAAAAAGCAAAAATATTGTATTTACTGTACCTCATCACTTCCCCCCTTTCCGAGATGTACATGTAGGATATGATGAAATCATGACTTTTAGATAACGCCTACACATTATTCATGCCTTGAAAGCAGCAGTGCTGTAGCGAGTTTAACTCGCGCCCGTGGCACAATACCTTTTTAATACTCTTTTTAGCGCCCCCCTACCTATTCGAAAAACATATAATATTATATGTAATTATACCATTTGGCTCCCCTTTGTGAGTGGCGCCCGGGGCATGTTGCCCCCGCCCACCCCTCGCTACGCCTCTGGGTCGGATGAGGGAATTATGTCAACTCAAACACCCACGCAAAAGACCTGCACCTACAGACGCACTGGAGTGTAAAACATTGTAGCTAGCTCGGTGAATAGACATTATTAAGCATATGTAATCGCATTGGGCCATCAAGTAATCGCATTGGGCCATCATGTAATCGCATTGGGCCATCACGAAATCGCATTGGGCCAATATGTAATCGCATTGGGCCAATATATAATCGCATTGGGCCAATATGTAATCGCATAGTGCCATCACGTAATCGCATTGGGCCATCACGAAATCGCATTGGGCCAATATGTAATCGCATTGAGCCATCACGTCTCTAAAAATAAATATACATGCAGGTTAATTTTAGCTTCTGTCGATTTGGACTTCATTGTGTAAACCACATCAACAGTGCGCTACTTATTTAAACACAGTTCAGAGTATAGAACATACAATTCACACACACAGACACACGCAAATACACACGCATTCTGAATACCTATATATATATAGAGAGTAGGGAGATAGCACTGTGGGAGGTACCATACAATTTATTGACTCATGTATTGATAATTATAAAAAAAAACAGTTTCAGTTTTATTTCATCACCAGAACGTTCATTTAATGAATTTGTGATTTATATGAATTTATTACTTACATTCCATTGGTTCTTTAAAAAATGTAATAACAATTAGAAAAAAAAATAGACCAGGTTAACCGATATATATATATATACTGTATGGATATAATATTTTTTTTCAAAACATCATTTATGTGTACTAATCCAACAAGAAAATGACAATACAGTCGATTCCGCTTAAATGGGACACATCGGGACCGAGGCTTTTTGTCCCAATTAAGCGGCTGTCCCAATTAAACATACACATTTACTATTGGCTTCTTGTTTTGGTTTCTTTGAGATTTGTCCCAAATAAGCGGCTGTCCCAATTAAACGGTGTTCCAATTAAGCGGAATCCACTGTATATAGTTTTTTAGCCTCAACATGTTTTAATTGAGCCAATTCAATAAACAATTGTATATGTGTGTTGTAGAACGAGTCCTATAAATACGAAACAAATATACACAATTCCCAAAGGACTAGATAATTAGCTCATGATGTGTACTGGATGATCAAATGTGAAGTATAGATCTCTGTTTGGTTTATAATCAGCGTAGGACACAAAGGGCGGGGCGGGCAGACTGTGGGTCGTCTCGTACACCGCACACCTATGTAGGGCGCAGGGGGACTCACTCCAGGCGTAACGGAGTCCGGTGATTTTCTCCCCTGTGTGGCAGACGTCGGGCTTCAGTGTGACGGTCGTGTTGGTGTGAGCGGTGATAGGATCGGCCACCCATCGTTGGTGAGCACACTGGACCTGGGGATGGGATGAAATAAGCAGGTAACAGTCATGCAGTTTGAACATAATAACAATAGCAATAGCAATTAAACAATGGTTTATATGTTTTAGTGAGCACATTGAACTTGGGGATGCGATGAAATAAGCAGGTAACAGTCATACAGTTATATGATAATAACAGTTTATGATATGATAATAATAATAATACTAACAATGATATGGTAATGTGGTATTAATGATTATCACAATGATATGATACAAATGTTGATATTGAGTATGAGGTATATATTATAATAATTATAATGACATCGGAAAAATTTAAGCGCCATGATTAATGTTTACCTCAAAGCCGTCATTGATGACGATACGTAATGTCCAGGTGTGACCATAGTCCACGAGTAGACCAGCCGGTGTTAAATGAGATCCCGTGGGCAGCGGACCCTGGTATATACCAGCCTGGTGGTAGGCAACTGCCAGACCACTCAATGCGAGTCTCGAGCCAATATCTCTCTTATAACGAGGATGGATTCTGCCAAAAGATGAAGAAGAATTAATACATGGCATTTGTTTTGCAAATCTTAAAGTTTTCCTGAGAAAACATCTTCCGTTTGTTTACTAAAATAAAAATAATTTATTACAATTAAACTACCCATCGAGATGAAACGAAACATGTCCTATAACTTCCCCATGTAATTATGTGTCATTGTACCAAATTTCACGTTTTTGGTTCTCTGGATCTTGAGTTATAAGGGAACAGACAGACAGACAGACAGCAAATGCGTCTTATAAGTATAGAGATATTCAGTCCATATCAAACATACATATAAATATTCTTGCCCATATCAAACATACATATATGGCTTCACATATCAACATACATATAAATAACTAGTTGCAAGTACCCGGCTTTGCCCGGGTTTAAAATAAGGTTTTCTGTTTACCTTCTGTTTCTCCCTACCCCCTCTCTCGCTTCATCTCTCTCTCCCTCCCTCCCCCTCTCTCCATTTCCCTCCATCCCTCTCTCTCCCTCTCTCCCATCTCCCTCTCCCTCCCTTCTCTCCCACCGTCCATCCTCCCTCTTCCTTCCCTCTCTCTCCCTTCCTGCCTCCTCTTTCTCTTTATCTCTTCCTCCCATTTCTTCCATCCTCTCCCTCCCTCCTTTTCCATCTCTCTCCCTCCCCCCCTCTCTCCCCCCTCCCTCCCTATTTCCTCTCTCTCCCTCCCTGCCCCCTCCTCTTTATCTCTCTCTCCCTCCTCTCTCCCCCTCTCCTCCCTCATTTTCCTTCTCTCTCCCTCTCCCCCTGCTCCCTCTCCCTCTCCCTCTCCCCCTCCCTCTCCCTCCCCTTTTCTCCCCCTGTCCATCCCTCCCTCCTCTCTCCCCTCTCTCTCTCCCCCTCCCACCCTCCTTTCCTCTCTCTCTCCCTCCCCCTCTCTCTCTCTATATATATATATATACTTACAAGACGCATTTGTTGTCTGTCTGTCTGTCTGTTCCCTTATAACTCAAGATCAGACAAACAATTAACAGAAATTTGTTACACATACACATAATTACATGGGGAAGGTTATAGGACAGGTTTCGTTTCATCTCAATATATATACTTATTATTATGGCTTCACATTTCTTCTAAAATCCTTCTTCATTCCTTTATCTTCCTCAAACTGTACAAATCAGAGAGCATGAAAAAACATCAACAATTCTTTGCATCACAAAGGCACAATACAGCACCAGCGCGCAAGTTCTATTCGAACATCGGGAAATGACGTCACAGAGGAATTTTATTTATGGCGCCGTCGAGATTACTTTAATATAGTAAAATACCAAAATAAAAAAAAATTAATTACAATTAAACTACCCATCGAGATGAAACGAAACCTGTCCTATAACCTTCCCCATGTAATTATGTGTATGTGTAACAAATTTCACATTATTTGGTTATCTGGATCTTGAGTTATAAGGGAACAGACAGACAGACAGACAACAAATGCCTCTTATAAGTATAGAGATATTCTTACCCATATCAACATACATATAAATAATATTCTTACATATCAACATACATAAAACTAATACTCTTACCTTCATGTTTGTATGATATCAGCTGATCAGACAGAAATGTGACAAATTTGTTGAGTCCCACACAGTTACTGTTCTTTTTTATACCCACAGTGAGCTTCAGTTCTTGTGTATGATTGGTCAAAGATGCTGCACTCCACACCAGCCAATCAGCTTTACGTTGCTTTGATGAATGCGCATGATGAGAATTCACAACATACACAAATGTCACGTTAGTTGGTCCTTGTTCACCTACCCTCATCCGCAATCTTTTCTCTCACACATAATCGGAAAAGTGAAGGAGAGTTTACGCCAACAAAACAACCAGGTTGTGCCAATAAAATTTTAGCACCGAGATTTGCCCCTGAAGTTGTCTTTTAGACAATTTTAACTCAAACGTCTCCATAATCAAGTCCCATCACTCCGCCGTCCTACATCATGTGGATGTATTTAGTGTAACTGCCTACTGTATGTTTCAATACTCTCTGTACAGAAGTTACTTCCCTGTCCTACATTATGTGAATGTGTTTAGTGTAACTGCCTACTGTATGTTTCAATACTCTCTGTACAGAAGTTACTTCCCCTGTCTACATTATGTGAATGTATTTAGTGTAACTGCCTACTGTATGTTTCAATACTCTCTGTACAGAGATTCCCCTGTCCTACATTATGTGAATGTATTTAGTGTAACTGCCTACTGTATGTTTCAATACTTTCTCTGTACAGTTACTTCCCTGTCCTACATTATGTGGATGTATTTAGTGTAACTGCCTACTGTATGTTTCAATACTCTCTGTACAGAAGTTACTTCCCCTCGAAGCCATATGAAGGAAAAAAGAAAAACAATTCACTATATGAGTCATTCTCTAAATGAAGATACGTGTGACATTTACATACGTTCATTAGAAACACACAGGTGATCGTAGGACGGGGTCTATATGTGCACTGTACCCGATGTCACTATTGTAATTGACTGCGGTAAAATAGAAGAGTGTTTAGACGTACTGACATTTGAATGAGGTGTTTGTTGTTCCAACTCATCCTTGAACTTGCCATGGCAGGTAATAGTGTCAACTGATCTTTAACTAGTTGGGCTATCAGTGAGTCAGATGACCTATAACTAGTTGTACTATGAATGAGTCAGATGACCTATAACTAGTTGTACTATGAATGAGTCAGATGACCTATTACTAGTTGGACTATGTGTGAGTGAGATGATCTATATCTAGTTGGACAATGTGTGGGTCAGGTAGACTGTTTCCTCTCATTATCTAGTGACGGATGGAATCTTCAACGCCAACATTATATTTTTCCTTTACACTTTTAGACCTACAACATCAGGACTCGAATAGAAACAAAATGGTAAATTTTGATAAGAAGACAAACAATAAATAAAGTAGTCTTACCAAGTTAAACTGTTGAAACTTTGAATGGTAGAAACTTTGAATCGCTTGAAACTTTGACCGTTGAAACAAATGGTTGAAACTTAGAATCGTTGAAACTTTGAATCGTTGAACCTTTGAATCGTTGAAACTTTTGAATCGTTGAAACTTTGAATCGTTGAAACTTTAAATGGTTGAAATTTTGAATCGTTGAAACTTTGAATCGTTGAAACTTTGAATTGGTTTCAAACTTTAAATTGGTTCAAACTTTGAATCCTTGAAAGTTTGAATCGTTGAAAATTTGAATCGTTGAAACTTTGAATTGGTTCAAACTTTAAATTGGTTCCAACTTTGAATCGTTCGAGTTTGAATGGTTGAAACTTTGAATCGTTGAAATTTGAATGGTTGAAACTTTGAATCGTTGAAACTTTGAATCGTTGAAACTTTGAATCGTTGAAAATTTAAATCGTTGAGCTTTGAATCGTTGAAAATTTGAATCGTTAACTTTGAACCGTTGAATGTTTGAATCCTTGAAACATTGAATGCTTGAAACTTTGAATCGTTGAAACTTTGAATTGTTGAAACTTTGAATCATTACCAGACCTAAAAATCGTTCAAAATTTTTAATTTATCGTTTCAATTTCATTTTAACCAACTGAATTTAAATGAAATGATTGTAAAAATCTTATATAGTCTTTTGTTTTTTCCAGTGTTTACAGTAAATGTACTGTTTGTTTACGTCAAATATGTCTTACTGGGGAATAGACCTAACTGCAATATCTGGGGAAATCACCGAACTGAAATATTTAAAAACGAAAATTAAGAAGAAAATTTTAAATAAAAACTAAACGCTAAAAAAATGACCGAACATTTATATATAAGTAAAGTTCCTTTAAGTCCGTTAGTGTTCATCGGGCCGATGAAGTGTGGAATTCATTTGTTTCAGTAACCTCGGCATATGAAGGGATTGTGTGGTTAGCACAACGCCCAGCCGCCTTTACTCCCCAACTTAAGTCAAGTACCTATTTAATGGGTGGACTTTGGGACTTACACCAGGACTTGAACAAATCCCAAGGTTCTCACTGAGGTTCGTACCTAGGATTCTCAGTCGACAGTCGAGCACTAAACACGCAATATACGTATATATGTATATAAAGTTTAGTCTTCACAAAACTGTTTAAATAGATAGTGGAATTTGATAGATTTAGGTTACTAACGTAGACAGCTAGAGATGAATGTGTTACAGTTATGCTACTGACACAGCTAGAGATGAATGTGTTACATTACAGTTATGTTATGACACATAGAGAAGAATGTGTTACATTACAGTTATGCTACTGACACACATAGAAGAAGGGATTATTACAGTTTGGATATGAACTAATAACTAATTAACTTATTTGAAATCATTCGAACTAAAACTGTACAAAAATAATGTGAAGATTCTGCTCATAACTTTAAATTGGCAATGTTTAAGTTTATCAAAGGTTGTTTAAATGTCTAGTGTGTTGAGCAGTAAAACTCAAATACTTAGCACGATATAAGTGTAACAATGAAGTCAATTAATGTTCCCGTTGGTTACATAGTAATATATTATTTAGTCAAAAGACTGAATCAATTTTATTGACTGCAATTAAAATTACAAAATATGCTACAATACGCAATACACATATAAAATAACGATGAAACACCAACAATAAATAAAGACACGTTCATGTTCGTCCATGTCAAAATCTACAACTCACACATGAAAGAACTTTTTCTACTTATTTCCCTTGCTAGTTTAATAGTAAAAAAAAAAACCTAACAATACAACTCATAATTATCATGGCCAAAATTATGCTGAGCACCAGAAGGTAAATTACTCATGAACATTTTGTGTCAAAGCAGACACAAGATGAAGGGATATAATTATAGCTAATTAATTGTTTACAAAGTCTTGTAATTATTCCATCATTTACGTATTTATTTTGTTTATTCACGCCAATGGTGGACTGGATTCAACATAGTCCCTCCGTAATGTGTCACAGTAGGTGGTACCAGTACAAAACTAGTTATACCAGGGTCCATACTCATGTGTATGACAACTCTACCTTAATCCTATTCCCAGGATAAACCGATCATGCCCACCATCTACTTTTACAGGGTCCAGCCGTGCCAACCATCTTGTTGAACAGGGGCGACAATATATGAAGTAGGGCCTACATGGGAGTCACCACCACAACTTTGTGTTTGTTAAAAATGCTTTATTTGTGAAAATATTCATTACCGCAATAGAACAAAACTTGGAATTTTAAAATACTAATTTATACTGAGAAAATATCTGAATATGTAAACTGGATAAATATTTACATATGTAAACTCGATCAATTTTTTCGATATGTAAACTAGATTAAATATTTACCAGAATTTAAAACAATAGAAATATATTATTGTCATAAAAACTAAAATGTGGAAATACAGAGTACATGCATTTGAAATTATAGAACACCATGTCAAATTGATACATGAACGGTTTACTAACCATGACGTTTGTTTAATACAGATGTATCTTTTTTTTCCGCATTTGGATTGTTCATACATCAGATGTTTTACTGACTGCGTACCGTAACAGAGTAAGGACGCATTGATGAAAACCATAGTTATTATGAAGACAGAATTATAACAGTTGGAATTAGCTGGGCAGCCTATGGACTAGATTGAATAGATAACAGAACAATATGGAGAAAGGTCGAACTAGACAACACAACTCGGCCCTACAGTTCCATCTGATATTTAGACGCCCCTAAGTCCCCACCTGATATTTACATTAGATGTTTAACACATTTCCTGTTTTTGTAGATTTCATTTTTAAGGCAGCAATTACTTGCTTTTTTGCTTGTTGCATACATGTTTGTTGTATACATGTTTGTTGCATACTTTTTTTGTTCATGAACACACTGAAAATGTAAAGTTACAACGTATTAAATGTGTAAGAGAATCAACATACCAGATAAGCAGACTCTAAGAGATGTTATTTATATTTTTTATATATGCACCGCCTTCGTACTACACAGTGCAGGCACTGTACATCACACCATGTCATAGCTTAAAGTGCCGGCCCACAGGCCTGTACATCACACATCATGTCATAGCATAAAGTGCCGGCATTGTACATCACACACCATGTCATAGCATACAGTGCCGGCTTGTACATCACATCATGTCATAGCATACAGTGCCGGCATTGTACATCACACACCATGTCACACTCATGTCATAGCATACAGTGCCGGCATTGCAAATCACACACCATGTCATAGCATACAGTGCCAACATTGTACATCACACACCATGTCATAGCATAAAGTGCCGGCTTGTATATCACACACCATGTCATAGCATACAGTGCCGGCCTTGTACATCACACACCATGTCATAGCATACAGTGCCGGCATTGTACATCACACCATGTCATAGCATACAGTGCCGGCATTGTACATCACACACCATGTCATGCATACAGTGCCGGCATTGTACATCACACACCATGTCATAGCATACAGTGAAACAGATCAATTAGTTATTGTGAGTTAAAGTTATGTTGTTACTGAATGAATTCAAATGTTAAAAAATCTTTTTGCAGATTAATCTTAAGATTATGAATAACAATCTGGTCTATTATATATTTAAGCATGTGAACTGTTTCACACAGAAACATTGTTATGTAGTTCATTGTCCATTGTTTGACTTCTAGACGTAGATTACTGAGATGTTATTGTTATTCATTTCTTTATCTTTGGTAAGTTGAGATTTGTGGTGATCGTTTGTTTCTCTTTTGTAATAATGTCACACTAGTAGTGATCACTTTATTTCCCCATGGTATTCAATGTCACACTAGTAGTGATCCTTTATTTCCACATGGTATTCAATGTCACACTTTAGTGATCACTTTATTTCCCATGGTATTCAATGTCACACTAGTAGTGATCACTTTATTTTCCACATGGTATTCAATGTCACACTAGTGGTTTCTTTATTCCCCATAGTATTCAATGTCACTAGTATTATCACTTTATTACATACAATGTATTCAATGTACACTAGTAGTGATCACTTTATTTCCACATGTATTCAATGTCACACTATTAGTGATCACTTTATTTCCCATGGTATTCAGCTCACTCGATCCTTTATTTCCCATTTGGTATTCAAGTGTCACATTGTAGTGATCTTCATCCCAACCCTTCTGTTATTATTTATTAGTTGATCATTTATTTCGCATTTCAATGAATGTCATAATGTCTTACTCATTAAATTATGTCATCTACTGCTATTTTATATATCACCAAACTGATAATTATAACATTATAGATTAAATAACTGTCCCTCTAAACAAGACAACACTTAATATCTTGAAAGTGAACAAACACTTTAAAAACTTACATAATGTTTGAAACTTTGTCTCCGACCCCAGTCAATGGTATAATGTGAAAGAAGTGATCACTTTGAAACCTTGTCAACAATAAGGTGTATTTTAAATGTTGACATAACAAGTCAACATTTATAGATTATTTGAGTGTTCAATGTATAGAGTATGTCAGTGTTCAATCAACAAGACAGTCACTGTTGAATACCGTGACACCAACATGGACAATGTCAGTGTTTCCAACAAGACAACACTTTGAAACCGTGACACCAACAATGACATGTCAGTTTTAAATGTATGAGTACCAACAAGTAACACTTTGAAACCGTGACACCAATAAGTACAACAGTTTTAATGCCTTGACATCAGCAAGTATAACACTGTTCAATGTATGGAGTGAGACTGAGTGTTCAATGTATGGCTGCTGTTCAGCTACTGTATGAAGTTGTCAGTAAATGTAGGAGTATGTTTGTCAGTGTTCAAATTAAAACCAATAAATTGTATGTCAGTTTTATAGAGAGATACATTTAGTACTAAATGTTCTAGCAGAGGCCTAATGTATGGAGTATGTCAGTCCCACACATTAGTATCAGTGTTCAATGTACAGATGTCACCAGTGTTAAATGTACGTAAGTATTTCAAAGTCAGGGATAGCCATGGCCCAATTTTTGCAAGTGGATCCTTGCCTTTGTCAGTGCCCAAATGTAGAGATGTCTATGGCTGATGAAAACTATGAGATTTCAGTGTTTGACATTATGTGCAGTTGTTTGTCAAAGCAGTATCCATAAAAATGCGTCTCGTCAAATTGTGGTTTTTAATATCCACCACCAACATCAGTTCCAACATCCACCACCAACATCCACCTCAACATCCACCACCAGCATCCACTACCAATATCACCACAAACATCCACCATAACATTCACCACCAACATCCAGTACCAAATTTCATTGCTTATGTGTGTAAAATAATTTTCTTTTGTATCTTATATTGAACGGACAAATATAGATAATATTTTGATGCAAAGAATAGAAAGTTTCAATATTTTATGAAAAACTTATAAGAAAATGACAAATTGTGTATATAGGCCTAGTAGATTGGAAATCGAATACACAAGGAAATTACGTAATATAATTATCATTAGATTCGCTTAAGTTTACAAAAGTGTAAAACTACATTTCCTTCGATAAATGACATTATAAAACATGTAGAAACTTAACTACTGAGATTACGTTAGTTATCCATGTTTAATTCGCTACATGGCTCAATTTGCAAGATGATATGTATTAATCTTTATTTAAAATTAAACTAGGCCGACCATTCACCCAAGGCTCATCATATATGAAAAAAAAAGGGTTGCAATAAATATGGTCTTTTTGATTGCAGTTCTCAATTGGTGTACCCTAGGGGGGTACAGGAAAGCTTACACAGGGGGAGGTATAGACAAATAAGTTTTCTTTAAAACAACCAATACGTGTGCAGTGTACCGGCAGAATACCTTCGCAAATTTCGTGGTAAAGTCGGGAGAAAAGGTTGAGAACAGTGGGATTAGGAGGTGCGTATAATTCTCACGTATATTCTCTATAAACTTCAAAATTTATCGAAATTAGGAGTGGCTAATCAAAGATGAAATCCGAGAACAAATTTTATAGAAAATAAGTTAAAGTTAGGGGTTAAGGTTAGGGTTATGGGTTAGGGGCTAGGGTTTGTGTTAGGGGTTAAGGGTTAGGGTTTAGTGGTTAGGAGTTAGAGATAGGGTTAACCCTAATTGCAGTTGAGAGACCAGTTATACAAAAGCAATTGTAACTTAGATGTTATTGTTCCTACTTGTTAGTCTTGATTAATGATGCTTAATCTTCATTCCATTATAACGGAGTGTTGTTCTTGTAACACTTGATTTGCAGTATCATACTGTTCGTGCACACGTCAGTTTTAACACACTTAATTTAAAAAAAAATGTAATACTCTTAAATTGCTCATGGTTTGAAACTGTTACCGAGAAGTAAATAAAAATTCTATTTATAGAAATAAATGTATGTTGTGTTTGTATCTAATTCAGTTATCTAGTAGAAAAAAATGTCAAAAACGAACTTTTGTATTATTGTGGTATTACTGAGTGATTTGTATACAAATATTAATTCAAACTATGTGATGAGCTTGTATAAAGCTATGTGATTTCGGAGACAAACATTACATTTATATCGATTACATAATAATAGATTACATACATTTTTTTAAATGTATAAGCGCATGTTATATTAAGTACTTAAAAGTTATTAAAAATATTGTATTTTAAGAAACAGAAAGCTATATATTTTTGAATTAATTAAATATCTAGACAAAATATCAGTACTACTTGATAAATAAATTGATTGGTGGATTGAAAAATATTTTTAAAATATATATAATTAGAGAATTGATTACGATTAAGGTTTATGTGAAAAGTAAAATAGAACTTTTTTATTGTAAGTCTGCAGTTTGTTATTTACAAAATAATTACACATTTACACTTTTTTTAATGTACACATTTTTTGTAAGCCACTTAGAAATTTATATGAATGGTTAATTAATATTAGTCATGTGTTCTTTTTTTTTTTCTAAATAGTGAACAAACAAAAAAATGAACCGAAATGTGTGCAAGATTGTTGTCATTGCTTTCAATATTTTATGTAAGTGTTATTTTATTAACAATAAAAGTAACTCGTTTCTATTATGTTATCTATATCCCAATGGTCATCAAACTGTACGCTTCACTAGACATCATTTAGAAGTGTTTCGTGACCTAATTGAACATTCTGTCGAACATATCTAAGGAAAACGATAGCAAAAAATAAAAAATTACAAAATTGTTGTTAATTAATAATTTATTTATAGATTTAATAATTAACGTTAATTTTGTAGTGACCCACCTTACATTGTTCCGCAATCAAATAACGTGACAGGACTCACATTTTGAGAACGACTTATCTATCTCATTCTCCAAAAATTATTCGATTAATCAAAATACTTTTTCATTCTTGTCTCTCTCTCTAGCTTCTATCTTTCTCTCTACATAAAATAAATTATAAAATCAATAATGTAGGTTTTTATTACACAATTTAAAATTCAGTTTACAAGAATATTGTAAAGCATTATTATTAACATCTTATCTAACTACCATATCTAAAATTCCAGAATGCTTTTTCATACAAGTGAACATTGTTCATAACATTATGAGACAAATAGCTATTTTATATATTACTTGCATTGAATAACAGACTTGTTAGATTTTATAGGGAAGAATAATATTTTTGACCTATTTCGTTTAGTATCCGAAGGACTTCCAAACGTATCGATTTATATTGAACACCGAAACGGAAGTGGAAATTGGAATCCTGTTATAAAATGCAATAAAACATTTTTATTCATTGAAAACATTCGCAAATATAAGGTAATTTCTGTTTACTAAATGTGTTATTGATAAAATGATTCGAAATTAATGTCGTAGTAATTTGTTTTCTAATTAGTTTGTTAAGTTCTTAAAACTTAAGCCTATTTAGTGAATTGATTTTGAAAAAATGCTTATAATGAAACAGTTTTAAACATCTTTTGAATAAGAATAGAAAATAAAATCTGATCAAAATATATGCTTTTATTTATTATAAAAAATGTCACGATTTATGCCTTGAGTTCTGAAGATTGTTCCCACAGTGGGGCCCGCTCTGCTCCGCCGAACCATTAGATCTGTCTAAAAAGAATGAAAGGGAATTGTTAGTTGACCTGCAGCACAGATGTAATGGAATTGATGCCTGTGTGATGGACGATTTTTTTATGCCAGAGGTCGCTATCAAATGTAACAATAATCCCCAGATTACTAAAAATATCGATGCTGAATTTACATGTAAACCACATGGTAAGTAAATATCATCATTAACCGTGTTCACATATTTGAAGTGCAAACTTTTCGATTTATATTTACCAAACAGAAAAGCTTATGTTTATGCGAGATTAAATTTTTAACTTCAGATACATTTTTGAATTTGTATGATATCTTGAATTACATGTATATACATACTTTCTTCTTCAATAGTTGGAGAAATCGTTCACATTGTCAATGAGAGAAATAAATCATTTGTCATTGAAAATACAAAGAACCAACTTCACCACCTGATATTTAATGTTACACGGAATACAGTTTGTGAAATAAGTAGAGCGTCGGATAATTTTACTGTAACTCTTTTCTATGTTCAGTGGGAGAGAACAACTCGCTGTGAAAATTCAAAGGAATATGTTTCCATCCAGAACAACACATTTACATGCAATAAGTAGGATTAAAACTAAAAACAAATTCTCAAAAAAAACTTTAATTTTTTGTGTGAAAACATAGATCTAATAATACTGTTTTTCTTTTTCAAAACAGTAATCATTGAAAATATTTAATGTTAAAACTAATTAAGCCCTTATTCATTTAACATTAATCTACACAATGCACTTCGGGAGCCCTCCATTTATTAAGTCATACAATTTACCACAATTTCAATCCCCCCTCCCCCTGCACCATTGCCAAAATTTTGATGGCTTCACAATGACATCTTTTAAAGATTTTTTTTTCATTATCATATTACTGTAGTTTTTTTTTACATTTTTTATATTGATACCATATTTATGCATTATACAAAAACAGTATCCAACGCCCAGTTATTCAGATATCCACCACATATTCCTTCCTGTCTCGAATCAATATTTTCTTTTTAAATTCTGCAGTATCAAGGCTCATTGGTTGTTTATTATGAAACTAAAAAGTCTCAAATATTAAAAAAGTATTTTAAAAATATGTATCAAAGCTAAACACTAGTCTATTTCTATTAAAAGATTTACTAGGTACAGCTAGTATATTTAAATTATCAAAGTTATAGACATCATTTTTATACAAAAGTTTTTTTGGCTATGTATAAATTAACTACTTTTAACATTCGTTACAAGTATTTTGTCAAAAAAAAAAACTCTTTGCAGACAAGGGAAATTTAGTTGCTAATGTCGCCTATATTGGTACACATATATCAGTTGTCTTGCGGGTGCTGACCTGAGATTCCCTGGTTCGAACTCCTCGCTAAAATCTTCACTATTTCACCAGTGGTCATTGCACTATCGTCTAAATTATATATTATCTTTTTTTTAAATAATTAATAGTGGAACGAAACAAAATTATTAAAAAAAAATATTCCTAAGTTTAATTATTTTAATACGGCAATTTAGAAAACAAAAGTGCACCATTTTCTGAAATTTGACCTGCAAGTTCCATTTAAGCTGTAAAAATGTGTTGTGCAATGACGTATATTACAGTAATATTTTGTATATATTTATTTTATTACCAGATCTCTAACTCTTCTAAAAAAACATGAACGTCGACATTATTTTATACTTGATAAATTTGAAAAAAAATGTCAATTATGTTATAGCATCGAGGCTTGTGTACATATTAACATATGTTATTGGACTTGTTGATTTTTTAATAATCCATTTCTTTCTTTATTTTAATTTTTTTTTAAGACGTGAAGACTTTATAAACATTTTTTATTGGACCATTCAGATGATGTTGATTTTAATAATTAAAAAAAAAGTAATAATCTTAGAAATTTATATTTAAATTATTTACATTATAAGTTTCAATCTAATCAATATCTTTTTTTTATTTTGAGAACAGTGTTATTGAAAGTGTGGGTCGCGATAAAGTTTACATTTAAAATGAAAGGCCAAAGAATCTATTTTGCTCTTTATATTAACACTACCCTTTCCCCATGTCTACATTAGTCAAAATCTTTAAATTCTCTCCCCCCCCCCATCAACAATCCACATGTCTTTACGTAACAAATGGAAAGACCCATTATTATTTCTGTATTTGGTTCAAAAAATTAACATTCAATGAACTACATTAAAAAAAAAAAATAATCTGATTATTGTATTTAGGTTGTCGAATAATTTAATACTACTTTATACTACATTTTTTTTTATTTTAAAGGTTGTTTTAAATCTTATATGTTTGTGTTTGAAATAATAATCAAATATAAATTGTGCACATTTTGCAAAAACAGGAAATGGAGAAGATTTTATAAAAATATCAATTAAGACTGAAAAAAAAATTATACAAGTCTTTCTGCTGGAAAAATATTAATACTTGACTAAAAATAAAGGCAGATCAAGTTATTGTGCAATTTATTATTGCTGATATTATGCGGTTCTCATTATTTTGTTAGACATGTTAATGTTTCATAAATCTTTAAATTGGAACAGTTTTTGCTTAGATATATATTTCAATGCCCTTAAATTGACTTTGATCGTCATTTTATTCAAATGAGAAACAAACTTTGAATGATGAAAGTTTTTTTTTCCAAATTAGAACTGAGCCAATCACAATGCAGGTAAACAAAAGCCAATCAATACAGATAAACATCAATAAAAGTTCTGGTTTGGTGTGGATTGAATTGAAAGGTTGGTACTTATGGTTCATTTGTAAAATAGATGTACTACATATAAAAGTATTATATTAAATGCTACGCGTAGATTGAAAGCTGATTGGGTAAACAAATCTCGATTCGTCTACTGTGTTTAATGTCCCTGTAAGGATGAGATGACATCTTTTATATGTTATAACAACGCATGGGACTCCTTAGCTGTTAGTGCAATGGTCATGTAGGCACCACGGGAACTTTTTCTATATAGCATATCGGTGGTTGGACTTTTCGACCCTGGACAGTTCGACTCAGGACAGTTCGACCCCAGACTATTCGATCTATTTTCGAAGTGTTTGAATCATTATTTCTGTGTATGTTCATTAACTTTGTTCAGATTATGTATACAATTTTTTAAAATATTATTTTTAACTTTGTTTAAATATGTTTATGATTGTTTAAATGTATGTTTAATTATTTAAAATATGTGTTTTAATCATCGTTAAGTATTAGTTTTGTTTAAAATATGTGTATTAGTATTAGCAATGTCTTAGCAATGGACACAAATTGTGCGAATCTGTGACGTAATATCTGACGTAATTTTACTCTCAACAAGTATTTTGCCCCTCCTTCATTTTTTATTCTAACCAAGCTCGGGGTGAGGGTGATGGGGGGCTAAATGTGTTGTGTCTGGTAGTCTAGCTACCCTATAAAATTACAGCTTGTAAATATCACACCTCATGTCAAGCCTAGCAAAGACGCAAGTGTGGTTAATGTTGCCAGACAGATAATATACATATGTCAGCAGGTAAACGTTATACTGAAACCATCCACCATTGGATATTGGTCACTTGGGTCATTTTGTGGGACTGGTCAAAGTAGAGATAATCCATTGGTCAATGACATTCATGTGCGATAGAATGTTTGCCTATATAAACCTTTGAACGTCCTCAGAACTCAAACTTAACAATAAAGTTACTTACTATGGAGTCTAATGTTCAATTAGGTGTTTCAAATCGAGGAAAAAGAACTATAATAATAGGTAATTTTGAATACTGGTTTCTGTGAGGTAGGGATGAACGATATGGACCGCCTCTTTTTAGTATTCAAACTTGGAACAAAATAAATGATGCGTCTAATGGACGTGCTAGAACTAACAGCATCTGCGCGGGATGGCATAATGGACCGCAATCACTCTTTAGCTATCAACATCCAACATCGTTGACATTTTCGGATGGAATTTTTAAGTATGCAAAACAAACAAGTCCACCTTGTTGCAAGCTGTTTCAGGAATACGCCTGTCTAGACGAAAACGTTATTGTGAGCTGCAGCTCAGTGTCGAACAAGCATTACAAACATACACGCGCATCAACGCCTTGACCTACCTGAGGGTCATGGCTTATTTGTCACAATCTTGAACTAGCCTTTGAAAGTTAGCTTATGTACTGTTCATATGTATTGTTAAGTTTTATAATTTGTATAAGTAATTTTTTCTTACTGTATGCATTACATTTTCTTATCAATCAGTTTTATGAATTAAACACTAAACATAAGTATTAAATAGTCTTAGTGTTTGAATATAATATTTTAAACACACTAACATTAAAAAAAATCAAAACATAACCGCCTAATGCCAGCACATACGCGTTTTTGCTATACGTGACATGAGATGTGACATTGACAAACTGTCATTTCATCAGACAGAAGACTATTTGACAAAACACTTTTTTGCCCCCTCCCACAGATTATTATCAAAAGGGGATCGGGGGGGGGGGGGAGATATATTAAGTAGTGAAATTAAGTCATAATTCACACATTTTATTTCCATTGCTAAGACATCACAAAGACTTATATTTAAACAAATAAAACAAATATTTTAAATAATTAAACATATATTTAAACAATCATGCAATATTTAAACGAAGCTAAAAATATTATTTTAAACAATTTTATACATAATTTGAATAATAGCATAAATAAACAAATACATATTGTGGAAAAGTAGTACAGTCGAAGTTTGATGACGCAATTTGATAGGCTCCGCCCACCACATTCTCTATGGCGTCATTCCGCCATCGCGCTGTAGTTTATTCTGAGTTCTAGTGTATACGCCACTTTGGTAGAAATGACGTATACTACGACCGACAGTGTGGAGCACGTGATTTATTCTAGCTGTTGTAAGATCGGTCAAGCTTAGGACATCGCGGTATGTGGATTACATGTTGTAGTTTTATCTAGACAGTAGTTATTGTACTCCTCCCGAAGGTTACCATTAGGCTTATATGTCAATTCATGTAGTTATCTAAATATATAAAACACAACTTCGAGAAGACGCAGGACTGTTTATAGATTGTGGAATTCCCGTATACATTACAGCAAGCAAGACACATTCTACCACGTTCGACAACTCGCATTGTTTCACCAGATTATTTTAATTTCTTTTATGACTTTTTGTCCTTTTATTTAGGGAAATATATTAATCAATATGAGCACGATGCTGGTTGTATAATACATTTCATGTCTAGACAACTCCAGTAATTTTTAAAACAGTATTGTTTGGTCGTAATCATGTTTTATGTGCTCTAACTACGAAACTTTTTCATTTATCCCCCGTCGCGGTAAACTCTGTATCCGTTTAACCGCGGAAATGAGGGAATGCTGTATATAAAATAACATTATAATGTCAACTGATTATTGTAAAAAAAAAACACATTTAATAATACAATTATGTGGTGCCAACTTAGTATATTATTGTTGTTCACTGTTGTTGGAACATCTACCGCAAGTTTATAAAAATAACCTCACAACACATATTTAAACACATATTAAAAAAAAATAATTGAGTGTTATAAATTGTACTTTATATTAAAACATTATTATAAAATCAATAAAACTTTTTTTATCATCTTTCATCGTATTATATAAAGTATATTTAGGTGGGTTGCTTAAATGTGCAAATTGAAATAAAGAGTTGTAAGCTTGATCTTACAAGTAACTCACACAAAAACTACATTTACAAATTACACATACTTTAACTCAAAATAAACCAAGCTTTCAAATTATATGTAGTGAAATATATACTTGTATGTATATTTCATTATTACTTTAATAATTAAAAAAACTTGATTTCACGTTGCTGCATCTATAATACAAATTTTACATCATATGTTCCGGTGTCTGTCATCGCGACTTCCGTCTGTCATCCAACATGGCGGCATAAACAATTCAAAGATGGCAGAAACATTTACTGTTTTCTTCTTAACATGCATGATCCGGCTATCAACTGGCCAGCCGAGTAAGAATTGTCTCAACATGGCTGCCAGAAATGACATTGGACCAGCCATATGTTTAGTGCCGAGGTGACAAAACACCGCACACTAACATACGGCAGGTAAGATCGTGAATGCCAAATGGCAATCACAATGTAATACTGTTTTCGACCGCCTCAATCGTTAACAAAGATCAATAAAACGATCCTAGGAGAGGTAACACAAAATAATGCCAAAATATTCTGTGATACTCTCCGAAACAAATTCAAAAGCGAATCGTCGTTCCATAGGTCTATGTATATCTCACAGTATCGTAATAAATTTATGGTGTTCAATTTGTTATTAAATGAGAAGCTATCATAAAAGAAATATTTACAGAAATCGTTCAATTAATATTCTGTGTTATGTTCCACAATTTAAATTTTAAACCAAAATTATGGATACCTCAATATAATGTAATATTTATATTGTTTAAATTGTTTTTATTTCTAAAATATGTCTATTTCTAATGAACAGTTTTTTCCCTTTATTACTAACCTAAAATACGTCACTTTTTTTTTTATTTTTTGACTATTACGTCACATGAATGAATTGAATAAGGGTTGAGTTTGAGTAGCGCCGTACACAACGTTTACAATGCAAACTAACCCATTTATGATGGGGGCTTCACACAGAGGGTGTATGGAGGGGGGCCCAGTTTGAGGAGGGACCCCAAAATATTTTTTAAACTAAATATTAAGTACATTATCTCATGTCAAAATGTAGCGGCTTCCGAAGATGCCTAAAATCCCTTGGTTCGGCATTGGCTTTACAGAACTATAATGTTGAAAGCTTTGATATGTCTTTCTTTTTTAAGAGGCCTAATGTTTTCTGCGTCTGCGGCCTCAACTGCATTGATGGAATACTATGTTTTTAATTGAAGGTCAGCTAAAAGCTACACAACGATTCTTTCTTCTCGGGACCAAGCTTGAGAAGCGTCAAAACATTATCCCATGTCAAAATGCAGGGGCAGCCCCCAAAGAGGCCAAGCCACCGGGCCCCTAACTCCCTAGGTTCTGCACTGCCGGGTCGGCAATTTTTCTTAGTTAATTGTACTATGCTACGATGTGTATAACAGTAAATAAACCACCTGTTAAACATGTAGCGTTTTGCTTAACACAAGCACTCACTCACGTCTCTCTTTTTTTTAAAAATACGCCATGTTGAACATCATAAAACATTAAATGAATAACTGTTTGGAAAGGAGTCCATTAAAATATTATGAAGGAATATGATTTTAAGAGTTGTTGTTTATGTTTACCCATAGTGAGGATTATTTTCTTTGGGAGGAACTATTTAACATATGAACTTTATTTGATGTATTATTAGGTGTCCCTATTCTCAAATGCATTTTGGCTACAATAATCTGTTCATGTCCTTGGGGCCACTGCAGGTATATAGACTGATTGTTAACGCGCTGAAATATATATCACCATTTTCAACTCCAACTGTGTGCCTACTGGCCGGTCCGGGTACCGGGCCTTTGATAACTAGTATGAGTTAAAATTTTCTTTTACAATGTTGGTCGTGAATGACGCAATCTAGAACAAATGTGACACACTATTACAATGTTTTATTATGTTTCATTTTATTGTCTAGCGAGTAGAGCCAAGAATGTAACGTGCGATTTTAAAGACAGAGAAAGCGATTCTTCAACAGGTATGCTTCATTAATAAAATTATTAATGCTTTTGAACGATATTCTTTATGCTCGAGGATCAGTGTCGTAACTATGAAAGGGGGGCGAAGGAAGCCCTCCGTCTCGGGCGGCACCTATTTATCAACTTCTTAAGGGAGGCATAATCAATGTCGTGAAACGCGACTCAGGTGCTACTAATGTAAATTCACAGGGACATGCATGTGCCATATACATAATTTAGTGTTACTAACGCTTTTTACACCACTGAAACTTAATTGTATGATATACATAAATTACTGCAACGAACCCTAAAAGGAATATTTTATAAACTAGCTCTAGAATAAAACATCCGAAATAAGTGTTATACATACACATGTTTAATTTTACTAACTCTAAACGTTTTGTTATAACAGAAGAAAACATCATTAAACAGTTTACAACATGGGTGTATGTTACACATTATTTAGTTTAGCTAACCCAAATGACCATTTTTATAAATTAATTTCATATGAAGGAAATGGCCAAGTGCTTACAATCAACGAAATTATCTTACTTACCGTGATCCCTGTTAGCTTTGTTGTTGCTATTACAGTAACATGCCTAGCATTGTATCGCTGTGGTATTATTTGGTGAGTAGAAAATTGTAATATGTTAATGAATAAAAATGTAATGTCAATTATTGGCATTGTCACTGGAGAAACTTTTTAGAATTTAGAAAAAGATGTATTATTTCATAAAAAAAAAATAATCGCAATTTCAAGATACAGAAAATCCAAAAATACATTTTAAAAAATATGATTTATAAAATGTATAATGAAACAATTAATGATTTTCAAGAGTGTGGTGGGTTCTGCACTTTTTGTTGTTTTTTACTATTATTAGTTAGAGAAGGTAAACATATTTTTTTTAGTTTAAATGATTATAGGGAAATCTTAAAGTTACAGATCCCTGCTAATTTTCTTGCAGTAAATCAAACCGTAAAAACACAAATGATATTTTAACAAAGAACGGATCTATTCAAGACGATATCAACTACAACAGTACTATTACAGTCGTAAGTCAAAGATTTAATTTTATCAACTAACTCTGTCTCCATTTGGCTACTAACTAAATGGAATGTTTTATTTTGTTTGCAATTTCAAGTTAATCTAAAATTGTATATAAGATTAAGTTTCTTGTTCATTGTATTATGTAATAATAAGTTTCGTCATCAAATAATAATATTTAATATTAAGTTTATTGTTCGTATTAAAAAATATATAAAATTGAATTTATTGTTCATAATAGTATAATGCGTTTATTGGAAATATTTGGAAATAACTTTAATAGTTCGGAAGTATGCAATATACATTTCTTTATCATGTGACGTCTCTTGCTACATCATAACTATAATTAAAACTTACATTTTGAAACCACGTAGGGAAAAAATGGACTGGAAATTAGATTAATTCACGCACTTTATCCAGAGGTTTTGCTAATAAAACGTTAATAAAACATTACTTAATTGGCGGAAAAAGTAGTAAACTATAAATGTTACGATTTGAAATGGATTATTATATATTTTTTTTGTATAGTCCGACATTCAAGGTCAAAGAACGTCTCAAACAGTGGATGTTTACTCCGATATAGATGCGAAATCTCCTGTAAAAAATACAAACTATCATCAGTTAGATAAAAGTGTCAAACGATCGGACGAGTTCAAAGAAACTGCCGACACCTATGCCGTAGTTCGCAAAGTACAGAGAACACCAAATAGTAATGTTGAGTTTCAAATTAGGTAATACAACTTTTATAAGGCAAAACAATAGATACTGATTGGAATATCGGAAGGAGAAAGACAGACAGAGAGAGAGAGAGAGAGAGAGAGAGAGAGAGAGAGAGAGAGAGAGAGAGAGAGAGAGAGAGAGAGCGAGAGAGAAATAATCTAATTATAAATTTGAGTATTATGCAGTTCAAATTATTAACCTCTTTAAATACCATTCTTAACAATACTTTTTCATTTTTTAGCATCAGCAGTGTACCACACGGTAATACTTCAAACGAGGTCAGCAACGACTACGCTCATTTCGGCCAAGTTCAAGGTCGGACATTTCAAACAGAGAATGTCTATGGGGCTGTCCTTAAAGTACGTCACGCTATTTTTGACGATTTTTGACCCCCCCCCCTCCCCCCTGTCACAAAACTCGGGACCCCCCCCCCCCCCAAAGTACGTCACACTTTCGAAAATTTTTTTTTAATTAAGAACTAATTAAAATTTAATCGAAAACTTAAATCGCACTTCACTATTAAACTGCCTTAAAATATAAATATTAAAAGAACTATCAGATTATTAAATGAGTTTAATAGTTGAATAACTAATTGTCAATAGCTGTATCAGTTATTCTTTGAAACAGTAACTCAATCAATTGAATTTGGAAAAAAAAATTGCAAAAATTAGATTGACAATTATATAATAAACATCATTTATCTGCTACCTATTCATTTACAATGGGTGAAGTGAACTTTGAGATAATCTTCCGATTATGCATTCTATTGACACAGGATAAGAAGTTGATTAGAGAAACTTGACCTCAACCAGTGATTAAATAATAAAAATGGAGACAAAACAATGTGACTAAAAAAAGGACTAGATTGACAAATTATGTGGGCAGCAGGCACGCCGAGAGGGGGGGCGGGGGGGTCATTTCCAGGGGGCCCGCATCTGTAAAGGGGCCCGGCCTCCCCGACCATGTCAATTTTTTCACGACTTTATTGTTTATTAAGGGGCCCGCAATGATGTCCTGCCCTGGGGCCCGTGTTGGCTCTCGGCGCCACTGGTGGGCAGCTCTGGTGCTATATTGAATATGTTTATAGTGGGCCTGTGAATTATGTTTAATAAAAAAAATATTCACTAGACGTCATCCATCCATGGTGAAGTGTTTATCCATAGTTAAGACTGACATAAATCTTTCCGCATCATCGTTTCCTGGAAGGATAGTTGCAGACAGATCAACTTCATCCTCATCTAGCCACTCAACATCCTCTGAATGTGCATTTTCCATTCTGCCAATAATTGCCATGAGTTATCTTTGCCTTTTAGCAGCGATTCTCAAAGGACGAATGCGTTTTATCTGAGTTGATTCTGGAAAATTTGGGGTTGGCACATTCTCCTAGGAGACGAGTGGCCGAGTGGTATAGAGCGCTCGATTGTCGACCGGAGCGTCCCGGGTTGCAATCTCAGTGAGAACCTTAGGACTTTTTCAGGTCCTGGTGAAAGTTCCCAAGTCCACCCAGCTTTAAATGGGTACCTGACTTTATGTTGGGAGAGTACAGGCGGCTGGGAATTGTGCAAACCATACAATCCCTTCATATTCCTAGGTTATAGAAACAGATGAATTGTACACTTCATCTGCCCCGATGGCCCTTTAGGGCTAAGGAAACTTTACTTTTTTACATTCTCCTGCGCCCGAGCTCTGTGTTATCCTGTATGTTTCTTCAACATTGTTTGTGAGGCAAAGTATAAGTGACACACTTTGCAAATTCGATCATGTATGCTGGTCTGCAAAGATGGACAATAAAGATCATATGGTTGCACTTTAAAAACTCCTGTTGGTCTTGGCATAATGTCATCAAATTTGAGAGTTTGTGCCACAAACAAACAATGAAGGAAATGTATGTGCATCTGCTCTTTCTGAAGCTCTGAGTCCATCAGTTGTTTGTGTTATTGGGATTGGATTTGGAGGAGGAAATAATCTCGAAGGTAAAACGTTGAAAAATGAGCTCCGTACTTTGTCGCAACATTTTATGTCCTGAAAATTCACAATTTGAGTGCAGTATTGGCTGGTGAGAACATGATGGTCAAACCATTTTTATCTTTCGACATCAGTCCTGCTGCATTCAATTCAGATTTCTCAGGGTTGATATATTCTGCAACTGTTGGAAATTGGTCAACAATCACATGCGACCAGATTTCAGCTAAAGTTTCACCTGCAAACTTGAAGTTTGTTCTTTCCAAATCCTCATTTATTGTTCTGCCCTGCGAATCAAAGTAAATGCCATAATGTTCATTAGGCAATATGACACCAGACAGTTCGCTGCTAAATGGAGCCATTCGATGTTCCACGCGATTATAAGCACTTCTTCCTGGTGCACTGGTTGCAAGGATTGAGGCATCAATATTATTTTAACGAAGTGATGGTTTGCAACTTCAATTACGGTAATTTTTTGTATTGTAATACAAATTCCAAATTTCTTTATCAGTGATATAATTATGCAGCAGACAACAAAGAAATAATAACTCTTCCTTAAGGCTACTGATAAAACAAGGCTTTGCTACAGTTTATTAACGGTCCTAACTAGCATGAGGAATTGTGAACAACACATTGAAAAGATATGCATTTCATGCTATTTTGACATAAAACTAATTCAAGTGTTTCACAATTTTTTTTGAAAATTATTTTTAAAACTATTAAGTTTTACTTAAAAAAAAATTAAATTAGAAATAAAATTAAAAATATATTAAAAATGTGACGTCACACTTGGCCTGACCCCCCCTCCCCCCCTGTCACAAACTGTCACACTTTCTTATACCCCCTCCCCCCCCTTGGAGCGTGACGTACTTTATGGACGGCCCCTATAATGGTTAGAGTAGACACAATGTAGTCTACATCTATAAATGAAAGAACTGAACTATAGATACAACTAAAAATAACATTTATTAAAACTTGCTTTTTCAAATATCAATTATATACTACCAAGATTTTTTTTGCTCAAGTAATCAATAAGCTAGAAATTTAAAAAGTTCAGATATTAAAACCAATTATCTATCGATTGTTCCTTTCAACAGTCATTTATACAATCGGAACGTATAGTTTATAATATTTAGGCTAAATTTGTATTATTTATAATCTTATACAACACACACAAGTGAATCGAGGAATTGTAAACTATATTAGTGTAATACTTGTTTTTCAAAGTTTGTTCCTATTTTTACATTCTTCTAATTATTTAATTAGAGTCTTTCCACAAATTTAGTATTATGACACCCATAGCCAAAATTTAACTTATGAAAGAATTTTGAAATTATTTTTTTAAATAAAATTTGCATAGACAGTCAAATCAATGTACTATGGTATGGCTTTCTTTTTTTTAATTTTTGATGTATATTAAAACAGAAGTAATTTAAAAAAAAAAAAAAAAACATCTTGCACCATGTATTTTACATGTTATTCTACAATTTGTTTCATTTTCAAGGAATTAGTTTTTCTTACAAGTATATATGTGTACAAGTCAGTGATAGCCAGTTGTGTATTATTTTATTTTATAAAACACAAACATAATACAAGCTCAAAACGTTTCCATTTTCTTAATCAAAATCACTTTATTGAATAATTTATAACACTAATTATCCAATAGTGAACACAAATGATTTAATCACGTCTACACGATAAATTATTGCATCAATTATCAGTTTCCCCAACACAATAACGCCTTCTTACTAGTCTCTTTTTTATTCCTACTTAACTGACATCCTCAAACTTAACATTGCTTGCTGTCATATCTAACTTTCCACCCCCTTTGTTTAATCACTTAATATCTAACTCTACAGCTGTTGGAATTAAGCATCAGTCATGACCATATTTCAATGTGCTTACAATTTGTTTGTCTATCTATCAATCAATCAATCAAATTCAATCAATATATATAGCTGACTCTATCATTTTATCTATCTATCAATCTATCTATCTATCTATCTATCTATCTATCATCTATCTATCTATCTATCTATCTATCTATCTATCTATCTATCTATCTATCTATCTATCTATATATCTATCTATCTATCTATCTATATATATATATATATATATATATATATATATATATATATATATGTCTATCTCTCTATGTATCATTACATTTATCTATCTATCAATCTGTCAATTATCACTGTCTTTACAACACACTTGTATTTTTTTGGTGATGCTAAAAAATATATTGATAAAATACTTAAAGTATTTTCTGCTCTATATCTACTTTGCTGAGATTTTTTTTAACTGAGGAATTCTTAAATGTAAAGAATATTTTTTTTTATTAAACATAATTGCTTTATGGATTTACATTAGTCTTTTGTTTGATTGTTTATTATAGTATAATAAAAGAAATTTAAATTTGGCATGTTTATATTGTTTATGTACCCGAGCAAATGTTTCCATTATAGAATAATCACTGTTGCATTTCGACATAAGTAAAATAATGTACACATGTCAATATAGTTATTTTAAATATCTTTGTATCCTTGTACATAATAGATGGGTGGACGGATGGTCGACAGGTGTTGATTTAACAGTATTTCTTAGGAAGATACTTCATAACATTAGAATGTATTAATGTGTATATGCTATGTGAGTATATATATATATATATATATATATATATATATATATATATATATATATATATATACACTCTATATACTCGCAGTGACCCCTAGGACATGAACAGATTATTTCAGCCAAAATACATTTGAGAATAGCGACATCTAATAACACATCAAATAAAGTTCATATGTTAAATAGTTCCTCCCACAGAAAATAATCCTCACTATGGGTAAACATAAACAACAACTCTTAAAATCATAAATCCTTCATAGTATTTTAATGAACTCCCATCCAAACGGTTATCCATTTAATGTTTTATGATGTTCAACATGGCGTATTAAAAAAAGAGACGGGAGTGAGTGCCTGTAAGTTAAGCGAAACGCTACATGTTGAGCAGGTTGTTTACTTATTGTTATACACATTGTAGTATAGCACAACATATCGCACTGAGAATATACTAAGATAATACTGCCAACCCGGCAGTGCCGAACCTATGGATTTTGGGGCCCTGTGAATTTTGACATTCGACATCAGAACATGAGATAATGAAATTAATATTTAAGCTGTGGCCCGGAAAGATAGAATCGTTGTGCAGCTTTTATCTGACCTTCAATTAAAAAAAAACATTTCCATCCATCCAGTTAAGGCCGAAGACGCAGAAAACATTAGGCCTTTTTAAAAAAGAAAGACACATCAAAGCTTTCAACATTATAGTTCTGTGAAGCCAATGACGAACCAAGGAATTTTAGGCCTCTTCGGGAGTCACTACATTTTGACATGAGATAATGTACTTAATATTTAGTTTTAAAAATATTTTGGGGGCCCTATTAAAACTGGGTCCCCTCAACACACCCTCTGTTTGAAGCCCCCATCATAAATGGGTTAGTTTGTATTGTAAATCTTGTGTACGGCGCTACTCAAACTCAACCCTTATTCAATTCATTCATGTGACGTAATAGTAAAACAAGCAATTAAGCCTGTTCCATTCTGGACACAGGACGTGTTAGCGCATTTTCATGTTATGTATCAGTACGTATGCTATCTTTCAGTAAATATTTGTAAATTTTGGAAATGTTTATAAATTCAATTGTGTAATGCATATATCTGTAAAAAAAAAATTTATAAAGACGTTTCTTTATATTTGAAAAAAAAATATTTTCTCTTAAATCTAACTACAAGTGGTTTGTGGTCACTGAAATAGGACTCATAATTGAAACATTCTAAATTGTAGTCATTTATTCGTCCGAAAACTCCGTCAATTGTTGCATAGCTCTGATACTTTCAATTAAACTCAGAACACAAGCTTACTATTTCATTTGATGAGTTTTTCTTAATAAATCTTGGTGAAACTACGTGCTGCAGTATTTCGCACCAAATGAACGGGCTATTGAACGTACAAGGAGTATATATAATATATAAGCCCCTTAGGAGCCCTGAAGCCCGGCCCTCAGAGGTCCTTTCGCAAAATGAACTTTTGATGTACACATGGCAGGCCAAGACCTACAAAATGATATATACATCATGGGTCTAGGACTTATAGTTGCTGAGATATAGCGCTCCTTTATTAATATAGCTTATATAGTAAAAAACGGTACTAAGGCCCCTTTTACGGCCCTGAGAGGTCAAATCGCTAAATGGAAAAAGTTATTTCTTGACAGGCCAAGACCTACAAAATGATATATACATCATGGGTCTAGGACTTATGGTTGTTGAGATCTAGGGTGTACACGGACAGACGGACTGACAGACAAAACGGGGACAATAGAGCATTTTTTTTTCGAAAATGCTCTAAAAAATGCAAAAAAAAATTAGTGTGACGTATTTTAGATTAGTAATAAAGGAAAATAATTTTATATTAGAAATAGACATAAACAATATAAATGTTACATTATATTGAGGTATCCATAATACAAAATTCGTTTGATTTAAAATTTAGATTGTGGAAAATAATACATAATATTAATTGAACGATTTCTGTAAATATTTCTTTTATGATCGCTTCTCATTTAATAACAAATTGAACACCATAGATATATTACGATATTGTAAGACATATACATTGACCTATACAACTTTAGCGAATGCAGCCCTAGGTCAAACATCAAAAGATTGCTTAATTGTCCCTTGGTAAGTTTTGAATCGGACGTAAATAGTATTACATTGTGATCACCGGCGGCGGAACGAAATATTTTAAGGGGGGGGGGGCGCCGCCCCCCCCCCCCGTTGAAAATTTAAGGAAGGGCAAGACAAAATATGACCGAAAGACAAATTTTACCCCCTTAATTCTATAATAGAATATAGTAATTTCTGTAGCAAGTATTTAATCGATATTATTAAAAAATAATATATTAAAAAAAATAAAAATGAGCATTGAGCACTTCTGTCGTCAACTGATTCGTAATGTCAGTTTGTTTACAAATTTAATAGCGAAATTAGATCAGAAAATTACTGATAATTATCATGAATGATGGTGAATATGAAACCGGAAACGGGAAACTCAATAAACAAAAAGTAATTTATAAAAAGATAATAAATAATTGTATTTTCTTTAAAAATTACATTTGCCGTCATTCGGTAGATGGCAATACTTCTCCAGGCCCGTAGCAAGGAATATTTGATTGGGGGGGGGGGGCGAAGTCATTTTCGGGGGGGGGGGGCAAAGAAATCTTTTTCGGGGGGGGGATGCCTAAGAAATGTTCCTAGGGCACAGGGGCGGATCTAGGCAACTTTGACGGGGGGGGGGGCAAAACATTGACCCGGGGGGGGGGCAAAACTGTTTTCATTGTTGAAAATTGGTCTTAGAACAAAAAAATATTTCGAATCATTAATGATGTATTACCTAAACTTGCGATAACGGGGGGGGGGGGCATGTCCCCCCGGCCCCTCCCCCTAAATCCGCCCCTTGCAAATTTTTTGCAGTTCCATATCTGGAATGGTGCATTTTAGTACCGATTGTTTAGCTATTAATTAGGAATATATAATTTAAACTACGTTTCAATAATGCATGGCATGTTGCAGTTTTGTTAAAAATAATTTAATGATAAAAATTTATTGAGGCTGAGCAATTTCTGATTCCTGTTATAAATATATTGACCATTTGTTCTGCTACACAATTGTTACAAAATAGATACCTGATTTATATTATTATACTGTTGGTTTAACTTACAACCCGGGAAGAACGACAAAGATGCACGAATATAGCTTAGCTATTTGTGTGATATTTCTTAAATAATATTGAAAACAAAGAACAGATCTATCAACAATAACAATCGCAATTATTCAATTTAAAATAAAATTAATTCTGCTAAAAAGTAAATTTGCAAATTAAATAACATCAATCAGAAATCACGGAGTTTGTACTTTATTATTTTATTATACATATGTATAAAAATGAAGTCAGAAGTCAATGTTATTTTATTAACTTATTTAAGTTGCTAGTTGTCCTCAGAAGATACCAAAACTATTACATGGTTGCGGGCCCCTGGGCAGGGGTGACACGGCCCCCGTGCTGATATTAATATTTTAAAAAGTTGATTGGCCAGCTCAGTCCGGGTCCCTAAAACTCGCCGGGCCCCTGGGCATTGGCTCCCCCCTGCCCCCACCCCACACTCGTCGGCATTGATTGCGAACTTATATTATAATACGTTTCAAATTTGCAAACGTCGTGGTTTAGCACTGAATTTACCTAAAAATGTTTCAGCATTCAGATTGTCTGTTAAATCTTTTTCAAATGTAAGCAGGAAAAGATTGCTTAGACGCTTTTGTAACTTTGATCTGCGATTTGGGGTGAGCATTCGTGTGAGGGTTGAGAAACTGTTCTCACACACGGCTGTTGAAGCCCCAAATACCAATAAGATTCAATCTTTTATGCCCAAAAATTAGATAAGCTATATATGTAAGAAAAATAGCCTGAATGATTGCCAAAATATAAACTTTTAAGTTTTTATTGTTATTGATTTATTGAACAAAATGATTGATGTTTTATAGCTGTTACTATTAAAAGTTTGTCAAAAAGCTCAAATCATGCACGGGGGGGGGGCTCAGGTCATGCACGGGGGTGATCAGCCCCCCCTAGCCCCTCTCTGACTACGAGCTTCTCTCCCACATAGCTAACTTACTATAAATATGATCGGTACGGGGAACCAAATATCACATTACTTACTACATTATTACATTCCATTCCTTCATCCATAGGAATTGTCATCTTTTGATACAGTCATGCCTAAGAGAGAGAGAGAGAGAGAGGGAGAGAGGGAGGGAAAGAGGGAGGGAGAGGGAGAGAGAGGGGGAGGGAGGGAGAGAGGGAGGGAGGGGAGAGAGAAGGAGGGAAAGAGGAACTGCCAAAAATGTTGTGTATCACATTGCTTTAAGATAAATGTACCCTTTTATTGCAATGTGCATGCAAATAAACCCTTTTTTACGCGTCTTATTTTAAATCTTAATTAAACGTCAAATTACGCTTCTTAAATGAACAGAAAACATTATTTTAAACCCGGGCAAAGCCGGGTACTTGCAACTAATTTTAAAATATGCCACAACAACTCTCAATAATGTGATTACTGTAAAATGTCAATTAATTATAATTTCTTTCAAATATTAAATTTAAGAAATAAATCAAATGAATTATGAAAATGAAAATGATAAATATAAACTAAAATGAATTACAAAGTTAAAAAAGTTAAAATTTTAGGGGGGGCAGACTGGAAATTCAAAGGGGGGGCCGCCCCCCGTAAAAGTTTTAGGGGGGGCCGCTGCCCCCCCTCCCCCCCCCCTGCTCCGCCGCCAGTGATTGTGATTGCCAATTGGATTTCACAATCTTACCTGCCGTATGTTAGTGTAGGGTGTTTGGTCACCTCGGCACTAAACATATGTCATTTCTGGTAGCCATGTAGGAGACAATTCTTACTCGGCCGGCCAGTTGGAATCCGGATCATGCATCTTAAGAAGAAAACAGTAAATGTTTATGCCATATTTGAGTGTTTATGCCGCCATCTTGGATGACAGAAAGAAGTGCGATGACAGACACCGGAACACATGATGTATTTTTTGTATTATAGATTCTAATAATCTTAATGCACCCCAAGTGAAAAAGCTCATCACATTAATAGTATAGGTAATGACCATACGTAAGGTTTTGAAATGATTAAACCAGGTAACACATGAAGAGTACTGCAGTGAGACGGGCAGGAGGGGTACAATGGGAGAGCAATGTGATAGCCAAGATCACATAGGGAAGATAACCCAATAGTACAAGTAGCACATGGGTACATTGAAATGAAGGAGGATGAGGGTTGTACATGGAACTAGTTAATTCCAAAGAGTGACTGTGTGTGTGTGTGTGTGTGTGTGTGTGTGTTTGTGTGTGTGTGTGGGAGAGGTGGTTACGTACATTGGTGTATGTATATTATAGTTATGCGTGCATGGCAGGATAATAGTATGAATCGTCAGGGGAGAGAATAAGTGACTGACTAGCGATAAAATTAGACCGAGGAACACGTGCGTTGCTGCATGTGTAGAGGACGAGTGAGCATGTGTACTAGTAGTTAATGACCATAATGTGTTGTGATTGTTAGTGGAGGTCACTAAAATGGAAAGGTGAATTAGTGCTATAGTGCTGTAAATTGTCACGTACGGAGTTTCTGTGTTATTTCTAAACCCCTATACAAGTGTGCACTAGACAGTTAAATAAATGTAGCATCCATCATTTTCTCTAGTACCACACTCCATTCACTTCCAGAAACAAAGTGATCATCATCAAAAGAAAATTGCGCATCGTATTTTGAACAAGAACATATATCAGATCCTGTCTATAGTGCAAGTGAATCTCAAAGACTTGATAAGTGATATGGGACTCACAAAGTACATTTCTGAGCACCTCACAACTATACCAAACAAATGGAACATTCTGGCTGAAAGTGTTTGGACAAATAGAAACTGCATTGAACAATGATGTAGAACTGATCCAAAATCTTGTATGCAAGTACCACAAGTAGAGAACCGGATTTTCCTATATATTCAGATACTTGATTCACACCTCGACATTTTTTAAAGATGATATGGGTTGTGTATTTGACGAAAGGCGATTTGAACAGTAGAAACATGCTAAAAATTAAAAGCTTTTCAACGTTCCTGTTTATTTGGGTGATTTATACAATTGTTATGACCCAACCCAGATGACTTGCCCTGATACTAAGTGTATATGGACGGGTGCATACTGTTTTGTTTTTTACCACTGGATGATACATTTTGTCAGTCGTCGAATTGCTATAAGGGAGATGAAGTTGTACACAACACTATTTATGTTTATTCCGCTCAAAATCGTATTGTACAAAAACTATTTTTACAGAAATACAAAATTCTTCATGCGACATTAACTGCGACTCACTTCCTTGTTGACATCATTCACTCTTATCAAATCCTTGTTGACACTCTTAATCACTTCCTTGTTGACATTCACTCTTAATCACTTCCTTGTTGACATTTATTCTTAATCACTTCTTTTTTGACATTCACTCTTAATCACTTCCTTGTTGACACTCTTAATCACTTCTTTTTTGACATTCACTCTTAATCACTTCCTTGTTGACATTTACCCATAATCACTTCCTTGTTGACATTCACTCTTAATCACTTCCTTGTTGACATTTAATCTTCATCAATTCCTTGTTGACATTCACTCTTATCACTTCCTTGTTGACATTCACTCTTAATCACTTCCTAGTTGACATTCACTCTTAATCACTTCGTAGTTGACATTCACTCTTAATCACTTCGTAGTACACATTCACTCTTAATCACTTCCTAGTTGAGATTACTCTTAATCACTTACTTTTTGACATTCACTCTTAATCACTTCCTTGTGGATTTCCACTCCGACTTCATCCTCAGTCGACATCAAATTCAACTCACTCCCGAGCTACAACTGTTTACTGTCTACATTTATTTTCACTTCTGTCGTTTGCTATGACTTTCCTTCCTACCTTATAGCTCTATACTACTGTTGTTACCTCCCCTAGTGACTTACAAATGTCTTACCTCCCCTAGTGACTTACAAATATCAGACTGTAATCTTCCGCATACCTAGCTATGACGTCACTGGTTTGTCATGAAATAATCATATCAAAATATTAAGAGGTAAAATAAAATCTTCCGACACACTTAATTCACTTGACTGACTTGTGTTACAGATTCTGTGAGACCTGGATGAAATCCCCGTCATATTCTTTCTTCGCTTCTCTCTCGCCCTACCATTTTTCCCTTTGGCTTCTTAAGTATAGTTAAATGTTTGCAAAGGGAAGTAAACAAAGCAATTCATTTGTTTAAACATCATATATTATAGTCCCTCGTTCAATCTAGCTATGACAGACATCGTAAAGTTCACTTAAACCTAAAAGACCATCGGGGCGGTTGAAGTATAGAAATCATTTGTTTTTGTGTACATCAAGACCAGACAGCTTTAGATATATACCTGACTTAAGTTGGTGAAGTAATAGTGGCTGGGCATTGTGCTAATCACACAATCCCTTTATGTGTCGAGGTTACAGAAACAGATGAATTCTATACTATATTTGCAAAGATAAGCCCTTAGGGGCTGAAGGAAACTTTTATGGCTGCATAAGGCTTGAGAAAAACACTTGGCAGGCAAATGGGAGAATTACAAACGTAAACAGAAGAGGAAAGTGGTGTATAGTGTGCAAGCGAAAGAAGATGTGAACTCATTTTCTCACCTCCTCTTACTTGACGGTCATTAACCAACGCGATTGCTGTGACCTGAGGTTGGTCGCTGATCATTGATTAGAAGGCTGGAGCGAATTTATTTTTTTAGTTTTGACTCTAATAGCTCAAAATGGTTGCCAAATGGTCTTAGTAGTTATGTCCTAAACTATCTTTTATGTAGTGTAACGTTTACCGGTGCCCCAAAGGCCTTCACATTTTAAAGGATACAAACTTTAAAGCATTGTAACAATTTTGAATGAAATCAACATCTCAATAGTGATATTCGTAATGTTAATGTGCACATATGAACTGCTGAACTAAATTATGTTTATGAATTAACAATTGAACAATTTACAATAAGTCAGGATCGCCGATTTTTCTTAAGCCATGAAACAAATAACGTGACAGGAAGTTGGTCTTACAAAAGTGCCTGTCACCATCTTTTCACGACGGTTTTGTTTTAATGTCAAACCAAACATGGCCATAAACCCTCACAATATAAGTTGAAAAAAAAATTGTCACTCCATCCTATTGATAATTACGGTGAGGAATGAAGCCAAGCGTGTTGGGAGTACTCGTTATGGCTTCATTCTTTCTAGGACTTTCTAGCTGAGAAGACCACACGTGAGAGCCAGGCACAATGTACTACGCGTCAGTTCTTGAGTAAGTGTGACTACGTGCAATGTTCCTTCAGTCTTATTAGGCTCGTTAAGTGTGCAATTAGTTACAAAAATCAATTCTGCGCTCTCCCTAACTAGATCAATGTATTGGCTTTGAAGCAATTAGTCATTTAATGGTCACTTCCCAATTCTCACTCGGAGCTAGACAAGCACAGTTATGAGTTATTGTGAGAATTACCAGTCAGCAAAATACGGTTATGGTAATGTAATAGTGCTAAAAAGAAAATTTTGTTTTAAAATGTTTCATTTACAAAAGTTACAAAGTATGAGAATTAAAATTGTTTACATAATTTGAGGCCATAGTTCAACAAAATCGAAAAAAAAATCACTGTTTCTTACTGCCATATTATTTGTTAATCTGTATCTTTAATAACTTAATGTGAAACATTACTGCATCATTATTTAACGAGTATCTCATAAAACTTAATCGCAAAGTCGATGAGAGGAATGCAATTTAGTTTCATTACGGCCTAAGAGACATTCTACTAGCCCTCTATTATTCAGGTTATTAAAAAGGTTGTCATAGAAGGATTGTATCTGTGTGTATGTGATGATATGTGTATGTTTTGTTTTACACGCATCGATCCACAAGATTTTAAAAGGTAAGTGGTGAGAGATGATAGGCTGAGTAAAAGCTGAGTTTGAATCTATGTATTTATGTGTGTATGACTAAACAAGTGACTGGACTTAAAAAAGTTGATTTTCGAAGTTTGTAAGAAGAGGTAGTGTTTTATTTTTCTAATAAGAACATGTTTGTTTTCGAAAAGACCTAGTATTGATTGTTACATGTATTCTACATATCTATTTAACAACTGAATTGTGTAATAATTAGATACCTTTTTAGATTATTCTTAAATTAACAGTTCTCGTCACATTTTACCCTAAACAACACTTATACTTTGATCAGTGTATTCGCTTAAGTTAACGAAGTTGTTACAGAAAACAATGTTTTTTTTATTAAAGTTCAATCAGTCATAGTCATTTTGTTTAATGAAAATGGTAATGTGTATCAATTTCAGGTGCTACGCTATAATAAGTCCATAAACATTTAAGGCAACTCCATTTTTAGTCAATGGAAGAGGACACTTTAAAAAGGGAGGCGCTCTCTCTACGATTTAAACTTCCATGATTAAAGATTATTTTCAAAATTCGCTTTTTTTAAAAATATCAACGATTGTCTTTTAGAAGAAATATTCCTATTTTGAACAATTAACTGATGGGTTATTTCATTCAACTGAAAACAGTTCTAAGTAAAAGGCAAAACATTTAAGGTTTATCTTTTATCATTAATGAATATAAAATACCATAGAAAGATGTGTTCAAGAATCGTAGAATAATTAAATGTTATAATATATGTATATGTATATATATATATATATATATATATATATATATATATATATATATATATATATATATATATATATATATATATATATATATATTTGATGACATAAAATGTTTGATGATAATGTCCTCTATCCTTATGAAGCTAATTAAATATATTGTTGTCTTTTAAAAATATTTTTAATGTTCTCTTGTTAAAAAGCATTAATTAAAGTTTTTCTCTGTTTTATATCTCTATACCAGCAGTCGGGGAACCGGGGTAAGTTACCCGAAATGGGGTTAAAATGAAATTTTTGTGACTAAAAAGTATATAATTTTAATTTTCTATGGGGTAATATAAACTTATACAAAAATATTTTGGAGTAAAGATTAAAAAGATTCCCCGACCGCTGCTCTATATACTTATAAGACGCATTTGCTGTCTGTCTGTGTGTCTGTTCCTTTAAAACTCAAGATCCAGACAACCAAAAAACGTAAAATTTGGTACACATACACATAATTACATGGGGAAGGTCATGAAATATGTTTCGTTCCAACTTAATGGATAGTTTAATTTTTAGTATTTTACTATATTATCGGTAATGGGAACGCCATCGCTATAAATAAAAATCATCTGTGACGTCATTTCCCGATAATACTTTTTAATTTCCCGATGTTACATTTTAAAATTTTCCTACTAATAAAGCCGAATTGAACTTGCGCGCGGGTGCTTCATCGTAATGTTATTGTATTCAAATTGTATCAATACACAGGGCATTCCCTGTTTTCGCGCACCAAGTGAATATGTCGTTGAAAGGACGGAGAAGAAAGGAAAAAGAAATAATTAATTTTTTTATTCATGCTGCAAGTACCCGGCTTTGTCCGGGCTTAAAATGAGGTTTTCTGTTTATTTAAGAAGTGTAATGTGTCGTTTAATTGTACAGAAAGAGAGCGAGGGAGGGAGGGAGGGAGAGAGAGAGAAAAAGAGAGAAGGGGGGAAGGTAGGGAGAGAGAGAGGGAAGGAGGGAAGGAGGGAGGAAGGGGATGGAGAGAAAGGAGGGAGTGAGAGAGAGAGATGGGAGAGGGAGAAAGGGAGGGTGAGAGATAGAAAAAGAAAGGAGGAGGGAGAGAGGGGATAGGGAGGGAGAGAGTGAGAGGAAGAGAGTTGGGAGAGAGCTAAAGAGAGAAATGTAGGGAGGGAAATGGAAGGAGAGGGAGGAAAAGGGAGTGATGGAGGAAGGGGTAGAGAGAGGGAGAGGCGAGAGGGAGGGAGGGAAAACGAAAGGGAGGGAACGGGAATGAAGGGAGAAACAGAGGGTGGGAGGAAGAGATGGAGGGATGGATAGAGAGGCAGAGATAAATAGAGAGGGAGGGAGAGAGAGAGGGAAGGAGGGAGGGAGGAAGGGAAGAGGGAGGGGGAGAGAGAGAAAGGGGTGAGAGAGAAGGAGGGAGCAAGAGAGAGGGAGATGGGAGAGGGAGGGGTAGAGGGAGAGGGGGAGAGAAGGAGGGAGGGAGAGAGAGGGAGATGGGAGAGGGAGGGAGGAAAAGAGAAAGGAAGGGAGGGAGAGAGGGGGTAGGAAGAGAGAGATGGAGGGAGAGAGAGGGGGTAGGGAGAAATAGTAGGTAAACAGAAAACGTTATTTTAAACCCGGGCAAAGCCGGGTACTTGCCGCTAGTTTATGAATAAAATACATTATGTATGTTAATTAATGTTAAGTATATTTATATATGTCCAAATAAAATCTTTTGTTTTTTAAGTTCATTTTTAACGGATTTGAGGTTGAATTACAAAACTTTTGTATAATTTGACATGTGTGTTTTTGTCAATGTTCAGACTAAAATAAAAATAAAAAAAAATAATAAATGTTTATTTTAAAATTAGAAAAACAATGAGGTGCTACTGGTGTATTTATTAACAAATTTATTTTATGTTTTACATTTTTTTTTAAAACACTTGCCTCGTTTTTACTTGTTATATAAACATCTTTTCAGTCATACATTAGCTTTTATATTTCATACCGTAGTCGAAGACAAAAAGAGAGAAAAATGGCTATGTTGGTCTTTGAAACATTAGCAACAACTAAATTGCACAGAATTGTTTACAAGATATCATTTCTGTGACTGGATGTAGTCATTTTATTCAAAAACAATTATTTTCATTTTACCGGAAAAAATAACGTTTTACAATTATCTGCCTGTTTACACGTGAAACTGTTTCCTTAAAACGGATTCTGGAAAATAAACGCAGGACTTATCAATTGTCTTTCTTCACAGATAATACTATAGCCTTACACAAAGAACATAATGTAAAACTTTTTAAAAATTTGAATAGTACGTTAATTTCGCTTAAAACTTTTAATCAAACAGAAGATCGTATATTGTGATTTTAATGACTTACTTTATAGTAATATCATGTGACAAATTTTGTGATTTTATAAATGCACTTTTTTCTGCACTAAGTGCGAGATTTTTAAAGTTGCTTATTTGATTGAATAAATAATTGTATTCTCTCCGGAAGTAGTAATGTGCTTTTATAAATGATGTATCTTTTTTTTTTAAATCGCGAGCTTGTATGAATGTCTGATTTGCCTAAAACCACATTAGAGATTTACTTTATTAATTATGAAAAAAATCGTAAGAACCAATGTTATGAACTTTCTTACTAACATATATTCGTTCACTTAAGACGCGATAACAACTGTGCAGCCATACTTCAAATGTAAAGCTTAAATCAAATACAGAATTAAAACTATCATGCCTTGATTTAAAATAACATGGAAAGCATTTATTTTATTTTTTTTTACCCAGAGCGATTTCACCGAATCGCGCACCTCTTCTAAAGAAACCTTGCACTAAATATTAATTTACTAACGGCTTAACAAACTGAGCAATACGTTACCAATAGAGAGTGTTTTTACAGAGTACAGCTATGGACAATTATTCTCATTGATAAAAATTGCAACTCTATTTAACCGCCTTGATGACATTTTACTTTTTTTTTATTTCGAGCTGATTTGGGGCTAGGGATAGGGTTAACTTGAAGATAAACGAACGATTAAACCATAGTTATTATTTAGTCTAGAAAATAAGCACCTACTTAAATGATATTCTGGTTCATGCACCAATTGCATTGCCCTTGTTAATGTAATATTTATGGTGTTAAAAATGTCGAGTATTTTTTTTTTGGTACGCGTGGCATTTTTTTTTAAATCAACGTTAAAAAAACAACAACAATATATACCCTGGATGTCTGACCTTAAATATTAATATCTCGCTAGATGGTTTGAGGGGCTTCAAAAACCATCAGAAGACTCGCGTGTGAAACATTTATATTAGTACCGATGCTAAGTGTTCTGCTAAAATCTAACATAACAATCAGTTGACTTGGTGGGCGTTACAAAAAAAAATTACGGCCCTAACAAAACCATTTGAGTAACCCACGTCTATACAAGAAAGTCATACTAATTTTAATCTCAAAGGTGCAAAATTTCATAATGTTGATGTTCAAATAATTTAGACATAACAGCCTAAAGAATGGTGTTCAAATATAACATATATCAAGGCCATTGGAAGAAAAAAACAGGAGTAGAAAGAGCAGGTATACTTCGTATACATGAACTATAACAAGACAGGCGGGAAGTTATCAATATCAGCGCCATAGAAACGGTTGAGAGATGTCTCGAGTGATCTCTTTGAGAGTTGAATTCCGGTTTATACATGTATAAATAACTATCAACAGCAAAAGATAGTAAGTCTAGCACGATTTCTTGCAGTACCGGATCAAATCTTACTGGGCAGCCCAAGAAACATTAAATTAATTCCATTTTATTTATTGTAGTGTATTTCTCTCAGGATAGTGCGACGCCTACTGTAAAGGTATGATTAAATTGTTTGTTTGACAAATATTAGAATCACAGTTTTTAACCAACTGGAGATCCGGGTTTTTTATATTTCCGGAAAGGAAACACTCTCGAAGAGGACAGACGTCTCCTGTATCTTAGATTATTATTATTATAGAGAGTGAGAGTTCACCTTGATGGTAGACATATTTTTGTATATGATCCTAATGGAATTTATAATAGCTATTTTGTTTTGTGATCGGAATACTTGATTAGAAGTAATATTAGAGACATTATCTATTTTTGTATGATCCTAATGGACTTTAGTAAATATAATTAAATACTTCTTTTGGTGGTGATCCAACATATTTGACATAATGTATACAGTGAACTTTTCTCATACTTATATTTTATTGTGTTACTGTGCAATAAAGTTGAATCAGCAAGAATAGTCTTATTACGTTATTTGAGTGAAAGGAACTGAGGGCCACAGCTACCACACGCCTCCAAGTTTGTTCAGTGACAAAATGTATTATACTACTAAAAAAAACCTTAAAACCTTCACACCTACCCCTCTAGGGACGCGGTGAAATTATCAAACGTCGACCAGTCCACTGCGAGAAAAAGGTTGAGGACCACTGCACTAACACACACACACCACTTTTATTATATTTTATTTTGTTTGAACAGAATAAAAACATAAACTGTTTTTCTTACTATGCTGCTCTTTAAAAGCAAGTTTTTCGGCATTTTTATTTTCCGACCCCACTATGAATATATCTAATTTTATAGATGAATATAAAAAACTTAAAAAGGTATAATTATGTTGCAGCATGCATTGTATATGCCAAATATGTAATTGTTTATTTGTAGTATCATTTGTCATGTAATTACTGAATAACCAAATGAAATAAATAAAACCCATTAACTGTGTAATTACATTTCTTTATTTTAATAACTATGCACAGTGCGCCGAGCCAAACGTGTCTTCGAAATAGTTATCTTAAAATTAATGGTCAGCTTCTATATGGACAATCTACTTCCCTTTAAACTTTTTGATACAACTCGCAGTACACTCCCCTTCGTCATTTGCATTGGATAACATATACATTTATGTTAGCTCAGATAAAGTATTAAAAAGTATTTATCTGCTCTTGGCCCGGGCTTTCAATCAAATTTAAAAACCTATTGTGCCCTTCAGTAGATTTAATTTTATCTTTGATTTTGCAGCATGTCCATTCCGATGAAAAAAAAGTTATCAGTTGTACATGTAACTTTGAAAGGTCAGGAACAACACTAGATATGGACATCAAGAGTAGCTGCAGTGAACATTTTGAAGTAACAAAAGTGTATCGTTTACTTCTATATATACGCCAGAGTATGCGGGATGTTATTTTTATAGTAAATCTAAAGCGACCTATTCGTTACTTTTAATAATTTCTCATTTATGTGTAGGCTTATGCTCATATATTGGTCAAGATTGTTATCAACGGTTGCATAAGTGAGGAAGTCACGGCGAAGTACAGATATATACAACAACACTAGGACATTTTTAAGTTGTCATTCAGAGAATGCAGAATGCTGAAATATAAACACGGAAAGGACTAAAGACAATGATAAAACATGGTAGTTCCAGAGCTATTATTAGAGAAGATGGAGATAGATGTATGAAGACACTATATACTTAACACCAGAAATAAACCTGAGATATGTAGTGGAAATTTCTTATGTATTTAAAATGTTGCACACTTTTCAGAACGATGGGGGCGCCGAAAAACTCGCATAGCTAGCTACGGACTGGAATTTATGTAGTACCATTGTGACGTATCTGGTAATGTTTCAATCTGACTGAGAGAAATTAAGCTGTGGAGAGTGTTAGTTTTGAGTTAACTTTGATTGTAGGAACATTTGAAACAAATCTTTCGTTGATGTTCTAAAAGACGTGAATAGGTTTGTTTGTAATCTTTCTCTAACATGGTTAGTGATATGGAGATGCAAACTAAACATTTCTTATGGTTTACAGTAATTCAGTAAATAACAGAGTTGGCATAGAAAGTAGCCTTCCTATCTGATTTCAATCACAATTCTGATAATTTTGTCAAGTCGATGTAACGTAGGGAATTTTGGAAAATAATACATTGATTGATAAACAGATTTACCAAGTATTTTTTTAAAAGAAAAGAATAATTTGCTAAACACGTTAAACTTAAGATAGGCTGATGTTGTTTTGGATAATGTACATAAGGATCTAGTATTTTTCTTTTACGTTTTCGGTGCAGGTTTTTGCACCGACATCGACCCAGACACCGACACCGGGTAAAGTACAAACTCAAACAACAACACCGGCAAAAACTGCCGACACAGTTGACACCGACACCGGCTCCTCAGCCCTGATTTACTCTACGTAAGAAAGACCTAAGGGTCCAGTCTTATTTTACTAGCACACACACACACACACACATACATATATATTATCATGTACGCTCTGTGTTTTGTCTATATTGTAAGACTATAAATATTGCAATTCTTTTCTAGACTTTTGAAATTCAGAAGTGAGCAAAAGCCATCAGGTTCATATGACCCTTTCCCAAACCTTTCTCAGAAATAGGAAAAAAACCAAGTAAAAAAAATTAATTTCATACATGTATAATTTTACGAAAAATACAATAATCGCTTGCAAATGCATGTATTCATTAGCCTCATTAGAAAAACTATACATTTTAGTAAACAAAATGCCCAAAGTGTATATCGACGAAATTCGAGATAATAAAAAAGTGCTCTAACGGAATTTTGAAAGATAATAAGATAAATATTTGAAAAGAACCATTTCCCGTTATACATCCGGGGACTGTGTTTAAGTGTATGTTAGTGCAATATGAAAGAGAGGAAACACAAATGAGATTCAATGCCTGTATATGGAGTTTGCTTCTAAAAAGAATGTCTTAGTAATTAGTAACAGATTAGAAATATTCTGCTTACCAAACGCATGGACAAATTACGAATTTATAGATAGACATGCAAAACGAAAGATATATAAACATACACATAAAAGTTAAATTGTCATTTATTTCTGTTAACTTTAAAAAATAGATTAGGCTCTGTCTGTTTTTATCAAAAAAATTCCATGGTGTGTTAGTTTTCATACATAAAAAAGTCCAGATCAAAATTTAAAGCTATCATAATCTGTATTTTCTTATTAAAAATTGTTTGAGCTACACTTAGTGAAATGCGATTATTTCAAATCGTTTTTTTGGCTGCGGCATTAATGTTAGGTAAGTGATACTTAATATTTAAAAAAATTGCAAATGTAATATTTAATAAACGTAATGTATTACCATGTATGATTACTTACATTTAAAATACATTATTGATGCAATTTTAGTGATTCTTAGTTATGATAAAAACAATTATGGTTGTACATAGAAATAAATAGATCTACAAAGATCATTGAGAACATAATTAGTGTAAAATCCAATAACTTGACGGATCAGGGAAGTTTTTGTTTCATTTTGATCCAGAGAGAGAGAAAAAAGAGAGGGAGAGAGAGAGAGAGAGAAAGAGAGAGAGAGAGAGAGAGAGAGAGAGATAAAGAGAGAGAGAGAGAGAGAGAGAGAGAGAGAGAGAGAGAGAGAGAGTACCAGTTATTCGAGCCCACGTCTGTTAGTTGTTCTAAATTTAATACACGGTGCAAAACATGTATACAATAAATATTCAAATGTTTGTTAAAGGCCTAATGATAGATTACGAACAAAAAAGTCTATCGATGTCGAGGAAAACTAATGTATATACTTTTCAATGATGTGTGTAGCATATATTCTATGGCACGGATTTAATTCAGGTGTATTGGTTAGACAGTATTACATCCTTTTAGATTTGTTCAATAAATTCATTTCTTAAATACGGTCTTCAGCAAATATGCTTTCCTTAATGGAACAAGTGTAAAGTGTTCACGGTGTTACAATAGGTTAAAAATGCATTCTACATGTATCAGTTGAATAAACCTGCAACATTCGACCTGGGAGTGACGAGTTAAATCCTCGATTAAATCCGAGGGGTATTTCTCCAGGTCATGTTAAAAGATCGATAAAGTGTCAAAATGTCACCAAGCTTTAAATAGGTATCTGACATGTTGTACTAACCACACAATCAATCTATCAGTCGTGTTTTTAGGAATAAACTAATTATATACTGAATCGGCCCTGGTGACCCTAACAGGGCAAAGGAAACTTTATTTTGAACACATGTGTTTCTCACCGAGGATCGAACATGAGACCCTTAGGTCGACAAGCAAGTTCTGTCCAACACTCAGCCATCCGTCCCACTAATACTAAATTCTAAAAGGGTTGCAACCAAATCGCACGAAAGTGGTCGCTGCTATAAATTAGTTAGCCATTGGTGGTTGTGTGTAAGAAAATGGGCCCAAAGGGAGGAAATAGTCACAATCCCAAAACAAACAGTCAACAGACTTGCCCAATGTTTGACTCCAGTTCAATATGTGTATGTACTTATGTGCTGTCATCGATAATTTAAAAAAAAAAGTATTTGAAAAAAATTACAGTAAATTAGTCTTCGGGTGTTAAAGTTGGTTTAGCCATTACTTTCTAATTGTCGTTAAATCAACAAAAAACTTAAACCTTATACTGTCTTCTAAACTGCTACCTCGTTCTTCCATTTAACTATTACCAATATGTATGTCACTATAATCTCTATACTTATAAGACGCATTTGTTGTCTGTCTGTCTGTCTGTTCCCTTATAACTCAAGATCCAGATAACCAAATAATGTGAAATTTATTACACATACACATAATTACTTGGGGAAGGTTATAGGACAGGTTTCGTTTCATATCGATGGGTAGTTTAATTGTAATTAATTTTTTTTTATTTTAGTATTTTACTATATTAAAGTAATCCCGACGGCGCCATAAATAAAATTCCTCTGTGACGTCATTTCCCGATGATTGAATAGAACTTGCGCGCTGGTGCTGTATAGTTCCTTTGTGCTGCGAAGAATTGTTGTTGTTTTTTAATGCTCCCTGATATGTACAGTTTGAGGAAGGTAAAGAAAGGAATGAAGAAGGATTTTAGAAAAGTGTGAAGCCATAATAATAAGTATATATATATATATATATATATATATATATATATATATATATATATATATATATATATATATATATTAGTTGCAAGTACCCGGCTTGCCCGGGTTTATAATAAGGCTTTCTGTTTACCTTTTGTTTTCTCCCTACCCCCTCTCTCCTCACCCCTCTCTCTCCCTCCCTTACCCCCTCTCTCCCTTTCTCTTTCCCTCTCTCCCTTTCTTCCTCCCTCCCTAACTCTCCCATCTCCCTCTCTCTCCCTATCTCCCTCCCTCCTTCTCTCACCCCCGTCCACCCTCTCTCCACCTTCCTCCCTTCCTCCTCCTCCCTCCCTGCCCCCTATCTCTTTATCTCTCTCTCCCTCCCATTTCTCCCATCCTCTCCTCCTCCCTTCCTCCCCTCCCCCCTCTCTCCCTCCCTGCCCCCTATCTCTTTATCTCTCTCTCCCTCCCATTTCTCCCATCCTCTCTCTCCCTCCCTCCCCTCTATCTCCCTCCCTACTCCCTCCCTTCTTTTCTCTTTCCTTCCCTCTTCTCTCTCCAACCCTCCCTCTCCCTCCCTCCCCCTTAATCTCCCTCCCTACCACCTCTCTCCCTCCCTCCCTCCTTCTCTCCCCCTCCTTCCCTCTCCCTCCCTGCCCCCTCTCTCTTTATCTCTCTCCCCCCTCCCTCTCTGTACAATTAAACGTCAAATTACGCTTCTTAAATAAGCAGAAAACCTTTTTTTAATCCCGGGCAAAGTCTCCCTCCCTCCCTCCCTAACTCTCCCATCTCCATCTCTCTCCCTATCTCACTCCCTCCTTCTCCCACCCCCGTCCCCCCTCTCCCATCCTCTCCTCCCTTCCTCCTCCCCCTCTCTCCCTCCCTGCCCCCTCTCTCTTTATCTCTCACTCCCTCCCATTTCTCCCATCCTCTCTCTCCCTCTCTCCCTCCCTCCCCCTCTATCTCCCTCCCTACTCCCTCCCTTCCTTTCTCTTTCCTTCCCTCTTCTCTCTCCAACCCTCCCTCTCCCTCCCTCCCCATTAATCTCACTCCCTACCACCTCTCTCCCTCCCTCCCTCCTTCTCTCCCCCTCTCTGCCCCCTCCTTCCCTCTCCCTCCCTGCCCCCTCTCTCTTTATCTCTCTCCCCCCTCCCTCTCTCTGTACAATTAAACGTCAAATTACGCTTCTTAAATAAACAGAAAACCTTATTTTAATCCCGGGCAAAGTCGGGTACTTGCAGCATGAAAAAAAAAAAACAACAATATTTTTTTTTCCCGTCCCTAGCCCTGCTAAAATAATTAATTACAATTAAACTACGCATTGAGATTGTATTAATAATGTTAATAATGTCACAGAAACATTTTAATTAACGTATTTCGGTTTATTAAAGTTCACCTTTAATTTTAATCTTCCGAATACATAAAACGATAGGTAAATAGATATGACTATTGATTTCATCATGTTTACAATTGGAGTTTCCGGGAGTTACCCCTCTTTTAAAAATGTATGATAGGAAACTACCCATCGATATGAAACGAAACCTGTCCTATAACCTTCCCTATGTAATTATGTGTATGTGTAACAAATTTCACATTATTTGGTTATCTGGATCTTGAGTTATAAGGGAACAGACAGACCGACAGACAACAAATGCCTCTTATAAGTATATATATATATATACTAGTTGCAAGTACCCGGCTTTGCCCGGGTTTAAAATAAGGTTTTCTGTTTACCTTCTGTTTTCTCCCTACCCCCTCTCTCCCCCCTCCCCCTCCTTCTCTCCCAACGTCCATCCTCCCTCTCGCCTTCCCTCCCCTCTCTCCCTCCCTAACCCCTCTCTCCCTCCTCCCACCATCCACTTTCCACCTCTCCCTCCCTGCCCCCCTCACTCTTTATCTCTCTCCCTCCCTCTCTCCCACCCTCTCTCTCTCCCTCCCTCCCTTCTCTCTCCCTCCCTACCCCCTAACTCCCTCCCTTCCTTTCTCTCTCCATCTCCCCCTACTCCCTCTCCCCCTGCTCCCTCTCCCATCTCCCTCTCTCCCCCTTTTCTCCCTTCTACCCCTTTCCACCTCTCTCTCTCCCTCCCCTCTCTCCCCTTCCTCCCTCATTCCCTCTCTCTCCCTCCCTGCCCCCTCACTCTTTATCTCTCTCTCTCCCTCCCTCTCTCCTCCCCTCTCTCTCCCTCCCTACCTCCTCTCTCCCTCCCTTCCTTTCTCTCTCCATCTCCCCCTACTCCCTCTCCCATCTCCCTCTCCCCCTGCTCCCTCTCCCATCTCCCTCTCTCCCCCCTCCTTTTCTCCCCCCTGTCCATCCCCCCTCCCTCCTCTCTCCCCCTCCCTCCTACCCTCCTTTCCTCTCTCTCTCTCCTCCTGCCCTCTCTCTCTTTATCTCTCTCCCTCATTCTCCCTCTCTCTCTCTCTCTCTATATATATATATATATATATATACACATATATATATATATATATATATATATATATATATATATATATATATATACTTATTATTATGGCTTCAAACGTCTTCTAAAATCCTTCTTCATTACTTTATCTTCCTCAAACTGTACAAATCAGGGAGCATGAAAAAACAACAACAATTCTTTGCATCACAAAGGCACAATACAGCACCAGCGCGCAATTTCTATTCGAATCGGGAAATGACGTCACGTTATCTGTTTTTCTGGATCTTGAGTTATAAGGGAACAGACAGACAGACAGACAGACAGACAGACAGACAGACAAAAAATGCGTCTTATAAGTATATATATATATATATATATATATATATATATATATAGAGAGAGAGAGAGAGAGAGAGAGAGTGAGGGGGAGGGAGGGAGAGAGAGACAAAGAGAGAGAGAGGGGGGCAGGGGAGAGAGAGGAAAGGAGGGTAGGAGGGAGTGGAGAGAGGGAGGGAGGGGGGGTTGACAGGGGGAGAGAAGGAGGGGGAGAGAGAGGGAGATGGGAGAGGCAGCAGGGGGGAGGGAGATGAGGAGAGGGAGCAGGGGGAGGGGGAGAGAGGGAGATGGGAGAGGGAGCAGTGGGGAGAGGGAGATGGGAGAGAGGGAGGGAGGGAGAGGGATGGAGAAAGGGAGGGAGGGAAAGGGAGAGGGGGGGAGGGAGGGAGAGAGAGAGGAAGAGGGGGAGAGAGGGAGGGAGTGAGAATGGGGCAGGGAGAGAGGGGGTAGGGAGGGAGAGAGGATGGGAGAAATGGGAGGGAGTGAGAGATAAAGAGAGAGAGGGGGCAGGGAGGGAGAGAGGGGGAGGAGGAAGGGAGGAAGGTGGAGAGGAGGGGGGGACGGGGGTGAGAGAAGAAGGGAGGGAGATAGGGAGAGAGGGGGAGATGGGAGAGTTAGAGAGGGAAGGAGAGGGAGGGAGGAGAAAGGGAGGGAGGGGAAGAGAAAGGGAGAGAGTGTTAAAGAGGGAGAGGGAGGGGGAGGGAGGGAGAGAGGGGGAGGGAGAAAAATAAAGGTAAACAGAAAACCTTATTTTAGACCCGGGCAAAGCCGGGTACTTGCAACTAGTAAAATATTAAAATACGTACATCATTACAAATAGTAATATGTCTGACCTCTGAGGGCCGTAAAAGGGGGCTTATAAACTACCGTTTTTTACTATATAAGCTATATTAAAAAAGTAGCTTCCTATATCTCAGCAACCATAAGTCCTAGACCCATGATGTATATATCATTTTGTAGGTCTTGGCCTGCTAAGTGTACATCAAAAAGTTCATTTCACGATCTGACTTATCAGGGCCAAAATATAAGAGTTTCTTATGTACCGTTTTTGCTTATATTTTAAATATAAATAATAAAAGCTAATCAAAGGGGCGTAATCATTATTTATTTTTGTAATAGTTATTCAACATGATTACTTCCCTATTTAAATTTATCAAAATACATGCGCGTGGAGCAATATTTATGGCTGTAACCCGGAAAAAAAAAACGGATTTCGTCCGTTGTAACCGAAAATGCTCTAAAATGTCCTTTGTCCGAAACGGAAAAGACTTGTTTAAACTAGCTGGTGATGGTACTAATCTTAACTCACGGCTTCTATAAGGAGGACCTTTCTTATGAATAGACAAACTAAGTCGCTAGATTGGGCCCCGTAGGTAAAAAGAGGCCCTCTCGGAACTTTTATTTTTCCGTGATCATTTTTTAAAGTTTAATTCATTATTATTAAAAAGAGAAACAACTTCGTAACCATCAATGTAGAAGATTATCTAGTTTTAAAGGACATGCTATAAACAAGGTTAACAAAATTCATAGTAGCCAAGATATTGAATCGTAGCAATGTTTTTTTTTTAATTTCTTTTTTGTAATCTTCGGGTGCTTAAAATGGGGAAAGATAAGTTAAAAGAAAATTTTTTAAAATGTTGGCTGAATTTAAGTAAAATGTTATGCATTGTGTTTGTTTGACAAAAACTACAACACTAAATAAATAATTCAACTTAATATTGATGAATGAATATAACTATAATGAAATATTCTACTTAAAGGCCAAATGTTATGGCTACTGTATTGCAGATTTTAAAAATACAAAAAAAAACTGACGATTGTAAGTGAATATTTTTAAACATAATACTTGCAAAACTGTAATATGTACACACACATATCTTGTGTTATACAAATGCTAAAACATAGGGTATTCATGAGGTTGAATAATGTCTAAGTAGATAAATAGTGAGGAAAATTAATACGCTGTATATCTAAATAAACTTTATCCACTTTTGTTTTACTTCAATAACCTGCGATTGAGTTGAAATTTAAATAACAATTTGTCTTCTATACACACTTAACACATGTTCATGTATTTAATTAGCAATATGTAGTTAGTATTATTTATCATACTTAATTGAACTCGTATCATATAACTAGAAACTTGGCCTTGCTATGGTTGCGAACATTACCAAACCAACTATGACAAAGGGAATTTTCTGCAATGCTGTTTAGGTTTGCCTAATAACACAAAGGTAAACCAAATTCTAATAGGAATTTCAGAAAGTGTTAAGATAAATAAGAAATATTTTACTTAAATGTTATGTAGATATGAACTGTTACTTGTTATATATTTATTGTGTACTAATACAATTGCTTCAAAAAGTTACAATAAAACATACTAATCTACTTATTATGTAGTCTAAGTATGTAGCTTCTGTTACTTTGTTAAGCTAAATCAAAGTCCAAGTGGCACAAAATAATTGATATGAATTTGATATTTGGAGTTGACAGAGTGCATTTATTGGTGACACTGTTTTCAGTCTGTTGGTGAAGATATCAGTGCAGTAAAAAACGTGTGTAGCCAAGAAAACCTAACGTCTTATCATAGTCAACTATGCAAACAATGTAACAATGTTGTTTATCAAGCTCAAAGTTATCAGATGTTAAACATTTGCAGAGTATTGAGTAAGTAAATGACTGTATTTAATAATAAAAAAGACAAATTAGGCCTACTCGTAAGAAATGTATACATTGGAATCTTGTTTCTGAAATAAAATTTTGACACTGTTAAAATATGAGCTGAACAAATATCCTGTAGATGAGTACATGTAGTTAAAATATTAATTTTTGGGAAATCTTATGTGTGTCTTAGTATCTGTAGGTCTTAATGTGGCTTTGAAAATCAAAGACAGATGCGTATAGAGGACCACAGTTAGGGAAAGTTAAGTTATAGATCGAGGCAGGAGCCGTAGGTGGCTTCTAGCTCTTGCCGCTGCAATACCATGGCTTTAGTCGTTCCAGCTGTTCTTTTGACCGTTTCATACATGAGCTCCATTTGACTATTTGAGGAACGGTTCTTTCAAGCATGATTTTTTTTCAGAATGGCCTTGTTTCATGCGGTCTTCAAGGTTATTTTTAAACCTTCACTTTGTTTGCCTATTGACCTGGTACTAAAGACATAATTTCAACAAAACCTATAGGACCCATACGATTGATTCAGCTGGACCACTTAATTATTTCACCATAATTATGGATTCATAAGAAAACTTTTGGTTGGTGATTTATCCTTACATAGGATCTTTATAATTAGAGCTTAATAGAACGTCAGTGATATGTTCGTGTGATTTGATCTGTGTCATATACAGCGCCAAGGTCTCACGACGACTATATTTTAGACATGACACATAAACAAATCTTCGCTTTCAATCTCCCGACAGCTTGACTTGCATTGACCTATTGTTCAAACAATGCTTCATTTTAAATTGTACTCCTATGGTATTTGAAGAATGCGACAGTTGCGAGTTGGATTCAATCGATTCTATCCTAAAATGCAAGCAGAAAAGTCAATCATATTCTGATAATATTAATGTTTAGACCAATAGAAAATCATTGTTTTTGTATCATCCTAGGAGCACTCTAAGAAAATGCCGCCTTTGTTTTGAAATAAGAAGGCCTCAAAAGTCAATTGACTAAGAAACCAAACTACATATGTTAAATTACAATAGAATACGAACATGATTTGAATTCAAATATCAGATGCGTCTGTTACGGTGTGTGAAAGTATCACGTTTTATGTAAAGCTTTTTTTTTATTTTAATTTTTTATCTCACATCGTAGCAAATGTACCAATCAAATGCTGGTTGTATTTAAAACGTATATCATCGGAGGGTCGTTAATTAGTGTCCAATGGGCCAAGTTGCCCAGTCTTACAACTAAGGGGATGTAGAGTCCAAGGAGTCGTGCTGAAAGATTTAACATTGTTATCAATTTACACCCGCCATTGATCTCACCTTATGCCCCTCTTACTGCAAGAGCCACCTCTGTTAACACGCTATTAGTATAGGTAACAGCATATAAAGTAAAAAAAAGGTTCTGATGAATTAGCTAGTTCCATTAAAATCCCTTGCCCTGTTACAGGTTGCTTTTCCCTATACTTCCGGTGAAGTTACAAAACAATGATTTTCTGAGACTTGTTCAATTCGAATAAATCGTTCACTGAAGTTAAGTGTGGTAGATACATGTCGTTGCAGGCTGAAAAAACAATCTTTCTTGTGGATATCTTTCAACGGATGACTGATCTTTTAGTTTTTGTAAAGGTGAAAAGACTGAGTCGGAAATTAATTTATTTAGAATTCAAAGTAGTTTCAGAACTTTTTTTTTCAAAGTCCTTACCTAACTGCAGATGCCAGTTAAATAAAAGGATCTAGTAAGGATCATAGCTCAACCCATTTTTTGTATTTGATTTACGAAAATGTATTTAAAAACTTATACGATTGATTTTTTTGAAGAGAAAAAAATATGAATGGCATACCTATCTACATGCATACAATCGATCCAGAAAACGTAACACCGATTCGACAATTTGAAATCATGACGATTTTAATTGCACATTGATTTGATATTCTGATGTATAATTGTATTGAAGCACTTTACGTACCACTGACCACCACCCCTTCCTCCACATTGTGGTAACGTTATCGCTTAAGGTTAAACTAAATTCGGCAAACGTCGCCCTTTTAAAGCAGCAAAAAATGTGTAAATAATGTTTTTTGTGTAGATTCCAGCAATAATTACACTATAATGGAAATGAAACTTATACTACACTTATATTTAGCTTAAGAGATTAATATCGTGTTGTCTATAACTGTTAGGGTGATTTGGAATTCAACCATTTCTAACGACTTAAGTTCTTATTCCGAGGTATAGTGGCAAACTGTTTCCCTTCCATAGGCAGATAATTTAAACTGGTTCTTCAAAAAAAATCGTTTTGATTTATCTTGTGAAATTATCAGTGATGGTGAACGATGGTCTCTAAGTGATGGTATGTAAGTGGTACTATGAATGTGATATCACAACGTGGTTATCGGTTAAGGAAAATCATAAAACAAATGTAACAAACTCAAAAGATAAAAATACAATAAAACAAAAATACTTAAATAATTCATAATATTTAAGCCTGACCGCGTCTAAAATATCGACGCATTCAAAGCGTTTATTTTAAAGCATTATACAGCTCTCTGTCAATTCTACGTCTTTACATTGTTTCTAGGTCAATTTTCAGTTCATGCGTGCAAAAATCATTTTCACTACAAACACTTTGACATAAACATTCTTATACATATTCCCACTGATTGTATTACTTGTTTTTCAATACGTACTTAGAACTTTTTATCAATAGCCCCTGTTACTAAAAATTACTTTCAGCTTACTAATTTTATTAGTGTTTCTTTCCCTAAAATTTACAGACAAAGATTTTGACTTATCGAAAAATTTCACTAAAGATATCGTACGCCTCCGTGACGAATTTGTTTACCTTGTATTGAATAAAACGCTTGAAATATCTACATATCACAAATGTACAATACACGGAAGGAGCACATCGTTGAAGGTCATAGTTGTACATATTGATGACACATTTGAGTTCAAGTGCCTAAACAAAACAGAATACATCACAATTGAGAAGGAAAAATGTCCATGTCAAAGGTAAATAAATGTAGCTAAAATAAATATTTCTGTAATAACTTCCACGACGTTTTTGGTTTGTCTGGTCAAAATATTACCAGCTTTAATTTTGTTACCAGTACAGTCATCACTGTTTTTTTTTTTTAATTTAATCAGATTTCTCAAATATTCCATTTGCAATAACATAACATCGCTAAAGTGTGCGTGATTAAACGTGATATTTCTACATGGTAAAAGGGTGTTACGAATTAATGAGTCCTCTAGGTGATGTAATAATTAATAAGTGTTGTATGTGACGTAATAACTAGTCTTCTAAAGGTCATAATAAAAGTATGTGTCTGAATACTGAGTCTTCTAGGTGAAGTAATTATGAGTTTTCTAGTTGACGTAATATTAAGTATTCTAGGTGACGTAATATTGAGTCCTCTCTGTGACGTATAAATCGTCTTCTAGGTAAAGTAATAATGAGTCTTTGAGGTCACTTATTTTTTCTTCACAGTGATAGAAAATAGAATCATAACATCATTTGAATTACAATTTACTAAATGTATTGCTTAATTTGAAAAAGAAACATAAATATAAGTCTATTTTTAACTGAATTAATATCTAGTAATGTCATCTAAATTTAATGTGGCTAACATATTCTTTGTGAGATCTCTCGACAGAATTAATATGAAAACACAATCTTGGAACTTCACATCAATATCATCAGTCACTATAGAAATTTTTAAGAAATCTGGATTTATTTTGCTAGAGATTAAAGGTATGGCTATCGATAAATATAGTGATTTTTTTGAGAAAAAGGTATATTTTGTAATCGATTATCTTTTGGAATTATATATAGAATGCATTATTTCAGTATTATTGTACAATATTAAAATTTAAAGTTGCCTTAAAATCCTAAGGGCTCATCGGGGGAGATGAAGTGATTCATCAGTTTCAGTAACGTCGGCATATTAAGGGATTGTGTGGTTAGTACAACGCCCTTCGCCTCTTCTCTCTCAACTTATAGTCATGCGCCGATTTAAACTGGATTGACTTAAGGACTTTCACCAAGACCTGAAAGAATCGAAAGGTTCTCACTGAGATTCTAACCTGGTACCCTTCACACCCAACCGACCCAAATTGTATATACGATATTAAAAAAAAAATTAATAATACTTTCAGGATCGAGGTTACTACAATTGACGTGCGAGACAAATAACACTAGAAAAAATGATGGTAAATATTTATATTATGTCTTATAAGCAGAGAAAAAACATTTGTTTACTATACAAGATATTAAAAATATTATTCTTATTGATGTTATTTACTATTGTAATATTTATTTAAGAAACTACGTCAACACTACATTCAATAATAGCAATCTCAATAGTCTCACAAAACAGACACTAACACAGAGCGTACATGATAATATATATATATGTGTGTGTGTGTGTGTGTGTTATTAAAATCAGACTGGTCTTAGGTCTTTTTTACGTAGAGTAAATCAGGGCTGAGGCGTCGGTGTCGGCGATGTCGGCAGTTTTCGCCCAGTGTCGGTGTCGGCGTAGGCGTTTGGACTTGGTCCGGAGTCTGTGCCGGTGTTGGCGCAAAAACTTGCCCTAAAACGTGAAGGAAAAAATACTTGAACTTTAATTAAATAATCAAGGAAAACGCCATACAGTTATTAGCCGATCTTTAATTTATTGTCTTCATCAAGTTCTTGATTTCTTTTAAAATAAATGCTTGGTAATCTGTTTATCAAAAAATATATTATTTACCAAAACGAGACTCTTTTCGGTACAAAGACTATCAAAATTAACAGAATTGTGACTGAAATCAGATAGGAAGGCTAATGACTATGTTCAATCTATTATTCACTCAATCACTGGAAATCATAAGAAATGTTTAGTTTGCATCTTATACTCAATATCTCTGTTTGGAGAAAGACTAAACTAAATCCTATTCAAGCCATTTAAAACCTCAACGAATAATCCTTTTAAAATGTTCCTGCAATCAAAATTAACTAAAAACATACGCTCTCCACAGCCAGACTAAAACATTTCCAATCTACGTCACACTGACACGACATAAAAGCACAATCCGTAGCTAGCTATTGGGGCGCAATGTGCGAGTTTTTTTTAGTGCTGCTTTCCCCCTCAATTCTATGTGCAACTTATTACAATACATTACATTTTTCACTACATATTTCAGGTTTCATTCGTGTGTATATTAACGATTACTTTCTCTATTAACTGTTAAGTGTGTATTGTCTTCATACGTCTAACTCTTCTCTAAAAATAGGTCTGGAAGAACCATTTTTTATCATTGTCTTTAGCCCTTGCCGTGATTTTATTTCAGAATTCTGCATTCTATAAATGGCCACTCAAAAACTTCCAAGCATAATTTATCTGGTGTTGTTGTATATTCTGTACTTTGCAATGAATTGCTCACTTAGACAGTGGTTGATATCTTTCTTGACCAATATTAGAGCAAAATCTACACAAAATTGAGATTTTTTAAAGTAGCCAATTTGCAACTTCAGACTTACTATAAACATCCCACATACTGTTGAATATCTTCTGTTACTTCAATGCATTCACTGCAGCTACTCTTGAAGTCTATATCAAGTGTTTTTCGTGACCTTACATTAATACATGTACAATGTAAATAAACGAAGGGGAGTGTACTGCGGGACGCATCAAAACGTTTAACGGGACGTAGATTGCCCCTGTCTGGTTTAGAAGCAAAACATTGTTTTCAAAATTTCAATTTCGTAATCCCCTCTAGCTCGGTGCCCTGTGCATAATTAACACATTTAACTATACAGTTAATGTATTTATTTATTTACTTTTCTTATTCAATTATTACATGACAAATGAGACTAATAATAAACTATTTCATATTTAGATAAATAAAAATAAAAATGCCGAAAAACTTTCTTTTAAAGTGCAGCATAATAAGAAACACAGGATATGTTTTATTCTCTTCAAATAAAATAAAAGATGTTTAGTACCATAGATGTTTTGTATGTTTAAGTGCAGTGGTCCCCAACCTTTTTCTCGCCACGGACCGGTCGACATTTGAGAATTTCACGGCGGCCCTAGAGGGGTAGGCGTCGCACTATCCTGAAAGAAATACACAAAAATAAATAAAAAGGATATAATTTAATGTTTCTTGGGCTGCCCAGTAAGATTTGATCAACTGGTTCGTGGCACGGGGGTTAGAGACCAGTTTGGTTGTACTTTAGTGAGGCAACTTTCAGATAATGAATAGCAAATATATGAAAACGCTGCAAAAGTACAAGCATATCAAACGTGTATCAAACTTTACAGTTGCATAAAATTTGCTCGAATATTACCAGTCGATTTGATTATACACTGTAGGATGTTGGTATACTGTCAATATTTCTTTTACGTTGTAAACACCTGATTGAGAAAAGGCAATAGTACCAGTACGGTACTGAAAAAAAATGATAAATCATTTTACTCTAGTAGCATACAAAAGTCAAATGGTCTATGGTTAAATATTCAGTCTATTTTAATACAGCTTAACCCTTTCCAGCGCACTGGTACTGGTGTATCCAGATTCGAAATAGATACAATAGTTCCATTCCTATAGCTCCAGCTGACTTTTTCTATACTTTTAATTAATAGGGCTAATTTTAAATCGTCCCTTTTGTTTCCTCTTGTTTTGTTGGAATTTTTCATTCAGTGAACCTTTTTTTTCAATTTTATCAAAAAATAACCGGTAAGTATTTTTGCTATCATAATTAACACTTTTATTATTTATAGCTGAATATTTTTTTATTATCATTGTTAGGTATGTTATTATGATAATTTATCATACAAAATCTGAAAAAAAAACTAATTTAAACATTTCAAATAATCATAATGTTTTTTACACGTGATACTTTGTACTACCAGGAAGAATTTTTTGCACTAGGACTTATAAGTAATTTTTTTTTATATATGTAATTTCAATAAATATGTACCATTCTAAAGAAAATATAACGTTAATTATCCCTGTAGTTCAGCTTAAGTTAATTTTAAAATTAAACCAAATACATTAAGAAGAAAATATGAAAAATAAATGTTATTATTACTTTATTTTAGTTAAATGTTTTGATAAAGAAAATATTTTCACTGTCCACAGTCATGTATTCAAGATGGAGTACAGGTTTTAGTCATATATTCAGTACTGAAAATGCTCGTATTTTCCTTGATATTCATGCAAGATGGCTTATCTGAAGAAGAACCACATTCAGATGCCGAAGATCCTCTATTTAGCATATTTTGTAAAAGTATTTTTTATAATGTTCATTTGAAGGAAAATATTTATTTCAGTGAAACTTTTCCCCTTTTATTCCTTTATCTTCCTGCTGATAAAGTGAGTAAAAATGAATCTACACTATACATTGAGAGACTTCTAAGTGAGCTCGCAATTGGAAAGAAAAAGCGCATAAATAAAGAAATCTTTGTAAAGGTTATTTTCTAAAATCAGTAATATTGAATAGTGTAATTAGTGGCTAGTGTATATGGCTTCTGGGAAGAAACTTACTAAGGTCATCCGTTTTCTTGCCATCAAATAAACTCAAGTGGGAATAATGTCACCTCTTGTATATATCAAATTCCGACTTAGGGCTGTCAGAGGCACATCAACTTTTCGCTCTCCCAAATTACATTTGGATTTAATTTTTTTTATATCTAGAAAAAAAAGAAACTAGTGAATTTTGAGCTCTGAAAATATTTTATTTAATTTCTTTTAGGTCCAGTCATTTGGGGAGTTTCAAAAATTGAAGAGCACTGTCGAATTGTTTTAAAGTTTTTTTTTAACACATCAATTGAGACAAACGTTGCTCAACAAACAGACTTGTATATCATTAAACAGAACAAGAATATACCCATATCATCAATAATTGACCTTCAAGGCATTACCATCTTACAGAAATTTATAGTTTAGTAAACCTGTTTTGTTAGTACCTGCAATCTTTAACACCATGACTAGAAAAAGATTTGATCAAATCTTGGCAAACCTACATCTGAATGATAATACCATCTGAACCAGATAAAGTTTAGGAAATACGCCCCTTAACGGCTCGGACTTAAACAGTGTTCTTAAAAGAGTTAGTATAATAAACACCCACATTATTTAATTTAAATGAGTCACAAACTGACTAAGCTCCTCGTCTTTGCTACTTTGATTGTGGAATTGATGGATGCGAAATCTCTTGTGAAAAATACAAACTGTCATCAGTTAGAAGACAGTGTCAAGAGATCGAACGATAAAGAGTGTGAGTTCAAAGAAAATGCCGACACCTATGCCGTAGTTTAAAAAGTACAGAGAACACCAACTGGTAATGTAGAGTCTCAAATTAGGTAAAAACATATTTATTTGCTAAAAACAATACATAATGATTAGTATTAATATATCAGATAGATATATAGATAGACAGAGAGAGAGAGACAGAGAGAGAGTGATAGAGAGAGAGAGGGGGGATAGAGAGAGCGATGAATATAGTAATAATTAACAATATTACATGCAGGCTCCATACTTAAATTTACAAAATATTATCTATCTGTGTTTCTGTTTTAATTTGCGTTTAAAAAATCTAATCTTTAATAACAAATTATCTTTTTAAATAATCTAATTATCAATTAAAATATTATGCAGTTAAGATTAACAGCCTCTTTAACTACCAATTTGAACAATACATTCATTTTTAGCTCCAGCAGTGTATCGTACAGAAATACTTTAAGTTAGGTCAGCGACGACTACGCTCATTTCGGCCAAGTTCAAGGTCGGACTTTTCAAACAGAAAACGTCTATAATGGCTAGAGTAGACCCATTGTAGCCGACATCTAGAATTGAACGAATTATAGATGCAACTAATGTAAATAACGTTTTTTTTTTAACTTTCCCTGGACATATACCAAAAGTCTTCAAAGATTTTTTTGTTTGTCTAGTTGGAAACTAGAAAAAAAAAGTTCAACATTTATCATCGTAAAATATAATTTTGTACGATGTTTGTTTCTATTTTTATATTATTCTGGATAAGCTAATGCAGACATGCACAAATGTTTGTACTACTTATGTACTTCATACCATTTAATTTTCTTATAAAAAAAAGTGTTAAATATACTATCATAGGGCGTTTAAGTTTTATTTTCATTTTTATTGTAACAGAAGTAATGTTTGGTTTTTTTTTTAAATCTAGTGCACCGCTGCATCATATAATATATTGTACATACAATGAGTTGTATAGTCTACATTTTTTATTATACTTCTTAGCTCATCATGTAGGATTTTTATTTCCAACATCTGTTTACATGAAATTTTTTAAGTGTTGCTCGAAATATATTGCAAAAAAAAATAAATAAATAATAATACACATTTTTATGCTCTATATCTTTTTTGATGATTTTTATTTTAAATTATTTATATTCTTAAATGTTAAAAATGTTTTTAATAAACTTGATTTTGTATAGATGTAGCTTTTATTTTCATTTATCACGTATGATGAAAGTAAGGTTGTTTTATGTAGCTGGAGAAAATGTTTACATTATTGAATAATCAAGGTTGTATTTCGTCATAGAACAGTTTAAAAATGTCATATTATTTATTTTACATATCTTCACATTCTTGTACATAATGTACGGGTATACGGATGGTCGAGCAGCCTGGGTCGCTTGACTGTCGATCTGAGATTCCCGGGTTCGATCTAGGTATAAAACCAATGGAATTTTTCTAGTTGAAATTGAGTCTAATAGTACCCTGCTTTAAATTGGTACCTGGCTTTTGTTCGGGAAGTAAAGGCAGCTGGGCGTTGTGCCGATCTCACCATTCATATGTCAGGCTTACCGAAACAGATGACTTCAACACTTAGTCTGCCCCGATGGCCTATTTTGGCAAATAGTACTTACTCTCTACTATATTTATTAAATAGTCACGGAGGGAGATAATAATGTTTAACAGTGTTTCATAGAAAGATACTTCATCACATTTAAATAGGTGCTATTACTTAACAGTTTTTGTCTTGATGTGGGTCACATTAATATTAAAACTGTTTTAGTTTTGTGATAGCAAGACAAGGTTAAAAGTCTGAGAACCACTGTACTATGTAAACTGCACAGGAAATTTGTTTTAATCAAGATTTATTTTAAGTGTATATATTAAAGGTGTGGTAAAGTTGAGATAATAGTCTGCTAGCTTTTTACAAACTGCAATACTTGAATTATTTTTTTTTTAATTTTATTTACTTCCTTAAAATTTGGACAAACTTGACAAATGATTTTTAACTACAACATACAAAACAACTTTTTATCAAAAAGTATTGTAAGGCCTATGTACATTAGGTTAGACATATACATGATCAAAAAATAAAGAGGATTATAAGAGATATATACGTTAAGTACAAGTAGCATGTTATAAAATGGCAATATTCAAAAATATTAGACAGTCCTGGGAATAATGGGATTTTTAAAATATTGGATGATTAAGTTTAATTGAAATAAATAATAGGTTATTTTATGGCAAAACAAACATAAGACGTAGAGATTGGTGTGAAATATTACAGGACACCTTCATTGCATTGCAACATATATAAATAAAGCTCAAGGTATAACAATGGATCAGTACATTTGTCAAAGAGCATTTGTTGCAGCAGCTATTAAATGTTATACTAGCTGTACCCTGCAAAACCTTTGCTTAGAGTTATATTCCCTTAGGTTTGATCGATAGGCTAGGTTATTTTTGGTTTCGGGCAGATCCTATTTTTTCATGATTGTATTTTAAATTGGAATACTGTTGTTTTAATTTTTTACTTTCGATTTAAGGCAGAACCCACCCCGCTATTATTTATATAGATTTCTCTGAAAAACAACAACAACAACAACAAAACTTCATTCTGAAGCTATTGGTTAGTCAAACTTTACAGAAACACTAAACTCAATGTTGGGTTTTATAGATTCTTAATGCACTACAAATGAAAAAAAAAGGACAATTACATTAAATGTATATGTAATGAGCCCACGTCAGGTGTAAAGATGACTAAACCAGGTGACACCGGGAGAGCACAGTAGTGAGACTGTGGTGGAGGGGGGGAGAGGGTGAAATGGAAATGCGGTGTGATAGTCAGGATCGCAAAGGGGAGATCACCCAAAAGGGACAAATAACACATGGGTAAGTTGAATGGATCGGGATGGGGGTTACACATGAAACCAGTTAATGTCACAGAGTGACTATGTCTGTGTGTGTGGGGGGGGGGGTACGTAGGGCCATGGCTGTATAGGTTTGCTATGCGAGTACGGCTGCATAATAGTACGAATGGTAGGGGAGAGAATCAGTGGTTGGCTGATGATTTAAAAAGATCAGGGAACACATGCTTGGGTGCGTGTGTAGTGGACTAGTGAACTTGTGTATTAGTAGCTGATGACCATCTCTAGTTGAGACAGTTAGTGTTGTTGTAATGTTTTATTTAAGCGTGTCATTAAAGACGTATTGTATTATATATTGGGTTGAAGGTATTGTTAATTGTCACTGTCGTTACACAACTCGGGAGTTAAAAGGTATGAATGAATATAGAGTTGTTTCCCATAACAAGAGGTAGAGGAAATCAGCATAAATGGAAAGTGAAGGGAGGAATAAGAGAGAGAGATAATAAAGATGTCCGAGAAAACAAAGGAAAGAATTAAACGAAAAAGTATGAAGAAAGGCCTTGATAGAGACATGTTTTGATGGTTAAAGTAGATTTCATTGAATCATTGATTCATTGTCTAACTAAATTTTAATAATCAAAACACTTCAATTATTCATCTTACTTTTCATAGTAAAATATACTTGTAATGTGTTACATATACGCTACCTCAACATAATTAGAAACTAGACAGTCATGTACGGAGTTCATGTGTTATTTATAAAACCCTCAGACAAGTTTGAACGTGACAGTTAAACACGTTTAACATCCATCATTCCACTGAGCTACTCATTACTTCACTTCCAGAACCAAAGCAATCATCATCGGGAGAAAATTGCGCATCCTTTTTCAAACAAGAACATGCAACAGATTCTGTCTAAAGTGTCAATTGAATCTCAAAGGCTTGATAAGTGATATGGGACTCACAGAGTACAATTCTGAGCACCGCAATCTACACTAAAGCAATGGAACTTTCTGGATGAAAGTTTTTGAACCAGTAGAAACGGCATTGAAGAATAATGTGGAATCGGTCTAAATTTTGTACGCAAGTACCACGAAGTGGGAAGCCGGATGTTCCTTAAGGAATATGCGACACGTTTAAGGAGGAAATGGGACATTATATTTGAAGAAAAGGGGGATGGGGGGTGAAAGGGCGATTTCATCAAGTTATACTGCAGTTTAAATGTCGCTACTAAAGATAATACAATTCAACATAAAGGCAGATTAATTGTAAATCTAGATATGAGACATACTTTTAAGCTTAGTATTTTGACTTATACATGTACGGCTATATCTATGACATTTTGTTGCTGAATATGAAGCTAAACAGTTGAATTAGTTCTTTTGATTACAAATATTAGACATGTTATATTTCTCTATGTCCTCGTTACAAAAACAGATTAGGATAATACAAATAGTTGTTTTTATCTGTAGTGCCAACCTAAGCAATGCTGAGAAATAACATTTGTTGGACTAGTAGACAACAGCCTGGTAGCCGGACCGAATTGTAGACAAGCAGTCGGAGTTGTTAATGGCAATATATATATACATGTCGGAGTTTTTAATGGCAATATATATATATATATATATATATATATATACATGTATATCTGAGCGCGTTAACAATCAGTCTATATATAAAAATATGTGCTCGAAGTGACCCCAAACAACATGAAAAGATTATTGTATCACAAATAAATTTAAGTATAGGGCCACTTAATAATATATCATATAACGTTCATATTTTAAATTGCACATTCCAAAATGAAAATAATCCTCATTATGGGTACATAATCTTAACAAAAAGAGCCCCGACAATTAAATTTTGACTCTAACATCCAACTATAGCCTACATAATTTGTGCACACACTACCATATCTTTGATAAATCTTATTTCATTCATAATATTTTAAAGGACTCCTTTCCAAACAGTTCTTTTTTTTATGTTTTATCATGTTGAACATGGCAAATTTAAAAAGAGAGATTTTAGTGTATGCCTACCATTTATGAATAGCTGATGGCTGATTCACTGTTGTACACATTGTGTTATAGTACAATTTATCGTACCGAGAATTACGTAAAAAAAATGTTACCAACCCGATGCACTTTTTATTACATATAATATAATTGAAATTGTAACATTCGTTTTACCTTATTATACTTTACATATATCTTTTGAATAACAGCAGAATGAAATACTTCATATATAAGGTGTGATAAAGTATAATGTACCAAACTACAGAATAAAAATAGATATAATCGTTTTCATCTGCCCTTCAATTAAAAAAAAAAATATTCCATCAATTCAGAGACAGTAATGTATCAGTTGAGGCCTCATACAAAGGAGAAAATATCAGGCATTTAAAAAAAAAAAAAAAGAAATATCAAATCTTTAAACATTATAATTCTTTAAATCTCTCCTTATGAATGGGTTAGTTTACATTGCCTGCATTGTGTACGGCGCTACTCATACTCCACTCTTAGAGAATTCATTTATGTGACGCAATAATACAAAATTGAAAAACAAAAACAATTGTGACGTAGTTAGACACGTTGGCATAAAGGGAGCTAATTGTAAATTATTTTTCAAGATGTAGACAACGTTTTATAATGACAAAACTGGACACCATTAATATTACATTATTCTGAGATATATATATATATATATATAAATAGACGTATACCACTTTCTTGATCGACAAGTCGTTCTCTTCATAAAGTAAATGATTATCACATTTCTGAAAACGCGTTTAAATAGTGCATATAATAGACCGCTGTAGCCAACAACCTACAACCCCAGGAACCATCTTTGGTTAGAATTATCTCTTCTGAAAGGTGGCCGTGTGTTACGCATCTGAATGTCGACCAGAGAGAGTCATGGGCTCAAGTCCCCGCTATATTTCCCGTGGCGCCTCAATGGCTATTGTACTTTCGGCAATGAAAGAAGGGCAGTGCAAAAACCGTCCTTTTAGAGGCTTACATGATCTAAGAGATTTCATCTCATCCTTACAGGGACTTCATTCACACAATATTAGATCTCTGATAATTTATAAACATATTTAGAGTGTTGTTTTTGTTTTACTTTATAGTGCATTTTTATAAAATTTTTGATTTTTAAAGATTTTATTCTAAATTTTATTACGCATCTATAGATGTCGTGAAAAGGTATTAATCAACAAGATAATACGTTTTCAATACTCGCAAGTGATGAACTTTATGTGTCAATTTAAAAGTATATTTCTCTGCACAACTCCTCTTTACCTTGAAAAACGTTCGATGTTAATTTACCCATTACTTGTGTGCAGTGTATTACGTAAAGTAAATTTTGTAATAAATAAAGCATAAGATGCTAAAATAATATCATATTGTTTAATAAGAAATAAAAAAAATTATGATAAAATATATTTTTGTTTGATTGCTTATTTAAAAATAAAAAAATAAATATTACACTAATTGTATTGATAGGGCGGCGTATGGGCACGTCTTGCCAGTGCCGTAGCGAGATTAACTCGCGCCCGGGGCACCATACCCTTTAAAATACTTTAGCGCCCCACCCCCAATCGAAAACAATATAATATTTTATTCAAAGCATACCATTTGGCGCTACTTTGTGAGTAGCGCCCGGGGCATGATGCTCCCCTCTTGCCCACCCCTCACAACGCCTCTGTGTTTTGCGAACAACATGAGTATGACATATGTTACACATGATAGTAATATTTATTTATAAAACACTGAAAAGGCCGACCATCATAATCACACCAATAGTTATCTAGGTTATTGAGTAGTTTGTCAAATAACTAATGTCTCTAATCTCCTGTCTGAGCCAGCTACATAAATGTTTAAGTATGTGTTTGTTGAGATCTCATTAACCTGTCAGAGGTTTACTTGAGATGGGCTAGAAATAAAACGTCCCTAATCCCTTTGAGTAATAAAAGTCATTTATTCTTTAAAACAACTTCAGATGTTCTCAAACTGGTTGCGAGAACATTTCTTTTTATTCACTTTTACCTGATAATATTTATTAGGTAATACATTTTATTGTCTTTGTGTAAGGTGATTTAAAATCCAAAATTAAATTTTCCTTGTGGTGTACACAAGACAGACTTTGTTTGTAAAATATAAAAATAAATACAATATTTGTTGTTATTGTGACTATAATGATACTTTATTATGTCCCTTAGTTTTAACGACAACAATGTTTCCGTACATGAGATCAACAGTCATTTTTTTTTCGCTTAACAATAGAAAGAACCTTAATTCATAGATTAAAAATAAAATGACTGGAATATGTAAAAACACTAAGCAATCGGTTAATTATTAATTGATTTTTTTTTCAGTTCATTAACGCATTTTTTAAGAAATTATGTTTCTTTGATTCCTAAATTGATGGAAACATATTTATTGAACATTTTGTTTATAATTTGCTACATATGTAAATCTAAACTTGTATGTTATGATAAACAGTTGCCCCTCTATCATACCAAGATATGGATTAGATATTCATAAAGCTTTTTTTTTTTAAAAAAGGAGTCTGGGTGTGGGTTATAAAGGGATATGTTTTTTTTTTAATGGAATTCAACATTTTCCGCAAAGGATCGCAATGTCTTAGTGATATAACCCAAAGTTTGCTCTACGCACTTTTTTAAAAATGTTAATTTATACCTATTAACTGGGTACAACAATTTTAGACTTTAAATTTTAAGCATCAAATCATCAAGAGTGTATTGTCCCTTAACAGTATAATCCTCTATTAAATCTGAAACAGATGGTGTATTGCCCGTTGCTCATTTAGAGAAAACATCACATTGCATGTGTCTAGGGAGACGTTGTGTTTATATTGGTGATATATGCCTTAAGTTTTACCAGAGTGCATTTCTCAACTAACTGGTTGCTTTTAAAATTATTGTTTATTAATGTATGCCGATATATTGTAACATAATTGTCTTAGAGCTCTTTAGTTAATATTTTAGACAAGAAATGTATTAATATTAATATGAAATAAATATTGTCTTTGAACATTTTAACACTTATTTTTTAATTACATTAACTTTACGTTTATTACAGTAAGAAAAAGTACAATATATTTCTCAATATGGTAAGTAATGTTCATAAAATGGTTTATGTTAACCATTCATAAAGATAAAAAAAAAATTCTCTGTCTAATGACATTTTGATTTTATACGAATAAAACACAGCTTTTTAAAATGAACAATGTTTTCAAATTTGAGAGGCTGCACAATCTATGAAAAAGAGTTCTTTTCTTAGCCCTAACGGGCCTTCGGGGCAGATGCAGTGTAGAATTCATCTGTTTCTATAACCTCGGCATATGAAGGGATTGTGTGGTTAGCACAACGCCCAGCCGCCTTTACTTCCCCAACTTTAAGTCAGATACCCATTTAAAGCTGGGTGGACTTGTGGGACTTGTGGGGAAAATTCCATGGGCCTCACCGAGGATCGAACCCAGGACTCTCAGGTCGACAGTCGAGTATCTACACCACTCGGCCATCCGTCCCATCACAATCTATAACGTAAAGTCAAAATTAAATGAGTGCATTGATTGGATAATAGGCCCTTGGAATGGTGACGGATATGTAAGTGGCCCCCAGATACAAGCACTAGTGTTTTTTTAAGAGATATCCACCTCAGTTATATATTGTTGTATGCCTTTAAAGTTGTTTGCAGGGAAACTAAAAAAAAAAATGAAAAAAAATTATAGTAGTGGTTTATAGCAGCATTTCTCAACGTTTTTCGTGACTGTAATAGTATGTACGAGGGTACCCATGACAAGTAAGTTCGCGATTAAATGTACTTATTGTCTAAATAGAAAGTGATTACCTTTACCAATACAAATGTACTTATTGTCTAAATAGACAGTGGTTACCTTTACCAATACAAATGTACTTATTGTCTAAATAGACAGTGGTTACCTTTACCAATACAAATGTACGTATTGTCTAAATAGAAAGTGATTACCTTTACCGATGCAATGCTTGGTTAGGTGTTGTGTCTTACCTATTTCAAATTTACCATGGTTTTAAACGAAAATAAAAAAAATATACACCGCTGCGTATCCCTGCATCTTCCTTCCCGTTCACCTTAGGATACGGGTACCACCGTTTGGGAACCACTGGTTTATGGGATAAATACATAAATGTATTGTATTTGCATGTATTAACAAAATAATATTACGTTATTGAAACTTATTCATTTCAATCTGACAGATCAAATACAAGTGGACGACTATCCTGATGTCGATGCTGTTGTGCTACAGCGAGTGCCAGGAGCTGCTTAAGGGTTGCTCAGACTTGAAACCATATTTGGAGGTTTAACATCTTCATGTGTTAATTATTGTTGGTTTTAAGGAAATAGAATAGTGTTATAGTTACTCGTTAGTTATTTTATTTTCCAAAAGTCAATTACTTTTCAAAATACTCTTTTTTATTATTTGTATCTATTGTCTTTTAATTGTTATATTTATAAATATATTTATTTTCTCTATTAAATGAATGCGTGCCTGTTGATTAAACTGATTGCATATTGACATACAAAGATACTTATCTATCGACTACACTATATACTTGTCGACTACACTATAAACCTCTCGACTATACTATACACCTATCGACTATACTATATTCCTATCAACTATACTATATATCTGGGAACCGATTACAGTGGTGCAGAGTACAGGTTTGAACCAACTTCTCTCACCTTGTTTCCATCGAGTAACCACCGTGCCATCGAAGACATGACTTTGAACAGAAGGTACCAAATAAAATCAATCGTATTGGTTCCAGCACACATTTTACCATCAACAAAAATACGTCTCTACCTTCAAAGAGCTCAACGTTAACATTTTACCTTTAACTCGTTTTTTGATCCAGATTCCAGTAGCACAAATTTTTAGTTTAATCCATAATGACTGAAGTCAATTATGTCAATCGCGCTGTCAAAGTTAACAGGTTGTAGTTTTTACCTCCAATTTTCGAGTGTTTTCTTGATTTTGCGGATTTTTGGCTTTTTTGTATATTTCAGAGTTTTGTTTATTAAACATCTGGCAACTCTGCCCCAGAGCAATAGTTAGTCATATCTATGAAAAGTTTGCGTAAATAGAACTAAAGAAATTCAGTCTGTAGTGTAACGGGAACTAAAAACATAAGTTTCATTCCTAATGGAGAGAATACCTCAATTTTACACTATAAATCCTTGAGACCTAATAAAAGTACACAGATATTAATGATACAAAAAAAATCCAAAATTAATCAACAATATAGACCCTTTAATTATATCAATCGTCTGTAACCGATTCTGGCTCGCGAAAGTATACATTTTATATCCACATATTTAGTTATTTGACATTACATGTACGCACAGGCTCCACGTACGTCAAGACGTACGATGCATTATTTTTTTACCTCGTACGTCAACAGAATGAACTCTTATGATATGCAGTTTATATTATGATATTATTACTTACACAATGATGGTGCTCAAAATCGGCGATCGTTTTAACACATTTAAAGAGTAAACAGAACGAATGAGAACTCTTATTTTCTGCAGACGTTGATGACGTCATTTACTGTTAAAAATCGGAGATATTTTTTTTTCGGGGACCATAAATAGATATTGCTCCACACCCTAACCCTATCCCTAACCCTACCCCTAACCCTATCCCTAACCCTATCCCTAATCCTATCCCATAATCTTCTACATGTTCCCATTATCTCCTACATATTTTCATAAGCTCCTACATGTTCCCCTAAGCTCCTACATATTCCCATAAGCTCCTACATATTCCCATAAGCTCCTACATATTCCCTTAAGCTCATACATTTTTCCATAAGCTCATACATGTTCCCATAAGCTTCTTATATTCCCATAAGCTCCTACATATTCCCATAAGCTCCTACATATTCCCTTAAGCTCCTAAATATTCCAATAAACTCCTTCCTATTTCCATAACTCCCATATATTCCCATCAGGAAACATTCATTATCCCATAAGCTCCTAATATTCCTATAAGCTCCTACATATTCTCGTAAGCTCCCACATATTCCCATACTTCTTACATGTTCCCATTCTCTTTTTCTCTTTTTCCTTATTTAAGCCTTTCTCTCCTTCTCTGTCTCTCTAACTCTCTGTTTCTTTCTCTCTCTGTATATTTATATATATATATATATATATATATATATATATATATATTATCAAATAAGATAATAGTAATTTTAGTATGTAAAGGTAATTTAAAATCATGAATATCTCTATTAATATAATACTGTATAATGGTATCATGAAAAAGGAATATTTTTCGCATAAAAGATTTCATTTTTGGTTATGACTGTAAAGGTTTTCTTATATTTTATTCTAATTTAGATATCATAGAATAGCTAATTTTTTTATTAATTTATTTTTAACAGTTATTTTCTAATAACACTGGGCAACAAAAAAAAAATATTTTTTTGAAAAAAAAAAAAATCACATTTTTTGCGGATCATCAGCTGACGATTTTTTCCGTTTTACTCAAGAAATAAAAGTCCACGTATTCAAATTTATTCAGTTATTATTTATCCACCAAATTTGATTAGCATAATTATCATAATATTAGTATAACAATGAGCGTCACGTGAAACAAAAGTTCAGAGTTCAAGGCATAAATCGGTGTTTCTTCGATTCCCGTGTGTGAGCAGCTGCTGGGTTGCCTCTCTTCAGCGACCTGCAGTAGTCCGCCAGCATGACTGCTTCCCACCTCCCCTGATTTATCTAATTAGTATTGAAAACTTCTCGGGCGGAGTCCAAATTTCTTACCAAAAAAATAATACTAAACTGGAAAAAATGCCATTTCCTCTGATGGCTAAATGCTAATTGGAGCACATCATCTCTTTGCTCTTCTAAAGTATTTTAATGTTCTTACAGTTTTATAAATTTAGAAAAAAAGAAATAACTCTGGAAACTTTTCAACTCTGAAAATATTGTTTTTTTATTTCTCTTTAGGTTCAGTCATTGGGGAATTTGAGTGCTTCTGTTTACTTAGTTTTTTTTTAATACACATCATTTGAGGCAAACATCATCCGCAGAAGAATAATTTACAGTATTGGACAATGACATCCGATGTTTTTTTGGGCTACCATACATTACCATCATACAAAGATGTATGTAATAGTTAACCTGATCTAGGAGTGTCGGCAATATCTAGCACCGTGCCTTGAGCAAGATTTAATCAAATCTTGGCATACGTACGATTCAGTGATACCACCAGTCAACAATATGAACGAGATATCGTTTGGAAAATACGCCTCTTAACTGTTGCTTTGAATACAAACTTTGTGCAGCCATTAAAATAATACAAGGAATGGATCAGAGTATGAAACATGTAAAGGGTACATAGAATATCAATCAGTATTGTCCCGCGAAGCCAACCAATGAGGCTGCAAGCTGTGCGTTCGAGCTGACACTTATGGTTACATACATAAATTTAATATAGTTCAAGGCAAGGCAACTGAGTTCATGCAGGACTTTGATCAAGGTGAACATTATGTCATCAATCTGGTTGAGGACTTGAAGGAGGACCAACACTATGTATACTTTGACTAACACTTTACTTCTAAGTCTCTTTATTTTAAGGAAAATGATGTTTATGGTAGTTGTATCATTAAAAGCTACAGACAAGGTGTCCCAACGAGTTGTATTGAGGACAAAAAGATGAAAAGATGAGACTGATTGCACAGCAAGGTCTCATGACATCATATTTATAAAATAGATAGACAAAAGAATTGTTCTTCTAACATTTAATTTCCATTCATCTAGCTATTCAATTGTAAATAGAACAAAAAATTATGGCTTTTATAACGAATTCAAATTTCCTGTTGATGTTGTACTCTCCAACATCAACATGGATGGAGTATATAGTTCAAACATGCTTGGTGATGTCTATGGTCTCCACAGTAAATTTAAGAAATGGTGGCACAGGCTTTTTTAACCATAAGAAAATTGGTATATGCACATAGAGGGTATAGGAGTTTTACAGCCACATCAATGCCACCTTTCTTTAACTGCGATAAAACTTTTGGCCCCATTAGAATGTCACGACTAACTTAAGTTTTACGATCATAAGCCTCTCCAGTTCCAGAATCAAAGAAGCAAAGACGAGGTGCGTACTCAGCTGTGACTCAGATTGAATAAAGTGGTAGTTCATTATACAATCTTTGTCAAATAAAGTGGACGCTGTGAAGTGTGTGATGTTAAGAACTTTAAGTCCAGACCATACAGCAAATGTAAAATATACAATGTATTTCTTTCTAGAAGTAACAAGAAAAATTCCTTCTCGGCTTTCCTAATTTTTGTTTCATGTCTTAGTTAAATAGCTTATTGCGTCAATTGAAATGTCAGTTTTTTTTTTTACTAAATTGAAATGTCAGTTAATTTCATAACCTAAAATGTCAGTTAGCTTTTTTTATATCGTAACTTGAAATGTTGGTTATGCTATTTCACATTTTCAAAAGTTTGTTTTCTTTGTTACACAGCCTGAAATGCCACGTAGTTTATTTATCTATTATGTTATTTTTTCAAAAGCTGTTATCAATCTATGATTATATTTTAAAGCTTAAATAGTAGCTTAAAGTAACGGCTTTTTTTTACAGCGAGTGGTAATTATCAGTAGGCCTACCATGTCCCACCCCTATACATTCAAGTAATCTTTATAAAAAAAACAACATTGTTGGCAATGAATATCTGCTCCCAAATGGAAGTTGAAAATTAGAAGTACATGTGTTTCTCAAAGAGATAAAGCTGTTTGCATCAAAGCCACGTACTAATGATCATTAAATGATATACTTAGCTATTTTTGTATGTTGTGCATTCATGTCGTTGGCCATGTTGGACATGAAAAAGAAAATAATAAAACCATTATAATAGTGGTCTATAGAACCGATACGTAATCATGTTTTCCTTTCCGGTATTTAAAACAAAAGTTTTTGTTAAGATAAATATATGTTTTGTTTGTTTTAATCTAACAGTGCAATTAACTGTTGACGGTTTTCCTGATGTCAATGCTGTATTGGAAAAGACTGCGAAAAGACGAGCTTGATAATTGTACATACTTGAAGACATATTTGGAGGTTTTATATCTTCATGTGTTCATATTGATGCTCGGACATTGAATCTATTTATCTATTTGTAATTTTTTTTTCTCAAAAGTCCAGTTTTTATTAAAAATACACGTTTTTATTTCTTTGGTCTTTTACATTTAATGTTTATATTTATGAGAATATTTATTTTACCATTAAATACATCTCTATTGACAAAACTGATTGCATATTCACACACAGAGATACATAACGACTATACTACATACAGGGGCTTTATTTGTGAACCAATTAGAGTGGTGCAGGGTACAGACGTGAGCCACCACCATCGAGAAACCACCGTGCCCATCGCAGACATGACTTTAAACAGAATGTACACAATAAAAGCTATTGTAACTTTCAAGAGATTTTTTAAAATAATTCCTTTATCAACACATGTAATCGACTAAGTAATATTGTGAACATTAAGAATAAATAAAATATAAATCTAACAAAAAATACTTGAAACTATATTGTAATATAAATTTATTAATGGGTAAATAACGATATGCCTTTCAATAAAACAAAAAATACATGTTTAAATTGTTATGAAATTGTAATATATGTATTTACCTATTGTTGGACGATTCTTAAACAAATGGTTATGCATCCATACCTTATCTTAAGATGTATTTTTACCCATTAAGTGAATACAAATAAATTATTCCTTTTGCATAAGTAATATCAGAGGATATAGATTTTGGCTTCAGTCTTTGTAACATAATCGGTTTTGTGTTGAGTTAGTCTACCTAATATAGGAGGTTGCGTTCCGAAAATTCTAAATTAATTTTCTTTCATACCAGAATAGTTTTTATTAGGATTACAATGACAACAACAGAGAACAAAAAAATCATTAAGTTCAAAATTATTTAAATTAAAAAAAAGGTCAGTGCGTTGAGGTTAGGACATTTTCTGAACATAAACTTTATTTTTACCTGGGTATGAAAAGGTAAGTAAGCGTGACAATAGTAGTTCACAAAATAAGATAGCTATTAATTCCCATTATAATTTATTTTGTCAAGTAAACAACATGCATAATTTAAATGCATGTGTTCACTTCGGATATTCCCCAGTGCTAGACAAGAAATAAATTGACACGAAAATCTAAATATTGTGCAACTAACTCTAATTCTTCTTAGATTTAGAAACACATAAAAATATTCATCCTCGTTCGCATGTTTTATGTTGACAAAATCATATACATGTTAAAGCAAATGCATTTAGTATTGAGGGGTAAAAACTATTTATAAATAGTAACAATTTAAAAAAAAAAGATCTATTTTTAAAACAAAAATGACGTCATGGTTGTGCTTTAACTTATGTATTTTCTTGTCTGGAAATCTCTGCAATTCTTTTTTTTTTCTTTAAATATCGATATAATGTACATTTATTGTGTCAATACCCATGCGCAGTCCGAGGGTCCGAATAAGAGCTCACTTGAGGCAGCGTGTGCCAAAAACAAACACTTTGAACTAGCTCAGTGGTTCTCAAGACTGGTCGACGGGAAGACGGGCGTAAGTGCCCACAGTCTAATAGAGCGGCCGTCTAGAACTGACCCGTGGTGGGGGCTCCGGAGAATCGAGCTGTTACTAATTACCCAGGTTAGCACTGAGCATTGTCCTATAGGTGCGCACTTTGGGAGGTTGAGGCCCTATGTCATTTCCTTTTGACAAAACTGCCGAGAAGTTGAGGAAACCGTGGATAATGTGCTATTCGAGTGTCCCTGGCTTGCGGACCACAGGGTGAACAAGACTATTTGATGGTAGTTCCCATATGCTGATGGACACAGCAAGTTTGATCTCACGGGTTCTTAGTGACTAAGCCAGCAGTTATCATTAAGAGGGTTCAAAAAGAGTGAGGTATTTAAAAAAAAATGCTTCTATCTTAAGCATATAGACCACTAATGAACAGTTTCGGTTGTAATCTGATCCAATGAGCTAGAAAATGTTCAACCGGAGACCCCCCCCCCATCCCCCACTTTCCCCTTCTCAGTCATCCTACCTATTCAGAAATCTCTATCAAAACTACTACTGTTATGTTGTCTATATATAAAACTAGCAGGTAAACCAACAAGCAATTCACGTATCTAAGATGAAATAAACTTTCAAAGTATAAACATTTATTTATTAATTTTACGTTAAAGTTTTTAATGAGGAAAGTGAAAAAACAAAAAAATCTGACAAAAACAGACCTAAATAGCAATGTAAGTATGATTTTCTTTAATGACATCATATCATCAAGATGACTTTTTAAACATTACTAATTAGTACTTCCCTCTATAATCCAACAACACTTTCATTCTCTGATCCGAAATTATAAAAATCGTGTATTTCATATCTGCCATTTGATTCTTGTTACAAAACTACAAGCAGGTCCAAAATTGGCTGACCAGCCACCCACACAAAATGCATTAGAAACTCATCAAATACTTTGACCCACTTTCCGACATGGAATTTAAATAATACACAATTTAACATGGCAGCGATCATAAAGGGTTAAGAGCCAACACAACCTTTATGTGTGTGTGTGGGGGGGGGGGAAGTACAATTATTAATAACTTCCTGATTTCCTATGCGTGATAAAACACATATCCGTTATCGTGAATTAAATAATTTTAGAACACTACCTATTTATTCTTTTTTTTTCTAAAATCATACATTTACTTGTCATTTAATTACGTCAACAAATTTTAGCATTGTTTTGACTCACTCATCACCTTCCTTGTAAAAAATTGTCAAACTTGGGGTGACCCCCCTTCCCCGTTAAATATACGATAATTTTAATACCTCCACCCCTTAAACAATACCAATTGATGTGGAAATACATAGCTCCCTCCCCCTTCTCAAATATAAAGTTAAATAACAAACTTTTAACTTCGTCTATTTATTATAATCATTAAAATCTTATTTTACTAAATATGACAAAATCAACCAGTCTCTAAATAACGAGCTTTAACAAAAAACGAGAATCAATTTCCAAGAAATAAATATTATATAACAGTATGCGGCTCTTCAATGATTTCTGTTTGTACAGTATTGATTTGTTGGTTCGCAATTATTCGGCTATCACACTATCCGCAGTGCCGTAGCTAGCTATAGCGGCATCCTGTGCGAGTTCTGAAAATGGTCAAACCCTATCCAATATATACAATTCTTTCACTAAACCTTTTATGTTTAACTAGTTTGTAGGATCGATTTGTCTTTTGATTATTGTTTACGTCCATCTACCTTTTCTCCATCTTTAATTATTATCTATAGCCCTGACAATGACTTAATTCCAGCATTTTTTCTACTCGAAATGGCCCCTTATTAACCTCTAGTTTTGCACCTCGTGAGGCTGCACTATCCTTCTAAAGCTATTGACTATCCGGCACAGTAAACAATAATTATCCGCAATGAAATAATTGATTATAAGCTGTTGTATTAATAATGAAAAATGTACTGAATACAATTACAGTAATACAAAGGATTTATTTTTAAAAACTGTGAATTCCCTAAACCATAAAATCAACTACTGCTAAAGAATTCCCTTCCCATAACGTTGATGAATATAATGAAAAAACAACCTTACATTTTTACACTTCCTAATTTAGTATCATATGATGTAGCTTCAACAGCTGTGCTAGTCCTACACACATTCAAATGGCGACGCAGGGCTTTAATTTGACAGTTGTTTATGTGCTTGTGTTTTTCTTTGAACAGTATAACGGTAATAACTTCTACACTTAAGGAATTTCTTACTCATTTTAGTGTTTATCATTAAAAAAAAACATGGAGGTTTTAATGTATACAAATAGAAGTGAATATGTACATTTGACATTAATAATTGTTTTAGCTTAATTTACCAGCGTACGTCGAATTCTCACACACCACTAATTTAGAATTTTTTTTCACCACGCTGATAATTAAATGTAAATAATTTCACCGTGCCACTACCAGCACAAAGTAAGCTGATATATATATATATATATATATATATATATATATATATATATATATTTGTGTGTGTGTGTGTGTGTGTTACGGCCTTTGTTTGTTGGCCGGCTAATGTCGAAGTGACTATGTAAATGTATCGTATTGTTGTAACCATAGATATATAAGACTAGATCGCTTATGGGCTATGAATAGACATATATTGTGCGGACCATAACTTTAAAAAGAGAAGAGTACAATTCTGTATAACCTGATGACGTAGTACGCATAGAAACCTTAAGTAACCGAAATAAATAACAGAAGACATTTTGCATTGTTTTCCTTGACAAATTTTCAAAAACTTTTTTATTCAATTAACTTTGAATAAAATGCCTTCGTGTTGTGTACCCGGTTGTTTGATTATATTATTACTAACCGTCAAATATAATTTTTTCGGACACATCAGTAGATTATAAAGCGCCAACCTCTAGCATGAATGGGGATATTTTTTTTTAATTAAAAGGAAGGAAATCTTTTTCGGTAAAAAATAAAGAACTGTACAGAATTGTACTCTTCTCTTTTTAAAGTAGGGGTCTCGAATACAACACTTTTTCGGTCTCTATTAAATAAGCATAAGCGATCTAGTCTTATATATCTATGGTTGTAACCCTCTTATTCTAACACACGACGCTTCACCATTTGTCAGCTGGACAGGTGTGTAAATAAGAGATGGGGATGGGGGTGAAACAACAGTCGTTCCTCTCCCCCTTCTCATCTGGTGCTAGCATCAGGACGATGCGTCGAGACCAGTCACGTTACCTGAATTGAAGGGGTGGGGGATCTACTTCGGACTTAAGATATAAGCAGTGACCAGAGAAAAAGTGGACAGTCGTGACTTGGCAATTAGGAAGTTATTCTTAGAACAACGAGTTCGTTACCTGAAGGTAACACGTTCGACTCGCTGGGCCTGTAGTGATTTTTCTATGTGGATGTATTAGTTTAGCTTAGTAGTTGCAGATTAATGTTAAGTGACTTTGTAGTAATAAATAAAAGTATTAGTCTAGAGTTATATTGAACCCACGTGTCATGTGTGTCATTCCGTGTGTGTATAATTCAAGTTACTACATTGGTGTCAGAAGTGGGATTTCTTTTTTAAAAATGTTGAATAAGATATTGAACAAACTTTTAGTCAGAGAGTTAAAGGAAGAATTAGAAGAAAGGGACCTTCCAACTAACGGCAGCAAACAACAACTGTTTAATAGACTTAACAAAGCTCTGATTGAAGAGGGAAAGGACCTGGAGAGCCACGTTTTTACCACGGAAATTGGGCAGTTAAGAAATGAAGTGAAAGAATTAATAGAGGACATTAAGATAGGTTTTAATGGTGATATCGAGAAAGCCAAGAATGAAATAAATGAAGTGGTATCTGAGGATGTGGTCATCCATGAAGTGGTACCTGAGGATGTGGCAATCCAGGAAGTGGTACCTGTGGATGTGGTCATCCAGGAAGTGGTACGTGAGGATATGGTAATCCAGGAAGTGGTACCTGAGGATGTGGATATCCACGACGTGATACCTGACGATGTCATCCAAAACGTGGTGCACGAGACGGAACTAATTAGAAAAGAGCCTGATGAGCCGGTGACCCAAAAAAGCCACCTGAGGAGTTGGTGACCCAAGAAGAGCCACCTGAACAGTTGGTGACTAGAAAAGAGCCACCTGGATTATCATATTCTCATCTGTGAATATCATGCATTAAAAATTAAAATAGCAAGGATAAATTTCAATGCAGATTAAAATCAATGGCTATGTTCGTCCTGCTTTGCTATCCTCTGCTCCGATATGCGATGCTCATCTCTGCACTCTTATGTTGGATTCGTCTCTTTTCCTTTCTGATTGGTTTGCTCTGCTCGTAACTGCCTTTCGCTGCTCGTCTCAGGACTGCCTCCCATGTATTTTATCACAGTAGGCCTCAATATCCTCTCTAATTTTGGCAAAAAGCTTGTAGCCACCGTCCGCTGATGATAGGTTGACAACTGTCACACAGATTGGGAAATGAAAGTAATCAGTGAATTGCCTGCTTTTGAAAGAAATGTAGTGGCATTCAACGTGGTAATAAATTTCACAGGGGCTCAAATCGTCAGGTGGCTATTCTGGGGTTACCAATTCCTCAGGTGAATCATCTTGGGTCACTATCTTTTCAGGTCGCTCTTTTCAGGCTGAAATGAAGCTATATCAGCTTTTAACTAGAGAACTATAGGAAGAACTTGAAAGAAGAGATCTGTCAACAGCTGATAGCAAAAGTGAACTAGTAGCTAAATTTAAAGAAGTTCTGAGTAGGGAAGGAAAGGATCCAGAGAGTTACTATTTTACAGGTTACTAGTGTCAGAAGTGGGGCATTCTTATTTAGATAGTTTTACGCGGTAAATATAAATAGATGTATAATACATTTGATTATTATCTTTTACTTCCTTTTGTAACAAGGTATGACAGAGAAACATTATTAAGAGTTTTAATTACCCAAATGAGTATCAAGAGAGCTGCAAATTTTCACTGAATTTTTTCAAATTAAAGAAATTTAGACGGACGAGCCCTGTGGCCAATCCGTCTAAAATAAATTTATCTTATAGTATTGCCTGACCATCGCCAGAAAAAGAACATTAGCCAGTTTCTCTGTTTTCGCTCTCTCTCTCTATGTATATATATATTAGGGTGCATCACCACAATAGAGGAAAAAATTGATTGTTTGTTTTTGAGCTGTCTATGTTTCTAATTTGTTCTAATATCATTAATAATAACTTGTGTAAAATATTTTTCTGACTTGATTTAGAGGTCCCCCCCCCCCGCCCAAGAAATCACAAAACATGACATGTAAAGAAAAAAAAAGTTTATTCTAGCCTATATAAAAATTACATTAAAGTATTAAATTATTTATTACTGTTGCATTTAATTTTGCGGTCCATTTCTACCACTTGAAGAATGTTTTGAAAATGTTCATCCGTTCGCGCTGCTTCAACAAAGTCAGATGCCAGTTTCACTCCTCTCTCGGCACAATCGTTAACAACGTTAATAGCAGCAATATTTTCTGCACTGGCAATGTAAGAAGCTGTTTGGCACCAATCATCAACAGGCAGTTGGAGGAATCCTGTGTCCAGTTGAAGTCTGTATATAGTAAACCACGAGTCAACTCCAGCCAGATCACACAACTGAGTTTTAGAATCAATTGATTGGAATCGTGGTTTTCCCCAACCATTTCCAAATCGATTCTGTGGAGTTTGGAGGGCAACCACTGGTCGAAGCCTTAGCAGAGCATCTGCTAGAGCTCGCTTTTCCAACACAGGGACTTCATTGCTGAACAGAGCAAGTGGGATCATTTCAGCAGTGAGGTACCACAGATGCCTACTCAGGGCACGGATTGCTGACTTGGATATGTCTCTGTTGACATCGTTGTAATCCAAAAGTCGCTTGTAGAGCTGTAGATCATTCCATGGTGCATCCACACTCTTTTTGCAAGTGAGCCACCACAGGACATAAACATGTGTTACAAATGTATCAAATGCACGAATCTTTGGCACTTGATCACGTGTGGTAATAGTACCTGGAGGCAATAATTGAATTTGTTTCTCACACAGTGCAATCTTGAGGCAATATATCAGCTTTGCCATCCATCGTGCTTTGTGCAGGGCACCTGGTCTTTTAAAGTTAACCTCCTTATTTGTAGCATTCAGGTAAACAAGGGACAGCTTAAGGAATTCGTGGTAGTCGTCTCGCAAGAATTCGGTTTGTTTACTAGAGTTGGCATGTGCAATTACCGCATCTCTCATTATCGTCAGTCGCTCTTGAGCCTTCAGATCATGATCAGCTAACGTAAACAAACTACAAACGTGAGACCAATCATGTGCCACAAACTCCCAATTACTTCGCAGCTTGGTGAACAAAGTTATATCCTGGGATTTGGAAACTTCTATTTTCATGTCTGCAAACACATGCGAGAGGATAACTTCACCGATGTGATGGCGACTACCTGACCACAGAAGAGCACGTTGCAGCATATTTTGTATGACAATGCAGGCAGCAGTCTGATGACCAGTGTTTGATCTTGTTGTGTCGAATGTCATATTAACGATACAATCATTACAATGCCACTCTGTCATTAGCTTCATGGTTAATTCTGCAATTATTTCACCAACAGGTTTCTTTGTTGCCTTGGCATAATTTGGCACTCCTAGAAGTTTCAATTGCTTTGCATCACCGACAACAACTGTTATGCGTTCTTCAGTGACACGATGATTTTTTAGAGAATGTGTCAGTTTGCCATCCCAGTGGAGAGTGCAGAGTTTGGGTGGTTCCCAGGAGTCATGGATCTTTGTAGATATCTCACTAACAACTTTGCGACGTGAACGATCTGCAGTGGCATAGGAAGAAGCCACCATTGATACATCACCCCCAGACTCGCTAATAAGGCCCTGTGTGAAAGCTGCCTGCTGTGTTGGTGTAATATTTAATCTTGTCGCTAGTGACACAAGATTTGGTCGGCTTAAAACATCTGGAGGTACAAATACCAAAGCTCCTGTTGGCTTTCTTCGCTTTTGCAATGGCATTATATCATCCAAAATTTATCAACAAACTCCATATTATCTTCAGATTTAGAAGTAGAATCATCGGGTTCGTCACTGCTACCCTCTCTGGAAGGCACTGATATCGTTGAACATGCTGCATTTTCTTATCTTGCGCGTTTCAGACGTTCCAATGCTGCGACATCTCGTGAATGGCGTCGAGCGACTTTTTTTGCAAGTGTTTTGTCAAATGATCCAAAGCTGGAAGACCTGTCTCCTTTCATAGACCTCAAGAATGCTAGGTCTTCTGCATTCTTGATAATAGTCTCGACATTTGCTGGCCACAGTTGAAAAGTTGTTGCCAACATAGATTTCATTTGTTCCAGTTTACGTTTGGTGGCTGGTGTGTTTCGGCGACTTTTATCAATTGAACGAAAGTTATTGTATTCATCAAGAAGCTGAACAATCTTCTCACAAGCTCTCCTCTCTGTCACCATTGGAATGTTTGCTTTTTCGTAGAAAGCAGTAACTTGGTTCAGCACAATTTTGGCAGTTGTAAATCGAGAAGGTGCACCAAGAGAACCTGGACGCTCACTGTGTGCTGCTACATTGCAGTGATACATCTTGCACCTCAAAACTTGTAAACAAGTTGGTAGTCGAAGAATTCCAGTAATTATAGCATCATCAACACAGATTGCAGGGCCAATGCCAAACAATTCAGTTTTCAGAAGAATTTGTGGTTTCTTTGTTCGCGAGGCAGGAGACGCAGTAATAACTGGATATGCAACTGTTGAAGTGATGCCAGGGTCAGCCAGCATTTCCTTAGAAGGTGTAAACATTTTATTGTTGTTTTTCATATCATTTCCATGTTCTGATTTTATAGGTCGTGTGTATCAGAAATTAAAATAATATAAATAAAGAAATTAAAATGCTTGCCTTGGTCATCAATATGCGGTAATGAAATGTGTTGTTTTTGCTAAAAAAATGTGAATTTTAAATTTTATTTCTAGCACAACTGCTTATCAAAATAAAACATAGCTACCAAACATTATAAAACCAAAGACTATAAAACAATTTATATAGGGCTTCACTTTTTGTATGTTAAGTCTGTAAGACTTAACAAGAAGGATGGTTTTATATAGTTTTCGCTTAATTATGCAAACTTTGTTGAAGTCCGGGGGACCTCTAAATATTGTCAAATATTTTTTATTTTTTTACACAATGCTTTTTTGATCAATGGAACAAATTTAAATAGCAGACAGATCAATTATTAAAAATTATTTTTGGTGATGCACCCTAATATATATATATATATATATATATATATATATATATATATATATATATATAAGTCCCTGTACGGATTAGATGGAATCTCTTGGGTCCTATAAACAATCTTGAGACTGTTTTTGTAGGGGCCTTCTTTCATTTCCAGCGAATCCAATAGAGAAATGGATATGGGATGCACCATGAGAGAAATAAAGGAAATTTTAACCATGACCTGAAATATTTACTTTGTTCTCACCAGAGATGGAATTTGGGGCCTTCTGATTGACAGACGCTCCACTTACCGCATTCACCAATTCTATAACTTCTGCCAAGACATGCTTGTATCAGTAAATTAGTCAAAGATATGTGTAATAAAATTATAACCATTGGTGTTAAAAGTTGTTTAAAGATTTGGTGAACAATGGAATTTTTTTAAAATAAAAAATAAATAAGGAATCTTATTTGCTGCAATTAAGAATTATAACACAGTTGCAGCCTATTTATATTTAGATTGTTTACCTATCCATGTTATTTTTCGGAGAACACTACATTTCAGACATAAACATTCAGTTTTCTGAAATTTCTCCATTAGACCATTTTGAATGGCAAAACGATTTACAAAATAAAAAAAATAACAAAAAGTAACATTTACTTTTGATTTTTACATCGTTGTGGTGAAGGTCTAACTGAATGACGGTTTCCTTCTCCTTGTGATTTATCGTTCTACCTTTTCATGTTGGGACGGATGTTCGTGCCATATAACGCTCGACTGTTGACCTGAGGTTCCCTGTTCGATCTCGGATTATGGTTAAAGTTCCATCCATTTTTCCCGTTGTGCCTCCATGGCCATTTCACTACCGATTATGGTGGGGATAAAAGAAGGGCACTACACAAATCTAAAGTCCCATTTAGATAAGTGATTAAAAATGAGGGACGGATGGTCGTGTGGTAAAGTGGGTTAAGTCCCTGCTACATATTCCGTGGTGCCCCCATTAAATTGCACTATGGCTATGGTGGGGATGAACGAAAGCCCCCCTTAAAACTGCTTCTATATGGACTTCACACTGATACATTTTCAAGAAAAAAGTGAAACTTTTTCTTCAAATGAATTGAAGTCATGATCTGAACATAAGTATCACTTGAGTGATGACTTAGTTGTTTTAGTATTTTGTGACCAATATATGTGTCACTAGAGTCAAAGTCATATATAGATGTGGCACTGGAAAAAGTAATCACATATTACCTACAAAGCAGCTGAATAACTTTATCACATTTTTTTCAGATTGTAATATACCTAAACACTTTTTGACCAGAATCCCCTAAACATACGACGGGTCAACGAATGTTGACTTAAAGTCGTCAATGTGAGAAGTTACCTTAGTTTAGATTAATTATGATAAAAGAGAAAGAGAAACAATTTCTGTTGTAGATCAGAAAAACCTCTTCTTTTCAAATCTTATTATGCCAGTCATTAATGGTGTATGCAAGTGGGCGTGGTTAAAAGACTGGAATGAAGACCCTAAGAGATTAACATTTTAATTTTCAGCTATGGCATTAGAGGTTTTTTTTCGAAATGTCTAATTCAAGTATACCATCCAGTAAACTAATGACTGTTTTGACTTATGATTTTTAAAGTTTTTTTTTTAATAATTAATATAATGCTAACGAATTGGAAAATAACAAAAAGGTATTGTTACATCAAAAACATTAGCTCAGTTGTAAATAAACTTGAATGGCTGGCATTTAACTGAAAGTGGATACTGTTTAGTCTCTTTTCAAATAACATTTAGCGAAAATGTTCGATATTTAATCGTTGAACTCTTTTTCTTGTCCAATCAGGTGATACGGGATCTATGTCAGCTTCATACAACAATAAGAGGATAAAAGTTGGAGGCGGTGGTGACCCAAACAGAATACCATGTCCGTCAAAGGGAATACTTCTTGAAAATGTTTCCATCAACATAGATGTAAATGAATGTTTCATTTGTTAAATTGTTTAATAAAATATCAACAATATATATATATACTAAATATAATGTTCAAAGATAAGATAATATGTTAAGTTTTCTTTAGGTGACTCGAAATAAAAAAAAAATATAAATACCTCAATTTAGTAAAGTTCATTAACGAACCTCTCAAACAGTTTAATAGTGACTAATAAGTCATTATGAAAGAAATAGATTTCTCAAAAAGACGTCACTTTTATTTTTAATAAAAGTAAATGTTAATTTGTTGTTTTTTTTTGGAAATGAAATATGCTTAATATCAAATAAGCAAAAAAAGTGTCACTAGTTGTTTAACAAAAGGTTTTCTCATAATTAAGCTGGCAACGCGCTAAAAATAACTTAATTTGTTTTCGAATGGCGAACATAAGCTTTTATTATGATTCCTTTGATCAATTTTGTACATGATTGGCAAAGATGTTTCAAAAATTATAGTCTATATATTAATCTATTCGTCGGAGGTTTTTATCTCCCATCAATTATTCGACAAAAAGTTTGTTTAGTCGTTTATCGGTTCTATAAGTTAAAAGCTCAAAGACAAGTGGGTTTGTTAGTCGAATAGATACACAAATATTTACAGTATAATTTAAATGTACAAGTTATAATAGGCTAGGCAAAACAAGAGTTTAATGTGCATGCAACTGGCTTAGTTGTTACGGCTCTCCCCATAACGAACTCCTTTAGCAACCTGACGTTTCCCACCTACCAACTCTAAACTGTACGTGAAATCATCTGTTCACTGTGTCCGCCATAATATCCGTCCTTTTTGCGATCATCTTTTTAACATTAAGAACATTTTTCCGTGTAATTTCTCGAAATCAAATATTATTTTGATTTACTTTAGTATTGTATTTATTTAAATATACCAACAGCCCAGTAAATTGAACTGTCTTTGAAATGTATACCCGAGTAGCTGTTTTACTGAGTTACATCTGACGCCACGGACACAGGCTAATGGGGGTCCCCGCGCGTAGAAAAATTAAAAGTTTCTAATATATTAGTCTCACATTGTGAACCAATTAATTAGGAACAGAAGATGGTGTCCTATTCGTTTTTTAAAAGAGCTTCATAGAGTATGCTCGGGCGGTATACAAGTTGTTAGCTAGTGATTTGATTTATTTATTTTGTATTAATTCACATATAGCAGTAACAGTTTTGAACAGAGAATTCAAAAAAATACACATTTCATTTAGTTTCTACATAATATAACTTCTCGTTTTGTATTTTACATATTTTAAATATTAAAATTGCAATTATTGATCAGCCGTTCACAGATATGGATTAGGATTGTGGTAACTGCTACTAAAGAAACTTTTTTATAAGAGCAATGGACACGGGCATTGTGTTTTTTATCATTTTCACGTAATATAAAAAGCTATTGGTTCTTTGACTTGCAGTGAAACAAATACATTTGCGAGACTTTTAGATACTAGTATCAATTAACAAAGCCTAAAATGTCTAATGTTGTATTCATAATAAAAATAATACTAAAGACTTATATGTTTAGAGTAAAACTTAATTTGAAAGAGTTGTGCATGATGCAAAAAAAAAATGTCATTCGTTCGGCAAATAGCCTAATTATATCTATTTAAACACCCCCACTATGATAATGATAATCAATGGCAGAATATGATGCACTGATTTGAGCATTTTGATATAGAAGAGGAAAAGCCTTTTGTACATACTAGCAGTAAGGTATAATATAGCTAACTGATTATTATACTCTTTCTGATTTCATTTTGTGTTTTTAAATTTGCATTGTTTTAAGCTATTTATTGTCTGTGTATTCGCTACACCTAAAACGGTTATTATATTTTTCTAGTAAGTTTGACGGTTAAAAAATCAATTTATTTCTCGCCATGTCCATTATGGGTGGCATGATTTAACGAATCAATAGACTGGAGTTACACTGCATTGAAAATGAATATAAAATAATTCATTTTAATTGGTAATGTTGATTTTTTAAATAAATTGTATATTTAAGCCAATTTTTTTTACCTGAAACACTGCGCTATGAAATTTTACATGTTTTATTATTAATAAAACTTTTGGATTGATTCGAGTGCAATGCTTTTTATTTGTTCAATGCTACTACAATCCTACTAATAAAGTGCTAATCTTGTCGTACGTGCAGTATGGGGAAGCCGTCGCTATAAATAAACTCTGACGTCATTTCTCCATGGTACATTTTTTTTTGCAGAATGGGAGCGCCATCGCTATAAATAAAAATCCTCTATGACGTCATTTCCCGATGGTACAATTTTTATTTTCCTACTTATAAAACCGAATGGAACTGGCGCGCGTGTGCTATATCGTGCCAGACCAACTTGCTTTTGTGCTGCAAAATGGCATAATAAAGTAGTTTTTTTTTTATTTTTCAGTGCATTTTTATAAAAAAAAATTTAATGCTTCGTTTTGATTTTAACATTAGGAAAATTAAGGGTAAAACGTAACAGGTGACATAAATTAGCACCCATATCTTTACCTAATGGTGTTTAGTGTTTGGTTTGGTTTGGTTGGTTGGTTGCTTTGGTTGATTTGGATGGTTTAGTTTGTTTAGTTGCTCAGCGTTGACAGGTAAAAAGTAATTTGTGACGGGTTTGGCTTGGTTGGTTGGATTGGTTGGCTCGGTGGGTTGTTTGGTTGGTTTTTTGTTTTGGTTTGTTAGCGTTGACGGGTAAAACTAATTTGTGACGCATAAAATGTATGTCATATGTGCACAGTAGGTAAGGTCGCTTTAATCAGCGCCTAATAAACCTAATTAATCGTATTTAAAAATTAATTAGTTAAATAGATTAGGAAAGGGTTTCACATTACGCCGGGCTTAGTATCTATTATTAAATAATTAGAGAGGAATGGTAATAATTGAAAGTTAAACTGTGTTTATAGTTTTTATAATTAACAATCTAAAAATATTATTTCTTTATTTTATTAATAACAGAGCGACGATTGCAAAGAGGACGGCTCTAAGATATTAAACTATCCCAATGAGCTTAATCAAATTGAAAAATATTTATTGACATCGATAAGAAGGGAATGTAACGGAAAACATAAATGTGAGCTTAAAGACACTTGGACAATTAGGCCAAATATATCTTGTGATGGAAATATGAAGCCTTTGGGTACAATAGAAATGTCTTATAGATGTCTTCCTGTATGTGAGTTAAATTGGTTTATGCTTTGGATTTTGGTTATCACTACATTATAAGAAATGTTTAAGTTTGTATACAAATTGCAAAATATAAGAAATATTATACTAAACAGTGTTAAAGATATCGCGTATTTTCATTTTTTTTTACATTTTGTTGTAATAAATTATATAATTCTAAATGTAGTTCTCAGAAATAAAAGACTTTTGAAAATTTTAAAGATTAAACGATAAAAATTTGACCAATTCTGTGTTTCAGCTCTTAATGATATTATGGTAACGGAATTACTAGTTGCACAGAAAACTTTAGCAAAAAATGATCATTACCTCGTTCATAGAGCGGAAAATGAATTGCTTAATATACAATGTCAACTGTCAGGAAATGGGAGCCAGGTCAAGATAAGAGTTTTATATATAGACTTGAATAGTTTAGAAGATTGTAACAGGAATGAGACATATACAATGTCCTTGGTCATAAAGGAATCAATTGTAACAAAAAGTGAACTTAATTGTTCCAACAGGTCAGTGGTCTATATATATATATATGTATATATATATATATATATATATATATATATATATATATATTAGGGTGACCCAAAAAATCCAACTTCGTGCCAAATACTGGGGCACACTTTTTTAAGTTCTATTTGCCTTAGTTGGTATACTGTTAAAATTTAACAACTAAATTCCAAGTAGAAGGGGATGCTCACAGGCCTCGTTGTTTTATCTTTTACGGCATTTTACTCGATTTTGTTGACTGGTGGAAGTACAACGTTTTTTCACACTTATGAACTATTCCATGATGTACTAGTTCTCATTTTAGATACATGACTTCCTCGTTTTAATGAACATTGTGCAGACGGAAAATCAACAAATATAATGTTCATGAGTGGTGAAGATAAAGAGATGGCAGCACAGCAGGAACGAGTCCATCACAAACAACAGAAACAGCTACTTCGTAATTAGAAAGAAGAAAAACGACAGCAACAAACTATAGAAGGTGAATCAGGTGAAAATGAAACAGAGAGCTGTGAATCATTCAATAAATTTGAAGTCCTAGATGAAGATGAACCGTATAAGCTCAACTAAAAAACGGACAAACAAGACGGAGGTTGGGTATCATACTTCCTTGTTCACTAAGCATGTCACCAGTGCATTGGATCGCAACCAAACGTCTGATCGTGAAACTATGCGATTGATGATTCTTATTGCTGCAGCACTGGGACATGATCCTTCATCATTGACAGTTTCATGAAGTACCATGCAAAGAGCCAGAAAGAAAGTATGATGTAAACAAGCAGCAGATATAACGGTTTCATTCAAGCCTGACTATCCTGTAGTTCTACACTGGGATGGAAAAATCTTACATGAAATCCTGGGTCTTGAAGAAGTTGACCGCTTGCTGGTGCTGGTTTCTGGTGATGGCAGTGAAAAATTACCAGGTGTCCCTAAACTAACATCAGGGACAGGACATAATGCTGCTGATGCTATTTATGGTCGGTTAGAACAGTGGGCACTGGTAGAAAGCATCCAGGCTATGAGCTTCAACACCACTTCTGTCAACACTGATCGTTTCAATGGAGCTTGTGTACTGCTTGAGAATCGTATTGGTCGAGAACTATTGTGGCTGGCATGTCGTCATCATGTTCTTCAACTGGAATTGGCAATGGCTTTCAGTTTGTGTTGCGGTCCTCCTAACTCACCAAACATATCTATCTTCAAAATATTTAAAGAAGTTTGGGGACGCATAAAGCTTGACAACTATAGCAAGTTGGAACTGCCTTCAAGCACTGATGTTTTCCGAGAAAACACGTGAGCTTCCTGACAAATTTCGTTGACTTGAAGTCCCAGGTCAGAGATGATTATGAAGAACTTATTGAACTGGCAATGATCATCTTAGGAGATCCACCAAAAACCAATTCCTGGAGAGCACCAGGCCCTGTACATCATGTTAGGTGGATGGCTAAGCTTATCTATGCCATCAAAATTTACTTCCTCCGTCATCAGAGAAAAATTTTCAGTCTTACATCCAAGGAAGGGAGCCAACTCAAACGATTTGTACAGTTTGGAACCTTGTTGTACACAAAGTCTTGGATTCAAGCACCCTGTGCAGCGGAAGCACCTGGAGGAGATCTTTTGCTCTGTAAGGACCTGCAGCAATATCAGTCTGTTGATCACGACATCAGTATTGCAGCACAAAAAAATATCCAGAACACATGTGGTATATGTCTAATAAAACTGTAAGACTGGCATTGTTTTCCGATGAAGTGTCACCTATTGAGAAACAGAAAACAATAACAGGTTTTGGAATAGAACCTAGTGAGATTCGTGTTCAAGGTGATCCATTATTGCTCCAAAATGAAGGCGTCAGCTTGGCTGACTTTTCCCCAAGGAGTTCACAGAACCAGCTTACAAAGCTACACATAGGCAACTCCTTTATAGTTCTTCCTCAGTGGAATGATAATATTGAATACCAGAAGTGTAAGCAGCGCATTAACGACTTGCATGTGATCAACGATACAGCAGAACGTGGAGTTAAATTTTTTGAGGAATATAATAGACTGTTGACAAAAAACGAGGAAGAAAAGCAATTTATTTTGCAAGTTGTTGAAGCCAACAGAAAAGTCATCCCCACACAAACCACAAAGAAGTCTGCTATCTGTGCTGTTTCGGTGTAGACAATGTTTAGACAATGTACTCTGACTATTCAGTACTCTACAATGTACATTTTTTGTTGACATTTTCGTTACTTAAAAGTTACATTACAGTAATGGCATGATTTGAAAATGTAATAAAAAAAAATCAACGAAAATGCGTTTTTTATTAATATAGTAAAACTTTGTGACTCTTGAGCATCCCCTTCCAATAGCAGTAGGAAGCTGAAATTGTTGTCAGTTACTAAGTAAGACAAATGGAACTAAAAATGAGGGTGCCCCGTTAGATGTGAGAAACTTTATTTTTTTTCCATATGATTTTGGGCCACCTTAATATATATATATATATATATATATATATATATATATATATATATATATATATGTGTGTGTGTGTGTGTGTGTATGTATACAGTACTTTATTATATCTAAGGCTATATAATACTAGTAGTTGCTCGTTGCATTGGCAACTTAAATTTTATCTCAATAAAATGTCTAATATGAGAATAATCGTTTAAAAACTACACGCAAACCGGCAGCAAGACCAGAAGCATATAGTTAGCAATGTAATATTTACAACTGGCTGATTAAATGTCGCGCTTTTTAAATAAAATATTTAAAAAATTGTTCCATCGGGATATGACGTCATCGAGGATATCCCAAGTGCAGAATTATTTATAGCGACATTCCATTCTGCACGGACGCACGCCAAGAATGGCACAATATTAATAGGAAGGCTATTTTACAATAAATATTTGCAGTAATGTACGTTTGAAAATACAATTTTCCAAAAGCATAAATGATGTGTAGCTCCTAAACATACATATTATATTTCAGTAACTATGAGAGAGAGGTATCTATTTACAATGCAACAATAGAAATGCATTTTAAAGGATTCATTTGGATGAAAGTGACAGGTAATTCATTCTTAAAATGAAAATGTTTATGATACTTTCTTTTTTTCACATCCCAAATGATATAGGTCATTCAAAAAAAGGTTAAATAACAAAATGTTATTTTTTTAATGTGTAATATTATTGATAAATTTGATATTTTATGAATTTTTAAAGTAAAAAAAAAAATAAAAAATAACGTATCTATCAAAAGATGAAACTTCTCCCAAATAGTATGGATAACTTGTGAAATACTCTTGAATTTAATTTTTAGTTTATGTGGCCTTTTAGTAAATAATATATATTATACAAAGCTTTTATTGCTTTTTAAAAAAAAAATTCCATTACTAATGTCTAAAAACTGAAAGCAACGCAATGAAAATGGCAACCGTAAGCAGTGGGCGTTGAACACAAAAAATATTGATTTAAATAGCAGTGCAATTAAAAAGAAATGACTGTTTGTCATTTTAACGCTTGACTTTTTAGATAAATAGCTGTCGAAATTAAAAAAAAAATTGATAAATAAGAATTAATGTATTCTGAGACAAATGAGTCAATGTAGTAAAACACTATAAGAAAAAGGAAAGATAGATTGCTAATAAAAATTCCGGCTTATCATTAAAAAAGCTGTATTACATTTTTAGGTAAGTGTTAAGATACCTAGTAGGAGAGGATCAATACAAAATGATCGAGTAAAAAATAAAAACAGCCAAAAAAATGACATGTCTGTTGAAATTTTTTTTAATGTTTTTCTTACTATGTTTGGTTTGTATTTAATGTACTACTGTTTACTATTTACTTTCGTTGATTTTAGAGCAAAAATATATCATTTTATTAAAATTTAGGACTTAGTCTGCATATTTGGCAAATATATAATATAATATAATATAATATAATATAATATAATATAATATAATATAATATAATATAATATAATATAATATAATTGTCGTATCCCACTTGTGCTCTAATTAAATCAGACGACACAACTCCTTGTATTGTAAAAGAATTAACTGAACTTTTTAATGCGTGATATATACAGATGAGAATATGATAATTCAATATAAACACTTGAGAAGATGAATCAATAAATCACATGTATAATTCTATACTTTATCACACACGATAAATACTAAGATCAATATTCGATGAGAGATGTGGCAATAAATCACAAGTAGCTGCTATCACTATAAACCAGTACACGAGTCTATAACTATTATAACTCTCGACTGCACTATCCACTTAGTCCACGTGTTATATCTAGTATCCCCTTCATGGGTCTCTATTCTCTCTCTCTCTCTTGTGTGTGTGTATCTCCGTCTCCTACCGTGGTGACTTCCCTATTTATAGGAAATATCACCCCCTCATATTGCATCATGTGTAATTGCATCACTGGGTTGATTGCATCAAATCTATTTTTGGATTTCCCATTTTACTGGGGTGATTGCATCACTGGTGTGATTGCATCAAATCTATTTTTGGATGCCTGACCCTGCAAGCACTTACAAGGGATAGGACACCCCCATTATCCCCAAAAAAAATTCATTACCTAATGAAATTTTGGCAATATCAATAATTTTAAATAAAATCATCTAACATTACTTTCTTGCCATTGTTTATAGCATTACATGCTTATGATATATCATTATTAATTATTCTATTATTTCTCAATCTTTTCAATAAAACAAAATGTAATACATGTCAATCTTCAAAAAAATTTAAATGCAATTACAACTCTATACATATGTCAATAATAAACAAATGTGTAACAAACTTTGAAAAGAAAAAAAAAATATATATGGTTCTCCTTGAGTAGATGTGTAGTCCATCATCTCATCAACATCAGGACGACGATAGATATGTGTAACATGTTTCTTACTACACTGTCTTGCTTCAATGATGTCAGATCAAAGTTTAAGCACAAAAAAATCAATAATTGTCTCTTCACATAATAGTCTCTACACAAAATAGTCTCTATACTAATAAATGTCCATGGCAAAATTGTTTTCACAGTGTTCACGTTTAACATTGTCAGGATGACAATATGAGCAACGACTGCTCACAGTAACGATGAATTGTTCCATTAACTGCGACGAAAAATTGAGCAAAGACTGCTCACAGTAACGATGAATTGCTCCATTAACTGCGACGAAAAATTGAGCAAAGTGTGCTCAACGATAACTTGCGTTGATAAAAACAGTATTCTGACATCAGCTCAAACAACAATAACTTAATCAACATACATTAGTGTGTGACAAAATCGTTGACATCTCAATGTCAATGACGACATTATAAAACTTCTCCATTTAAGTAGTAATCCACATTCATTAATTGTCTGCAGATGTCCCAATTATCACTCTAGACAACAGATCTGGTATATGATTGTTTGTACCCTTTATTCTTTAATCGTATTTTATGTCTTGTTTGTTGCCTAGCTTCATTTCTTTTTCTTTGTATCCAGTTCTTTACAATTGTTTCTGTGTGATATTTCGATACTCCTGGCACATTACCAATAATCAAATCACATACAGGATTATCTAGTATAATAGCTTCACATATACCAGCCAACCATGGTGAGTCTATTTTAATGGTTGCTACGTCACACGACTTTATAGTACCATCTCCAAGCTTGATGTGTGTTTTCTTTGACATGTACTGATCTTTGTTAACCAGACTTCTTTTAACAACTACAGTAGTACAACCTGAATCTCTAAGACATTTTATTTGTTGACCATTGACGATAGCAGGATGAAATATTATTTGACCTTTTGTATTTATAATATTTGCACAGTATTGTTCTGTTTCACCATTATCTTGAACTTTCTGTTTTGGATATTCTCTATCAGCATACTTTTGCGTAGAATTAAATGCTGGTCTGTTTCTGTTTTGACGTAAGTAAAGTTTTTCACCGTCATCTTGAACTTTCTGGTTTTGATACCTTCTATTAGCATACTTTTCAGTAGAATAATGTTCTGATGTGTTTCTATTTTGACGTAAGTCAAGTTTTTCTGGTCTATGTTGTTCTAGTTCTTTCTTTCTCAAGTAGCAGAACTTCAAAATGTGACCTTTTTTCTTACAATAATGACAAATTCTTCTTTCAAAATAAACAGTATTATCTTTAGGTTGACTCATGTATCTTGGTTTGTATCTATCATTTTTTAATTTGTATGTTTCATTCCGTGATTTGAATTTATCGATAGATGCACAAATGTCTGATATACTTATTTCATATTTGGGATAGCAATCTTTATAGTCACTTAGAACTTTTATTAGGTCTTTGACAGTTTTTACATCCCTTTGTTTAATGAAGGAAAACACTTCTCTAGTGCACATGTTAAGAACTTTGTCGATTACCATCATTTCCAAAATCTCAGTTGGTTTATTTATGTCAACTTCTGCCATCATAAGCCATGATTTTAAATCACTCATAACTAAATCAATGAACTGTTGAGGTTGTTCTTTATTTGACATTTTTAGTTCATGAAATCGGTGACGATAATGTTCTTCTGTTTTATTAAAATATTTCAGAAGTTTCATCTTTATATCTTCATAAGTCAACTCAGCATAGTTATGTATTGTCATAATTGCTTTTCTTGCATCATCTTTTACAAGCTTGAAAAGTTCCGACTTCCATTCACTGATTGGAATTTTTTGTAGCTGACATTGTTGTTCAAAGAATTGTAAACATGTGTCAATATCTTCAGTTTTACCATTGAAAGGTTGCATTTTTAATTGAGTCGAGTAATTTCCTTTTGACTCTTCTATTACAGTTGTTGTATTATCTTTAGTTGCAGCTATTCTTGCTAGTTCTAGTTCATGATTTAATTTTCTTTCTAATTCTTTTTCTTCATGGTTTCTTTGTCTTTCTAATTCTTCATAGTTTCTTTTTCTTTCTAATTCTTCATAGTTTCTTTTTCTTTCTAATTCTTCATAGTTTCTTTTTCTTTCTTCATCAATTCTTTTTAATTCTCTTTCTTTTATTCTCTCATCTCTTTCTCTTTCCTCATTTTCTTTTTTGTCTATATATTCCAACAATTCTTTACCTTTGAGACCTAATTCTTCTCCTCTAATTTTGTATTGTCTCCATTTTTCTTCTTCTGGGGTACTAGCCATTGTTATGTTCAGACGTATAAACAAATGAAAACGTAGGAATGTCACGTGGTTATATAACTAATCCAAAATATGACGAGAAATATTTCAAGAATAAAATGTTATTCTTACCATTAAGTTTCATAAAATTCTTCCTTTGTAGCGTATGTCCAATGAAGGAATATACAAATAACGAAGTCCTTTAACACTGCAGAGACGTACAACTGGATTTACTTTCGCTTTTAGCTGCCACCAAATAATACATAGGTTTATACTTTCCAAGAGACCATGTGGCAATATCAATCACAACTGTTCCATCGTTGTATAATACTATATACACTACACACAGATAAAATGCTAAAAATTAATATTCGAGGAGAGAATGTGCAATAAATCACAAATACCAGGATTATACTTTCTTTTAACTGTTGATGATTCAGACAAAATCCAGTCTCTTCGAAATATACTATTTTATCAAATCAAGTGTTACTCACCACTGGGGTGTTTTTACCGCTGCCACCAGATAAATACCAGGATTATGTCGTATTCCACTTGTGCTCTAATTAAATCAGACGACACAACTCCTTGTATTGTAAAAGAATTAACTGAACTTTTTAATGCGTGATATATACAGATGAGAATATGATAATTCAATATAAACACTTGAGAAGATGAATCAATAAATCACATGTATAATTCTATACTTTATCACACACGATAAATACTAAGATCAATATTCGATGAGAGATGTGGCAATAAATCACAAGTAGCTGCTATCACTATAAACCAGTACACGAGTCTATAACTATTATAACTCTCGACTGCACTGTCCACTTAGTCCACGTGTTATATCTAGTATCCCCTTCATGGGTCTCTATTCTCTCTCTCTCTTGTGTGTGTGTATCTCCGTCTCCTACCGTGGTGACTTCCCTATTTATAGGAAATATCACCCCCTCATATTGCATCATGTGTAATTGCATCACTGGGTTGATTGCATCAAATCTATTTTTGGATTTCCCATGTTACTGGGGTGATTGCATCACTGGTGTGATTGCATCAAATCTTTTTTTGGATGCCTGACCCTGCAAGCACTTACAAGGGATAGGACAATAATATAATATAATATAATATAATATAATATAATATAATATAATATAATATAATATAATATAATATAATATAATATAATATAATGTATATTACTTTACAGATATTATTTATTTTTGATAAGTAATATACTAAATCAGCTTTAAAACACTATGATTTCAATGTTCTATTGTGATAATTATGTATAATATTAATGTAACGACATTAAAACAATGTTTTACTAGGTTAAAATGACATTTTTATTTTGCTTATTCAAGTCACAGATTTGGCAACTTTAACATGTTCAAGTAGAAGCAGTAAGCTATATTATATTTTTTTTTTAGCATTTAATAAAAAAAAATATACAAACTCTAGAAATGGTTGCAATTACTTTTAAAAAAAAAATAAGGTGACTGATGGTCGACCTTAAGGTACATGGTTCAATCTTCAGTGAGGACCAATGTATATTTCATGGACTTTACAGTGACTTCACACACTGTTTATACAAATATTGACAATAAGAAATAGTATGTAGGGTAGCGCCATTTGCCTTAATAGCCCATTGCAATATTCAACATTTTATCTTTAAGATACCTTTACCAACATTACAGCATTTGTTTGCTAAACTGTCGTTAACATTCTTTACTAGTGTGTCACATAATTTTTTGTTTCCTTTTATCCGTCGATATGATTTTTGTTTTGAATATAATCTAAAGTGCGTATGTATACATAATTGGATATATAGATAGAGTGTTTTTTGTCTGGTTAATTTTTAATATATATATATATATATATATATATATATATATATATATATATATATATATATATATATTACAGCGAATTACAGACTTTGACCAGCTAAAACGGCAAATGTGAAAATTGGCCTACGAAATTTCGTAATTGATGTTATTTCTTTTATACTATTCTTTCCCCTGTAGATCCCATCCAATGTTCACATTTGCCAGCATATGTCAGACATTGGCCGGTATTGTCTCTTTTTATGTTAGGATTTCTTCAAAAAAAGAATATGCTAACAATATATTTTCTACTATTTATCAACGTATCTAGTTTACGTCTCAAACCATTCTGCTGTAGATTTTAAGTAAGACGGCTGTTTCTTGTTTAATATTATATGAGAAAATAAAATGTATAGACCCATATAATTACATTGAAGTTTTCGTGATGACCATAAAGTTGAGCTGTGGTTTATCAAAATGTAAAGGTTTCAATGTTTACTGCTAATACTAGATTAATACGAAAACATATACTATTATGCAAAATAATTCTTTTTTTTAGTATAATATTGTTAGCAAAATAAAAGTTGCCTCGTTATTTTTAAGATTCAACTAACCAGGGCTTATCAAATAACGAAGCTGATTTAGTCAACGTCGCTGTTACTTTGGTTGGAGTGGTTGTTATTATATTAACTGGAATTGCAATTTTTCTGGTGTACAGATACAGGTATTTTTCATATATGATACAATTAAGCTATTGACGTAACTGATTGTTTAAATGGTATTTATTATTAGATATTAGCTTATATTTTTAGAAATGAAGTCATGTTTTTTGATCTTGTTAAAACTATTAGAATATTCTCTTTCAAATTGACGCTTTATTGATGATTAATCCAAAATATACAGATTATGAATATGTTTACCATAACGTATATTAACTTTGCTTAGTTTTAATCCCATGCATATTCTTTTATAGAATTTTTTAAAGTTAAATCATATTTGAAACATCTAAATAAAACTTTACCTTTTTAAATATAAAACTAAGTATCAGTTTCTTGCACATTAAACTGCATTTTACCGCATTATCATTCTCAGCTTATATTTGAGATTTACTTTTTGCTTTTTCATTATTTAACAAAATGTTATAAAAAATAAAAATAGATTTTATAGACTATAATATTAATTTACCAGATTTTACAGTAAAATGATCAAACCAATGTCAGGTGTAATACTTTATAAGATAAACAAAAATGACTCTGTGATTCGCGATAAAGCGCACAGAAATGTATATCTTCTCAATGTACAAATTTAAACCATCGATATACGTATGCATATAAGTTCCGTTATTCTGCATTGAAATCAACATCGTTGAACAAAAAAACCAACATACCTGGTGTCACGGGTTGTGACAAATATGTCGAAACCATCCCCTTACTCCAACCCTTAGCTTAATAGTATTACTAACGTTAAGATGTATATGTTATACCCCGTATAATAATATACGTTCCCGTTCTCAAGTTCTCCCCACCTTCTTTTACCCCACCCCCGTAATTGTGTCATCAGCCAGGTGGACAACGGAAGGTGAAAGAGGTAGCGGGTAACAGAAACACGTTACATTCCTCACGGGGAATTCTCCCTGGTCACTCGGCCCTGGTCAATCGCCGACAAAGGGATGGATGTCCAGTTACTACTGTCTTTGTCTATACGACGTACTTCTCCCCCCCCCCATCTAGGCTCCACCCCCTAATTTGAAAGTTTGAAAGAAACCGATATTATATTTGATTGGCTAAGGGTCACGTGGAAGAAAGTGTTTTAATAATGTAAGATAGATTTATAGACATTCGACGGAGGGTTTTGGTAGCGACCAGTCGACTTGTGTGGCTCTGGGTGAGCGATAGAGAGAGAGAGAGTTAACTAGTGATAACGTCCTTGTTCCCCTCATTCATGTTATATTGGATTATTTGCTGCAGTTTGAATTATCTTTGCTTATGATAAGTCACCAGATCCCTGTTAAGGACTGGTGCCTTTGTATAATAAATATATCTTGGTGTTGTACACACGCTTGTGGAATTGATTATTCGTCACTTGTTATACGTTTAATTGTTGGTGAGACTGTGTGTGGTAGAAACACAAATACAAATACGAGTCATCATTGAGTCAGCCCTCATACTCTTAGCAACAAGCCAAGGATACCCTCAAAGGGGTCCTCAACATCTGAGTGGCTCGTTTCGGGATCGAACCTTCACCTGAAGTAGTATTCTGCATTAACCAGGCGGGGCCGAAGCTGATTCAACTATAGACTCGGGGGGCTCAATATCTGCCACAAGTCTTCATTAGGCGAGTTTATCATCAGACTCGACCGGTTTAAAACGTGAGTGATAAACGCTACGTTTACTCACGGGCATCGTCGGACAGAAAACCAGAAGTCCACAATTCTTCGCTAGGCCAGTCATTCAGTGGACTCGGCCGTTTTGAAACGGGAGCAGTAAGTGCCACGCTTACTCACATCGTCCGTGTGAAAGTACAGACGAAGTCAACAAGACAGTAAAAGAAAAAGCCGCACTGTTATCGGCGAATAAATAACATTTAGACTATAGACTTTATGCATGTGTGTAAGATTGTGTACGGTGGAAGATATTTCGTATTCTGTTGAAAGGAGGGAGGAAGCGTCAAGGTAAGCCATTTTAATACACTTCTTTGATTGTGATCATTTGTGAGTGCTCTGACCGGTGTGTTAAGCTGCACGGCGAGGGTTATCTGGGTTAACCGTTACTCATTTTAGGCTCGTATTAACGTCACCAACCATGAAATCTATGGAGGAGTACGTACATTACTTCATAGGCCTGGGGTGCGACGTTAATACGGCCATAAAACACGCTAAATGCGAAAGGGATAGAGAGGTGGAAGAGGCTAGGCTAGAACGAGAAGCAGAATCTGAACGGGCTAAGAATGAAAGAGATAAAGAGGTCGGGGGCCTAATTTGTTGTCAGGGGGCCACGTTAGTACCATTCTTGGATAATGGGAGGACCCATGGCATTTTAATGTTGTAGGGGCGCAGTGCATCTCGCTGCCATATGCTTGCGGCAGGAGATGGGCCCTGGGGGCGCCAATTTGTTTGTTCATGCTGGGTTGCAGAGAACCGGCGAACATAAATGTTTTTGGATTCTGTGTAAAGGTATTTTGAAACTGTAGTCATTTTGAATTTGGTTGAGTATTTTCATTTTGACTTTGTGTGTACAGTCATTCTAATTTTGTATACCTTCTTCTTTGTTGTTTTGAATATTTTAATTGTTGTTTTGGTTGTGTGTAATCATTTTGATCTGGAGTGCTTTTATTTTGACTTAGTGTACTTTTACTTTGATTTAGTGTGCTCTCATTTTGATTGTGAGCACTTTTCTTCTGATTTTGTGTACCTCCCCTTTTTCGTTTGTTGTCAGGGCGCCACATTAGAACCATTCATAGATTGGGTGAGCCCATGACTATATGTTGTTGATGCCATGCCACCTACCTCAAGGTACATGTCCCTTAGATAGTTAAGGTCCAGCTGCTCTTTGGTAACACGAGGGTTGGGCGTGGGACTAGAGGAGCCCAGGGGGCCCTCGAAACCGCGCAGTAGAACGCCTCGTCTGGTGCGGCCAGCGTAGAGTTATTCAAATGGTTGAGTGGACCAGGTTTGATGTGTAGGGAAGTAAGGTTGTATGGAGGCTCGGCATGCTCATTCCTTGTGAACGCTAAGAGGTTGTTTGCTACGGGCAGGCGGGCCTCATTGATTAGGCGGACACCGGACTAGATGCATGTATAGTCGTCCTGACGGGTCCCTTAAGTGAATGAGTGGCTGGCTCAACTATTCCATCAAACTGGAGGGTTTTGATATAGGTGAAACCCAAGGGGGGTCTGTTATACAACAAAGGAAGAAATGTCTGTGCATGCTAATATCATGAGTGATTGTTTGTTTAGGCGGCCCTGTAGGGGCGCGCCCTTTTAATTTTCGTTGCAAAGCCGAGAGTGTAAACCATGAACTACGCGTAAACCACGGAGATTTTCCCAATGGGAAGCGTCGGGCCCTAATACAGCCAGGCTATATATCCCCTCATATAAACTGGTCATGGTAGGCGTGGGGGCAGATTTGATTAGTCGGTGCCCAGCAAACCTCGTCGACAGCTGCATGTCGGTTTGAGCTCACTCACAAAGGGCCACTCTTAGAGAGGTTATTAGATGGCTTGCCTAGAGTGAGCGAATGTCGTACGATTGCAGTTATGTCATTTATTATATTCATTTATGCATGGTTTCCTCTCTATTTCAGGTTCAATGTTGTAACGCTGTTGTATCTATCAATGTAAAGTCATCCCTTTAAAGGGAGACTATCTTGCTTACCATATTTCGTATCCAGTAACCGCCTAATTAGGCTTACTGATACAATTAATTTTGTTTTAAGTGCCACCTTTCGGAAGAAAGGGTGTTCACTATTTTCTTTTTATTTATCTCTGGACCAACTTGTTTTGGCCAGACCATATGTCCGGCTGGCACCATCATGCTATACGCCGCTGTAATTGGTCTGTTTTATTTTTGGGTTATTTAAGTATGTATGTTTTTACCCACTGGCCCTATCCATTATGTTGTGGTCAGGGTTACTAAGATAGGTTTCCTTTTTGTGTTATTCCAATGTGACCCTCCATTTGTCTGGGGTATCTTTATACAAAGAGATTTAAAGATAGTTACAGGCACATATGCTTATGTATGACCCCGGGTTAATTCGCCCTTTGTTCTGGGCCCAACATATGGAAGGGACTCGATTTTTTTTATTTATAATTGGTTTATGTTATGTAAGGGGCCTCACCTACCACGGTGTCGTCACCCCTATAGTTTCGATTGAGTTTGGGGTGATGTCACGGGTTGTGACAAATATGTCGAAACCATCCCCTTACTCCAACCCTTAGCTTAATAGTATTACTAACGTTAAGATGTATATGTTATACCCCGTATAATAATATACGTTCCCGTTCTCAAGTTCTCCCCACCTTCTTTTACCCCACCCCCGTAATTGCGTCATCAGCCAGGTGGACAACGGAAGGTGAAAGAGGTAGCGGGTAACAGAAACACGTTACATTCCTCACGGGGAATTCTCCCTGGTCACTCGGCCCTGGTCAATCGCCGACAAAGGGATGGATGTCCAGTTACTACTGTCTTTGTCTATACGTCGTACTTCTCCCCCCCCCCATCTAGGCTCCACCCCCTAATTTGAAAGTTTGAAAGAAACCGATATTATATTTGATTGGCTAAGGGTCACGTGGAAGAAAGTGTTTTAATAATGTAAGATAGATTTATAGACATTCGACGGAGGGCCTTGGTAGCGACCAGTCGACTTGTGTGGCTCTGGGTGAGCGATAGAGAGAAAGAGAGTTAACTAGTGATAACGTCCTTGTTCCCCTCATTCATGTTATATTGGATTATTTGCTGCAGTTTGAATTATCTTTGCTTATGATAAGTCACCAGATCCCTGTTACGGACTGGTGCCTTTGTATAATAAATATATCTTGGTGTTGTACACACGCTTGTGGAATTGATTATTCGTCACTTGTTATACGTTTAATTGTTGGTGAGACTGTGTGTGGTAGAAACACAAATACAAATACGAGTCATCATTGAGTCAGCCCTCATACTCTTAGCAACAAGCCAAGGATACCCTCAAAGGGGTCCTCAACACCTGGTAAACCACTCTGTTATAAAAATATTAATGCTAGTCACTAATTATTAGTGTGTTAAATTATCGGGATATATTTATATTTTAGGATTTTCTTTCAGTGTTGACACTTTTCCAATTGATTTATATGATACATTTTTTTTCGATGTAATCAATATCAAAACTTGTGTCGCGTAACAGATGTTACGCAGTTGCTTTTAAAAGCCATTCACTCAAATGAATCCTTCCCCCCAACCCAGCAAGGCTTTGAACGGTTCGAATTTTGTGGGTGATCTTTATTGTTTATATTTAAATATGTGTATTACGTTAAACACTAACATTCCAAAAGACAAATAGGTCAAATAAAATGCAATAAAAACGTAAGACATTTTAATTTTTTTTTTATATATTAAATTAATATGTAAGTTTTATAAAATTAATCTCTTAGACACTGCTAGTAATCATGTTTTAAAATATGTATCATAAAAAGCCAATATTAAAAAAAAAACTTTTGTTATATAATTTGTTAATATTTTTATTTTGGTGGTTATTGTTGGAGTGCTTTAGTATTACACAAAGTATAATGAGTTAAACCATGTAAGGATTATTTAAAGCACAATGTACTATTCTTTTCGGACCATACAATCGTGCGAAAAACAAGTCCAATAGTATAATGTATTTATTGAGATTAATTATCATAAAGTTTATTAATTTTTATTTTACTAGCAGAAAAACAAAGAAAGCCTCGTCAGCAAAAATATCTGTTCAAGTAACAAATACACCTACAGCTGAAAAGAATACCAACTATTTTTCCTTAGAAATACAATACCAGGTATTTGTATATACATTTATTTACACAAATATATAAATAAGATGTATAGAAAGAAACGTTTAGAAAGGCACATAGAGTAAGAGAGAGTATCAGACACAAATAGACAGAGAGAGTGTGTATGTGAGAGAGAGAGAGATGGAGGGAGAGAGGGAAGAAGAAAATAGGAATGCAATTTCGAATGAGAATATATATATATATATATATATATATATATATATATATATATATATATATATATATATATAAAACTTCTGAACAATTTTCTCTTTAAATGCACAGGATACAGAAATACCACATGATGAAGTAATATGTTCTCAGGACATCTACATGAACAGTCCATTGCAAGCCGATGAACAGAGTGCAGTGGAACACTCACCCGAAGATATTACAGAAACTAAAGCTATTTCAACGCTGCTCAACTCAGAGAATAAAACCAGCCCTAGGTATTCAAACAAGTAATCTGATAAAGTGTTATTCATTGTTTATTTTAAAAAAGACACACTATTATTTTACAATTTTAATGATATTCTGATAGATTGACCTCCTTACAGCCAATGGTGACAAAACTTGTTGAGCTCAACCATGGGGAAGAGTACTCACACCTTAACTACAGTGTTGATAAGAAACGATATAATCTCGACAATATCTATAACATGTAGCTATATCCTTTCTTATGTTGTCAATGTCCTTCGACTAAGGAAATTTTGAAGACCACAGACTATTTTCTTTTGAGTTTTTCTGTCTCACTTAATTTTGATTTATATCTTCAATGCGTTTTCTTTTCCACATTTCCATTGCTCTTGCAGCACTTTCTTTGCAGCGCTCATCATGCGCTCATCTCTTGAATTACCTCTCTAGCATAACACTTTTGCACACCTTTTTAAGCAATTGATTGACAATTTAAGGATAATTTATTTCCATACTGTTTATTACTGTTGTCTTATTTTACTTGTGCTAAGTAAAATAATCAAAATATATTTTTTTTTATACGGAACATCACAGTTCATTGATTTTAGTGGATCGAGACATGGGTATCATGTCTGCATGCCAATGCGTCTTTATATGATGAAACGTGTAAACATGACTGTTATTTATTTATTTATATTCAACATAAAATTAGTACCATGATGAAATTTCGTACTGGTATAGCAAGACTCATTACTAAAAGTCTTATGTTAACGATTTTTTTTATCCTTTGCACGTTTGTAAATTTCTTTAACGCATGCCGCTGGCTGTTTGAAAACAAGAGATCCATACAGGATAAATACATGTATACGGTCTTTTGGACTGTTTTATACCGCCCACATTTTACTCGTTCACTCCAATGACGTTTACATTTATTTTTTGTAAGTTCACAGCTATTCAATAATAAGCTTATCCTACGCTAACCTAAACCTCTGCGCATGATTTATTTTTTATTAGTTTTACTAATCAAAATGTGACAAGGAATTCTAGATTTTTTTAAGTATGCATATTTGTCATAAATTCACAAATCTTGGAACACAGTATTGTGCAATATATTTTAACATTGAGTTTTTTTTTCATGTTTAGCTGATATTTTCTAAGTCAAGTCTAATCAATCAAAGTAATATTTAATAAGTATTTTTTTTTAATTCAACTGTCACTGACTGTCACTTGCGTTATATTTTTTTTACATTTTTACACATGTAAAATTTACGCTTGTTGTATTTTGACTAGTCAGATTGAATTGAATTTGCCTGCTAAATATGACAGGGAAATTGTTTGTTTATTTTTTCATTATACTTTGTAAAATCTAGTCTAGCAATTCTCAAAAAAAGTTAATTTTTCGGGGGGGGGGGGGTTGGTAAGAAAAAAATTATAAAAAAAATTCTATTTAATATTTCCATAAAAAAATTGAACGTTTGTTTGAAACACACTCATTAACATTTGTGCAAAGTTTTTTTTATGATATCTACAATAGATTTTAAAAATTGGTTCTTTGAAAATTTTTGAAAATATGTCTTAAAATTACACTTTTTTACCTAAAAAAAGTCACAAAAACATTTTTAAATACATTTTTTATATATTTTTTTATTTCTTTGTTCATTAATTGGTATGTTGTAAGCATTTGCCAAAAATGGCTAGTGTAGCTTAAAAAATAAAAAAGATAGAAAAAACAACCAGCAGAAACCTTAAATGCCCCATGGACCACCTTAAATATCAGATTTAAACAAAAAAATTCTAATAAATCATGTGTGAGAAGTCCCTGTAAGGATGAGATGAAATCCTTTGATCCAATAAACCACTATTAGTACGGTTTTTGTAATGTCCTTCTTTCATTATAGTCGTTAGTGCAATGACCATGGAGGCACTAAGGAAGATATATTGAGACCATGACCGAAAATACCCATTAGTCCTTACCAAACATCGATCCTGGGAAACTCAGGATGACAGTCGAGCGCTTTACCAAACGACCATCCGTTGTTAAGATGTAACAGCCTTCATCTGTCTTGAGTCACGTATAAACGCACTTAACGTGTAATCACGGAAATTGTATTTTTTTTAAAGCAAATAAGATAATCGCCTCGGTAGACCCATAGCAATATATTTCATAGAACTTTAGCTGTGTATGTTGTGGACAGGCCAGAGCAAGTAATGGGTTATAAGCTTGACCCACGACCCATATGACCCATCAAGTTCTTGACCCAGACCCATCATGACCCATGACCTATTGACCCATTACTTGCTCTGAGTCAGGCCCATTAGAAAATCTTCCAAGTGGACCCATAACAATAGAATCCACTCAACTAGGCAAATACGAAATATTGAACTCATTTTGTGTATTCTGATCGGTAAGTTAAGTTCCCGCTACATCATAGGAACAGTAAAGTATCAAGTATACATGCCATTGCTAAATGAACATTCATATTTTAACTGGGTACCGGTATTCAAAACATATACACTGTCTTTTGCGGCAGGGGTCCTTAATGATGTAAACACGAGGGTGGCCGAAACGCTAAATTATTGCAGTAATTGATTTGAATGAGATATTAAAAATAATACTTTATCTTTACGGGTAAAAGCTCTAAATGTTTAACCTCCTCCACTCAGATTCGCATTCCAATTTTTATTTTTATTGGTTCTTTCCTATCCTGGATATTACATAATTAGAATAAAGCTTTCGATTTCAATATTTAACTATAAAAAGCTTCCTTATACGCAATGTCATCATGAACTGGATCATGTTTTGAACTATAAACTTGTTAATTAAAGAGATTATTAAAACACTTGATTGATTATTAGTATTACTTTGTTATACAAACACAATACCAATCTTTGTTTCAATTCTTTTTACAAAACAATTAAATGGTTTCTTTTTCAGTTTTTCGTGACGGAAAAAAAAGTTAAAATATAGAATAGACCAAAGTACACCATTTAATTCACATTCCCCTTGCGGTAGGGAGGAAGTTCAAAGTTCATCCGGCTTATATTAGTAATTGACTTCCTGTAAACATTTCAAGAGCCTCACAAATCTGACAATATCTTTTGTATCTATTTTTAGACATTATATCACATGACACTTAAATGTCTAAAAATAATATTAAAGTTGTCCCATGTTACCTAAGTTTCAAAATCTTTTTGGGTTTTTTTTTTCATATCCATATCTAAAAAAAATAGACAATTAAATCCGTTCACCATAAGCCTAAAAACAAGCCAGTCACATTACTCCACAAAGAAGTATCAACTTAAGAAAATTACAATTGTGTGTTTCTGTTCTACCAATAGTATTCCACCAAGTTATCACGTGACTTGCTTTCGACCCGGAAGTGGATAAGAGTGCGGACACCACGAGATATATATGAAAAACATTTCTCATGTCCATATCTAAAAAAAAAAATAGACAATTAAATCCGTTATGTAGTATAAAAAAAATTGGAACCGATCTCTTTGATTTTGTTTGGATTTGTTTGGATTGGTACTAGAATAATTGATTCCTTATATGGCTTTTCGCTTAGCGGCCAAATTTTGTGGAACGTATCTAGGCCGTAAAGCGAGGTATGGGTGTAATTAAAAAAAAAAACACTTATTTTTTAGGTGGCCACATCTTCTTATGATCCGCATCTGACAATGTGTGGCCTTGAAGTCGATGTGACTCACGTTTAGGTTTTCTTATATAGCAAATGTTTTTAATGGGCCGCAGTGAACTTAAAGAACTCAAAAAGAAAAACACAACCATCCAGCAGTAGCTGAAATAAATAAACGAGCTGCAGCTAATGACTCTAAGAGCCGCTTTTGGACAACAATGTAATATAGCAGTGGTCCCCCAAATTTTTTTTCGCCGCGCACTGGCCGACGTTTTTTGATTTTTTCACCACGCTCAATAGTGAGAAGGGCAGTAGACTATTTATATTTTATATTGTTTTAATATGCAATGCCACAGCCGCCCAGCTCCCGGTTAATTTCTCGACAATAGAAAGTCACACAATCCCGAGAGAAATACACAACAGTAAATAAAAAAAAAAGAAAAATTTTAATGTTTCTGAGGTGGTCCAGTTACATATTGTCCACAGATTGGTAACGACCCGGAGTTCGGGAGGACAGTTTTGCAGCATTGTTAATTTGTTAAATAAATTAATTACTTTTTTTATTATTATTGAATTTTTTTTGTTGGTTTCCTGGAAGCTAGTGGTGGTCGAGTGGTGTAGAACGCTTGACTGTCGACTGGAGGGTTCCGGGTTCGAATCTCAAAGAGACCCGTAGAACTTTTTCAGGTCCTGGTGAAAGTCCCCCAAGTCCACCCAGCTTTAAATAGGTACATGACTCTAAGTTGGATGAGTAAAGGCGGCTGGGCGTTGTGCTAACCACACAATCCCTTCATATGCCGAGGTTAGAGAAACAGATGAATTCTACATTTCTTCTTCCCCAATGAGCCCTTTTGAGCTTAAGGGAACTTAACTTTTTCTGGAAGCTGAGAAATGGTCAAACCCTATTTACTTGTTCCATTTTATTTCAAAGCTATTAACATGAATCCTGAAATGATGTATTTATTTTCATATATTTAAAATGGTATCTCTCGCTGCCCTGTTTATAATTATGTCATTTTGTATAATGCCACTTCAGTATAGTGTACTCAACAAAGAATGTAAATACTAGAGAATGAGTAGAGCTATTAAACATGTCCTTAATTAATAATTTAGAAAAAAAAACAGTTTTATTGCGTATTTATATTGTTATGACCCTCTTAATTCAACACACGGCGCTGGACCAGTCGTCACCTGGACAGGTGTGTAAAAACAAGAGATGAGGACGATGCGTGGAGACCAGTGACGTGACCTGATTTTTGTAGGTGTGGACCGGACATGTGTAGTTAATTGGTTTTTGTTTTAGAGAACAAGGAGTTGGTGACCTGGAGATTTCACGTTGGACTCGCTTGTGGCCGGCAGTGATTTTGTTTCCAATGTGGATTTATTAGTTTGGTTATGGAATTAATGTTTAGTAAATTTGTGCAATAAATAAATGTATCAGTCTAGTCATTATTGAACCCACGTGTCCTGTGTGTCATTCTGTATAATATCAAGTTGTAACAATATAATAAAAAAGAGTTAACAGCTACACATTGTTTCATAATAGTAAATGACATAAAAATTATATTATTTCAGTATTTATTGAAGTATAATTAAATTTAATAAAAACACTGATATAGTACTTCTGTGGATCTGTTGTAAAAATTTTATTAATTCGTTTCAATACTATTAATGAATATTGATTTCTTTTTCCAACATCAGTTTTAATTAAAAATAAAAAACTGGTAATCTATCTAACAAAAATAATATTATACATTCTTTTAACAAAAAATGACGTTATTACTTTGTAACAAAAATATTCTGTGTTTAGTTTTATTTTAATTTATAATTGCTCTTGTTGATTTCATCGTAGTTTAAGTCCTATTACGTCGGCCATCTAAACGTGATCCGGACAAAGGGCCGGGGAAGGGGGGGATCATTGTAATTTATATTGTGTGGTGTGGTCACAGATGTCATACTAACACGTAATAATATTTAGTCATTTACCATTTTATATTAACTTGCTCTGCCAAGTACTACAAACATTTGTTTACTTTAATAAGTTATATGTTTTGCATGCAATATGTTTTACATGTAATATGTTTTACTTTTACATGTGATATGAAAAGTTTTTTTTTTTTCTATTTAAGTAAACGATATTCATACAAAACAAAACCGCATACAAATTTGAATAACAAATTGAAGAGAAATAATGTGTGGGAGCTAAAAATAGCTAGGTGACATGTTGAACATCCTAGTAAATTAATGGCTTGACATGAGAGCAACATCTATGACACTACACACTGTGTAACTTTGCTGTCGCTGTTGACAAAGGCTCTTGAAATAACATCCGCAACACATTTAACAAGAAACAAGCAATTAAGCCTGTTCCATTCTGGACACAGGACGTGTTAGTGCATTTTCGTGTTATGTATCAGTACGTTTGTTAGCTTTCAGTAAATATTTGTAAATTTTGGAAATGTTTATAAATTCAATTGTGTAATGCATATATTTGTAAAAAAAAAATTATAAAGACGTTTCTTTATATTTGAAAAAAAATTATTGTCTCTTAAATCTAACTACAAGTGGTTTGTGGTTACTGAAATAGGACTCATAATTGAAAACATTCGAAATTATAGTCATTTAATCGTCCGAAAACTCCGTCAATTGTTGCATAGCTCTGATACTTTCAATTAAACTCAGAACACAAGCTTACTATTTCATTTGATGAGTTTCTTAATAAATCTTGGTCAAACTACGTGCTGCAGTATTTCGCACCAAATGAACGGGTTATTGAACGTACAAGGTGTATATATAATATATAAGCCCCTTAGGAGCCCTGAAGCCCGGCCCTCAGAGGTCCTATCGCAAAATGAACTTTTGATGTACACATGGCAGGCCAAGACCTACAAAATGATATATACATCATGGGTCTAGGACTTATAGTTGCTAAGATATAGCGCTCCTTTATTAATATAGCTTATATAGTAAAAACCGGTACTAAGGCCCCTTTTACGGCCCTGAGAGGTCAGATCGCGAAATGGAAAAAAGTCATTTCTTGGCAGGCCAAGACCTACAAAATGATATATACATCATGGGTCTAGGACTTATGGTTGTTGAGATCTAGGGTGATGACAGACGGACGGACAGACAAAACGGGGACAATAGAGCATTTTTTTTCGAAAATGCTCTAAAAATAGAACAAAGAATGTTAACATAGATAGGTTGTTCAGTCATATCCTTGTGATCTACTTAGTCATTTTTTTATACCAATAATATGTGTAGAACGTCATGTTTCTATGATTCACAGATAAGAAAACACAAACTAAAACACATACACACACACACACACAATCTACATAAAAAGCAACATTTTTTTCTATCCTTGTTAGTAATTATAGACTAATATGGACAAAAAAATGCGCCAAAATTTGGGGTTCCGGTTTTTAAAGGGGATATTTAAATTGTAGTAAAGGAATGACATACTGTTCGTCTTTTTTTAAAAAAAGCTCTATCATTTTTAAATTTTATGGGAAAGACATGCACTCTTGAGGACAAATATCGTAAATTGCATTTAAACAATCAGGGGACATAACCTGTCTAATTTAAATAGTCTCAATTTGTTTAACTCATTGTGTCCCCTTGGTATTCGGTCGTTTTTACTTTTGAATTAATTCAAACTTACTAAAAAAAAATTTTTTTTTCAGAAAGTTGAGTAACCTTTAAGATAGGTTATAATTCGCATATTTCTAATTATTTTGTGTTTAGCTGATTACTGTGTGTTAAAGCTGATGAATGTGTGTTTAGTTGGTTGTGTGTTTAGTCGATTATTGTGTGTTAGCAGATGAACATGTTTTAGCAGATGATTGTGAGTTTATCAGACGATTGTTTGTTTAACTTATAACTGAATGTTTAGCTGATGACTGTGTGTTTGGCTGGTAATTGTGTGTTAATCGACGATTGTGTGTCTAATCTAATTGATGAATGCGTGCATTGGAAGTGATTGCAGAAAACAGAAGGAAGGATGCATGTATTTAATACCCTATCTTTAAGAGAAATGCCCCACCTTTAATACAGGCAAACTAAGACCAATACATATGTCAAGGACATTTTTAGAAGTATGCCAGGTGGGTCCACAGAAACCTCTACTGTCTACACTGAAACTTTGAATGGAATCGGGCACGTTACAATCCACAACATTTTAAATACTGTGACGCCAGTTGCTTTTGATTATGGAAGATAGACCGACCTAGAAAGACTTTGATTACAATATTAAAGAATGGAATGGCCAACATATGTAGCGACTCTAATTGAAATAACACGACGGAGACAAGAATAAAGAGACAATAACAGTCTTCGCTCAACGACAAATCTTGTTCAGCGAACGAAGTAAGATCATGCGTGTGACAATTTAATAATTTAAAGCTTAGTTCGTGAAAATTACTTTATTTGTTTATCTTGTGTTTGGCTGCTGTTCGTTTGTTTAGATGCTATTTATATATTGAGCTGACAGCTCTGTGTTTATTTGAATTAAGTTATGTGAACATATATTTTTTAGTGTTCAATTTATTCTTTATTTATTATCAGTTTATATTGACGTATTTACTAATTTCTAAAAAAAAGTATACAAATTTGAAAGGGTCTAGAAAACACAAACTTACTAGTAATATTTTCGTTTTACAACTTTGTTTCTCAATTGTGTCCTCCTTTGTAGACAGTTGCCTGCACTCAGGACAGGATTTAGACTTGATAAGGCCCTAATATTGTTGAGATATGGGGCCCTTTATAAGTCAATATAGTATATATCAGTGGTTTATATTTAAGTATCAATGCCAAACGCTCACTCAGAAAACGTTTTAAGGAGGCCCTGAAGGAAGTCGTGGCCATAAGGTATAGATTGTGTAGCTTACACCTAAATCCTGCACTGCCTGTACTTACCTTTAACTTATCAAACGTGCTTTTTTTAACATTTAAGATTTCAAATGTTGCTAAGTAAATTAGATATATTTAATCTGCTGTCTGCTTTAATCTGTTTGGTAATCATTTATTGGTTTATATTTGTCAGTATTTTTTTATTGGCCGGTAAAGGGAAAATCACTTAAGCTTCTCTCCCCCCCCCCTCATAATTTTATACGTCTATGCGTATATTACTTAGCGATTGAAATTATAACTAATCAGGCCAACCCACCGGATGCACTCAAGTAGCTGAGCTTTTATTTACTACTAAATCGGAAACGAAATTCTACCACTAAGTACCAATACGAACCACCATGTACAACTATCTAATACTTTGTATAACTTTGTACAACTATGTATACCATATCACTATGTACCACTATGTACCACTATGTACTACTATTGTGTAAATCTATTTACCACTTTGTACCACTATATACAACTATGTACATCCACTTTGTACATTTATATAAAACATTATACTACAATGTACCACAATGTACTACAACTATGTACCAATATGCACAATTATGTACGATTGTACATAGCACCATTATGAACAACTATGTACTACCGATTTGTAACATTCTATAAAACTGTGTACTACTAAGTATCACAATGTAAAACCACAATACAAAACTAGGTATATTAATGTTCCACTATATACTACCACTCTAAACTACCACTATGTACTACCACTGTATATCACATTGCTACATTATATAGCACTTTGTACAACTACTTTCCTTTTGTACCACAATATACAATAAGTACCTCTTCGTACTAACAATTTGTACAATTATGTATTATTATGTACCATTATGTACCAATTTGCATCACTTAGTATCTCATTATACTACCACTATGTACTACTATTATGTACCTCTTAGCACACACTTTACCACTTTATACCAAAATGTACCATTTTGTACCACCACTATGTATTACAATGTACCAATAATTAACACTATTTATCAATTTATATCACACTATAAATCACTAAGTACCACTCTGGACTGCGACTTTGTACCAAAAAGTACAAAAATATATATAACTTTGTACTTCCACTATATAGACCTATGTAACATTATGTACCATTATGAACCACTATGAGCTACCAATTTTTATAATTATGTACCACTATTTAGCATTATGTACTACCACAATGTATAACTGTGCACTACCACTATATAGCTAAATTGACTACTACTTTGTGATAATGTGTACCACTATTTACTTGGAGGTACTACAACTAAGTACTATTTTACAGCACTATGTACCTCTGTATACTGCCACTATGTAACAATATGTATCACTATATATTATTTAGTACTACTATTATGTACTATTATTAACCATTAAATATAAAAATCTTCTATATACAAGGATATATTAATATGTACTACTATGCACAGCTACTTCCTACTAATATACTACCACTCTTCGCTACTATGTACCACTGTGGACTACCACTGTTTACTACCACTATGTGCCTCTAATGCACAACTGTGTATACTATGTATCACTATGTATTACTATATTCCACTATGTATCAATACTATGTAACTTTATGTAACATTATGTACTACTTTGTACCACTATGTACACCCATTTTGAGTCAGTACATTATGTCCGTACATTTTGTCAGTTTATCTTGTGGTTACATTGTATGGGTGCATTGTGTTGGTATACTTTGTCGGTATATTGTGTCGGTACATTGATTTGGTATATTTATTCGGTACATCGAGTCTCCATATTGTGTCGGTACCAGGCCCGTAGCCAGGTCAAAGTAAGCGGGGGGGGGCACCAATACCTTGCAAGGGGGACACCTTTGCTTTTTCTTTATTTTTTTCTCTTTTCTTCTTTTTTAAGCGGGGGGGGGGCACTCCATACCTAGAGGGTGGGGCACGGCCCCAGTGCCCCTCCCCCCAATTTGCTACCGGGCTGGTCGGTAGATTATGTGGGCTCATCCTGTCGGTATATTGTGTCTTTTTTTTTGTATATACATTATTTCATTACTTTTTATCAGCACACTGTGTTGGTACTTTTTTATCGGTAAATATTGTCAGTATATTGGTTCAGTACATTGAGTTGGTATATTTTGTCGCTACATTTTGACATTACATTTATTCGGTACATTCTGTCGGTAGACTATGTCAGTACATTGTTGTTTTTTTTTTTTTTTATAAAGATAACATATTTTTCGATTAATAGTTACAACTTGCTTAATGTATAAACTTTTTTTTAGTTTTGTAGTGTGCTTGCAACACAGGCGTAATTGGCCATTCCTACAGAGCGGCGAGTGAGTGAGCCAGCTAATATGCCGGCAAAAGAAGAATTTAGCTCTTGCCATTGGCCAGTGTTTGTGTAATGCTATATGGCCAGAAGGGCAAGGGACGAGTTTTTTTCTGTGTGCCTAAGCCCTCTGTCATATATCACTTGCTGCGACAGTGTGATGTGTGACATCAACCCCAGATGTGTGACATCAACCCCCAGCTGTGAATACAAATTCTTAATAATCTTCATTTACTACAGTACCTCCATTTTTGCAAAATTAGTATTTAAATCCTGGCAAGAAGAGCATAATTATCATCTGCCTCAGATAAAGATGTGTCATCCTAACAACGTAATACATTCCCATTTATTTTTATAAACATTCAGGCAAAAGCTTTCCTCTGATGTCATTAATCACAAAAGAAATGTACAGGTGGCCTAGAATAATTGTTCATTGAGCTTTGATTCTTAGGAGATGTATGGTTTAAAAAAAATACAACCCGGTAGCAGTATGTCGGTAATATCATTGTCGTAAAAATTTGAATTTTACTCCATAAAGGCATTTTGAATAGATTTATAGATCAATAGCGGCTTGTCATTGTAAAAGATTGTTACAGGTCCTTATAATGATAATACTTGTAGAAGGTGTAATAATTCAGACAACTCAAATCATGCAGTTAACTCCAGTGAAGTAACATCAACAATCATTTAATTCTTGAACATAAACTGACATAAAGGTAAACCCAGGAGGAGTACAATAGCAAGCAAACTGTAAACATGCATCCATCTACATCGATGCCCAAAGCTAGACTCTACTAGAACATGCATCCGCATCCTATGATGCCCAGAGCTCGACTGATTATAAAACAAACCATGTGCTCCCAACTGTCGGTTTTAATATACGTCATTTGTACCAAATGACGTATACATTAAAATCTACAATAAACCACAACACAATATGGCGGAATGACGCAATAGCTACTGCGGTGGGCTGAGCCTACCGAATTGCGTCATCAAGCTTAAGCTATACTATTTCTCCACAAAGATAATGATGTTCATAAATGACATACATACATTTATAAACTTATGAAAAAATCCAGTATTTTTTTTTCTTTAAAGCATTATAATTCTTTTTATCAATGATTTTCCCTCTTAAAAGAAGCTAAGTTTATTAAGGTCTATCCTCTTCGGTGAACGAAACAAGTCATTCAAAACAAAAGCCAAGTAATACAAATGGAACTATTTTAGCCAATAATTGAGTAGTTTTTATATAGATATTTGTTATCTGTGTTATACTTATATTATCAGTGAGTGTGTATAAAAGCCCATCCTTATGAAGCACAATAACTTAGAGGATTTGTAATTGCATATTTATTTTAATGATATAATCCTAATTCTTTTTGTCCCATCATTATATTACTTAACATGAATTAACTCTTAACACTAGAAAATGTTAATTATAGAGTTGAAATTGGTAATTAAAAATTGTAATTGCATGTAAGATTTGTATGTGTACTATATCTGAGAGTTAAAATTAAAAATAATCAAATCTTGTATAGCTAACAGACATCCAACCAACCAAGACACAGTCAGACAAACTCAAACTAGATACAAACATACACAAAAAAAACAACAATTCTTTGGTTAGATTTTACATTTCTTTTTTTAAAGAAAAAAAAAGAATTACTAAAAGATCATATTCATTCATAAGATGTTTAACACATATTTATCTGACTGACATTTTTCCCCACATTAGTAATGCTGAAGCAGATGTTACATATTGATTGAACTTGGTGGCTTCACCGTTGTACTATGAATATATAGGGAAATTCCCAGTAAACGAAAGTAATTTTCTCGAAAAATAAATTTTGAACATTTTGAATCATAGACATATTATATATTAACCTAAACGTAACACAGACCAGACATCTTTCTGTTAAGCAAAAAAAAATCCTCATAATTTTGGGTAAGTTTTAATTTTCTTTTTATTTTTAGACTGGTAATTATTAGAGAAAAAAACAAACACGTGCTTCGAACCCAAATAATATATTTTGTTTTTGTCATTCTAAAAAAAAAATAGTTTGAGATGACGTGTCAATTGAAAGTGAGATTAAAATCTAATAAAAAAAAAACTATGTCCAACAAATTGTTGTTAAAAACTTTAATAGAACATTAGAGGTTAGTGCAAAAAGGTAATAGACCATATCAAAAGTGGCGAACCTACTTTGGCACACGTGCCACAGTCAGCACGCAGAGACTCATCAGCTGGCACGCGACTAAAATACTAATATATTATTTCCTTTAAAATTTATTGGCACTTTGATATACATATATATATATATATATATATATATATATATATATATATATACATGTTTTGTATGTGTTACATTTAGGGCATGCGGCCCCAAAACTGTCCACCACCACTGGACGATTCTAAGTTTTTTTTTTTTATGATCTATGTTTTCGGCCACCCAGTAAAAACTTAAGACGTGTTATAGAGATATATTTACATTAATGTTATTGGTAAATAACTTGAGTCGGTATGGCTTTTGTAGGTAATGACAAATTGATTATAGCGAATTTTTTTTATTAGGCGTTTTTATTGATCAAATCATGGCCTTGTTTACAATATATGAACTTAAGTACTTGATAATTTAATTCTCTAATTGTCTGTATACACAGCAACATTTCACGAACATTTATTTTACCTTGCTTATATATTTAATGTCTAAACGGTTCAAATAATCATCACTGGCTTATAATATTAACATTTTTAAAAACTTTTTTTCTCCAATGATTCCAACTATAAATATAACATTTATATATGTTCAACGTTTCACAAAACTGTCAAAGAACCATTTCATAACAATAAAATTACCTGTGTACATACTTCCTTTATATTTTTTCAGGTCTTTCGTTGGATCTCGCTAAAATGAGCAATGATAAATACATTGATCTTCTCATTATCGGTAAAACTGGTAACGGAAAAAGTGCAACGGGAAACTCTATATTAATGAGAAATGCATTCAAATGTATCGGGTCTGCATCGTCTGTGACTCAAACAGCTAAACGCGAATATAGCAAATACAAAGGAAGAAAAATTAGAGCTGTCGATAGTCCGGACTTTGGTGAGACAAGACTTGAAGGGGATGAAAGTAAGAAGATGGTGATGAAAGCTCTTAAAAAAGCAATAATGATGAGCTCGGACGGCTATCACGCCTTCCTGATTGCTCTGAAATTCGGCAATCGTTTTACAAAGGAAGAGGAGGACACAATACAGTTTTTGAAAGACGTGTTTGGTCCTAATGTAGTCAGAGACCACTGCATTCTCGTTATGCCTTGTGGTGATTATTTTACAGCTGAACATGAAGGGACTGGGGTCACTTTTGATATTTGGTGTAATCACCAATGTGGAAGCATGTACAGTCTTATTGAAGAATGTCAAGGACGTATAGTGCTGTTTGACAACAAGACAAAAGATGCAAAGGTCAAAGAACAGCAGCTAGATAAACTTCTGGATTATGTCGACAGCCTCGGAGGTCGAAGATACACAGATCAAAACTTTGAAGAAGCCAAAGAGGTACGTAAGCGAATTTTAGTGGAAGCCAAAAAACCTATAATAAGCGAAAAGATAAGAGAAAAAACAAGTTTAATAATACAAAAGATTGAACAAATTCAAAATTCAACTAATGAATCAAAGAACCAGGAAAAACTGCAGAAACTTTCTAAAAAATGTGACAAGCTTATAAAAGCTATTTTATTTGAAGACAAAGGAACCGGAATAATTCACGATCTTTTGGACTCTGTAAAAGGTTTAAAGTCTACGACTGAAAATGAAATTAAATTCAATGAGAAATTAATGAAGGAACGAGAGGAAAGTATGAAAAAAGAAGAAGCGATGAAACAAGCTGAAGCAGAAGAAAAACAAAGAATGAAGCATGAGTTTGAACAAAAACTTCAGGAGACGAAGCTTAAAAATGAATTAAAAGTAAAAGAATACATGGACAAGAAAATAGAAGAATTTAAAGAAGAACGCAAGAGGCTTTTAAAAGAAAAAGAAGTTGCAGAAGAAAAATACAGATCTGTTATAGACAGTAGTGATAATAACTTTATTTATGACTTTGTAGATTGGATTATCGCACCACTTAAATTTTTAGGCCGATGTGTGCATTATCTAGGAAAGCAAATACTACCCAACTAAGATTGTACTCATATAAACTACTCAAAATATTTTTTTAAAAGAATGGCCGTAATGAATATTCAAAGCCTGGAGAGGACTTGTAAATTATACCGGAATTTCTAGCTCATCAACAAAATATACTGCATGAAATCCTATTAAATCGCTCATTGATGTCCTGAAGTTGTTATTAGTACATTATTAGCAAAGCTTTATTTAAAATCATTATTTGTTGTTGAATTGTAATAAACGACATAGGCCTGCGTTGTACATTTTATGGGCATAAATGTTTTCATATTTATCTAAACGTTGCACCAATCGCTGAGAAATTAAGATGTTTTTTAAGACAAGTTTTACTAATTATAATTTCTCGTAGTTTCCACAATTGTTTTAAGATAGTATATATCAGTGTCTGAAGAGAACTAAAGAGAAATGATATAGTGGCTAGTTTTGATAATTTGAATATGTTAAGTGCTATATTTTAATATCTGACTTTCATAATTCATAAAAGAACATACAATATTTAATCTTTGGACAAACACCAAGCACGTTATATAATCGGTGGTCCCCATATGAATAGAAACATGTTTGGACGAATTTGTCCTGCGAGCTTTTGTACGTGTGGGGTTTTCATGTGACGAATGCACTCTTTTTGGTGGCATCTGTGCATTAATGTGACAACGTATATGTAATAGGCCTACACGTATTGATGCCATACTATAATTTATAATATTGAGGATATAATAATGCTAGTGTATGTGACATCAAAAAGTGAAACAATATCATACAAATAATACCGTAATAAAGATTGATTTGAGAAATGTAATTTTATTTCAAAATTTACGATTTTAAAAACTATATTTAAAAAAAAAATCTTAACAGAAGTCGACATTACTTAAGTGACATATCGTTTATCGACTGGTAAATATAGTTTTTACGTGTTTTATAGAAAGCTTTATATGTTTTTAAAATTGTTTATTTTTTTTGTTTGTTATTTTGGGACAGATGGCCGAGTGGTGTAGATACTCGACTGTCGACCTGAGAGTCCTGGGTTCGATCCTCGGTGAGGCCCATGGAATTTTTCCAGGTGTTATTTGGTGCAAAGTCTTCCTACAAGTCCACCCAGCTTTAAATGGGTACCTGACATTAAGTTGGGGAAGTAAAAACGGCTGGGCGTTGTGCTAACCACGCAATCCTTTCATATGCCGAGGTTACAGAAACAGATGAATTCTACAATTCATCTGCCCCGATGGCCCGTTGGGGCTAAGGGAAACTTACCACTACTACTTACTTCTATTTTGTCACAGAAAAAAAAAATCGATTTTACTTGTTTTATTTTTAACCTGTTATAACTTTTTTTTTTTTGGTAGACTTCTTTAAATGTTTAGTAAAGTATATTATTTCTCTCTCTTTCTCTGTCTCTTTCTCTCTCTCTCTCTCTCTCTCTCTCTCTCTCTCTCTCTCTCTCTATATATATATATATATATATATATATATATATATATATATATATATGTATCACCTCTATTGACCAGTCTCTGACTCATTAAGATAAATTGAAATATCTCGGTTAAAAAGCCATTAACTTCCATTATTAAGAATAGTATGAAATGCTACATCTGAGTGCAATTTGTTTTTTTTTTAATTTTTATTTGTTCGATAAATAGAAAATAAGACATTGACTGCAATCGATACAAATGTTTTTTCCTTCCCTAAATGTATGTTAAATCGTCTTACCTTACTCAAGATGAAATAAAAACGTGTATTTCTCCTTAGTTGGATAAACAAGAAAGAAGCATGTTAAATTGTATGCATTAGACTTTTGGAATATATTAACAAAAATCATCATTCTCGTTCACTGTTTATACTTATAAAACTTTTCGAATAAATTCATTGACTAAATTTTATGAATTAGTAAGAAAAAAAATATAGGTCATATCATTAATATCAATACTCATTCATTGTGGAAATACATCACTAAGAAATATTTTTTACCGAATGATTCTAAACCGACGATTATTGTTCAGTTAATTTCATAGATGCATTTAGTAGTTATAATATTTATATATCTCTATAGCTGAATTTTGATTTACATTCTCCTTCCAAATGTGCTCGTTTGGTATCAATTTTATATTAGTTTACTTTCAGCGCACAAATACGATAATGACCACTCGCTATTTTCGCAAAATACTTAATAGCTAGATTACATGAAATATTAATACAACCCAGACAGTGAAATATATATTTCCACAAATTGTAATGTAGATAATAAATATAAATTTGGCCTGGTGTAATATTTTCAAAATGTAAAATTATGGATATTTATTTAAACATAAATTTAATACTTTACGCGTCGTATTCAAGGTAGTAAATAAGAAATAATAAATATGGCTATTGCTATACATCTCTCTCTCTATCTCTCTTTCACTCCATCTCCCACATCTCTCTCTTTCTATCTCTCTCTCTCACTCTCTCTCTCTCTCTCTCTCTCTCTCTAGTGTGTGTGTAACGGCAAAACCTGAAGTTCAAACCATTCGCCAACTGGCGGGAAATCCTTGGCCAATGTGCTGATGCAAGATGTCCGGCACTGCTGTATGTTCCACGGTAATAAACTGATTTGATATTTTGACAATTAGTATAATAAATAATCAATACATTATAAAAATACTCATAATCTGTCATGATCTTTTTCTTCCTACTATGGTCCATCACCCTATGTCATTTCGCAGAATGACGGGTAAAATCCCGAAACCTTGAAACGATCGGACATTGGCCTGTCAATGTTATGCGATATTAGCCAGTTTCCGATTTGGCCAGCCAGATCCCACCATTGACGATTTCGGGCTTTGGCCATATATATATATATATATATATATATATATATATATATATATATATATATATATAAATGTATATATTGTAAGTGTTTATAGGTTATAAAGCAATAAATTATATACCATACTGTATGCTTGTGTGTATGTATGTTAATTGAGTTGTTATTTCATTTGTGCTTTTTTATATGTATAGCCCACTGCCATGGGCGTCACTAGGAATTTTTCCAGGGGGTGGCAAAAATTTTCCAGGGGTGGGCAAATAACAACTTTATCACATTTTTTTAAATGTTAGGGGGGGGGGGGCAAATGCCCCCCTCTTATATGACATTTTTTTCAAAATGTGGGGGGGGCATATGCCCCTCCTTGCCCCCCCCCCCCCCATGAATACGCCCTTGCCTACAGCTGTTTTTATTTATTGATTCATTTTTTTTAGTATTTACTACATTTCATTAAAAATAATTAATTGAATGGTATTAAATTCTAAAACTGTATGGTGTAATTAAAATTGAAAAATGTGTAATAAAACAATATCATATAACTAACACATATTATATTATTAAATGATATGCTGAGTTTAGCAAACAATACAAATTTGGATGGTTAAAAACAATTAATTAAATATAAATACATAAACTTAAATTTAAAAAAAGAGCCAAAAGTAAAAAATTTGCATTTTTCTCAAGTTTTTAAAGAGCCACTGATTTTTTTTTTGTTTCAAGATTATGGTATTTGATTAGGCCGCCGTTTGACATCGAAAGAGCCGCAATTTCACTTCGAAAGAGCCGCATGCGGCTCGCGAGCCGTAGGTTGCCGACCCCTGTTCTATGCTAAACAATGATCATTTTGAAATGATGGTCTTCTTTCGTGCTGTCAAATGTTGAAGTGTTTAGCATTAAAATTGTGATTTGACGTTGTATTTTGTAATTTTTAAAAAAAAACCTGAGAAACTTGCACTTATTATATTTTAAATAAAAACATGTTGTTGTTCTCAAAAGTATCGGTTTATATATCATTTTGTAAGTCTTGGCCTGCCAAGTGTACATCAAAAGTTTATTTCGCGATCTGTAATCATTATTTAGTTGTGTAACAGTTATTCAACATGATTACTTCCCTCTCTATTTATCAAAATTGAGCAAATTCTATGGCTGTCACCCGGAAAAAAAATAACCGAAAATGTTCTAAAATGTCCTTTGTCCGAAACGGAAAAGACTTAAATTGCTTGTTTTTTATTTGTGTGTGTTTTTTAATTATACACAGCTTTATAAAGTTACCATTCAAATACAGAGTGTCCTTGAAATGTATAGCGGCTCTAGTGAGTTGCATCGGGTGTCACTTACATTGGACCCGCGCCAGAAGTTGTCAACCACTATTAGCAGAACTAAACGTTTGTTTCAGGCCATTGGCACATATTACACCAGCTACAATCCCGCTAATCAAATTGAATTAGGTCCAGGGTACTTCTAGCGTTTTAATGTACGTAAGTAAGCCATGTGCTGGCTTTGGCAGGCAGCCAAAAAAAAATAACAATATTTAAAATGTTCTTTGTTCAACTAATGCTTTTATCTTTTTACTTTGATAAAAGAAAAGTCTACAATTTAGAATAACAAATGAGTTCATCAGCAGCTAATAGCTAATCCATATTATATGATGTACCAAAAAAAAAAAGGTGGTTCAACACTAGAATGAATTGTAATTCGAGCGATTGTTTCCAACGAAATAGGTTGTGAATCTTTAAAAGCTTTCTGTGGGTTTTTTTTTTCTGCTTGATAACGGCAGATTACTCCGTCTTGCGGTTAGGGTCGTCGCCGTAAATAAGTACAACACATGATCCCCATCAAACCGCTTTACCGGCTGAAAGAATAAGAAAGATATGGGGATCCGAGAACAAATCGATCTTATTTATATAATTTATGAAAGGGATAAATGATTCAAAGATCGAATACCTGGAAATTAAGGAAATTCGATTTAAATTTAAATTAAGTTGGTATTCCGAGGTATAATTGTATTTAGCACAAATAATTTATAAACTGAACCAGTTAATAAGGAATTCAATCGCCGCTCTCTCCTTATTTCCGCATGTGCGATAATAACCAACAACACAGAGGAATGAGTTGAAGGACAAACTAATCGATCTTATAAAGCTAAATATAAAATAATGAGAACCCATGATACATTTTTTTTTATCTTGTGTGTTAGTTTTAAGTATTAATCTTTATTGAGACCTATCACATTGTCACAGACACGACAGACTCAACTAAGAGTGTTCATTCATTTGTTCCATTGCTATTTTATTTATTGGAGACGTCATTGGTCAAGCGTCGTATTCGCTACTTCACTGAAGTGCCATGCATTTTGAAGAGCTAATTGTAGAGCTAGGAGAATTCGGACCTTACCAAAGAAAAATATATTTTCTACTTTGCGTCTCTACAATGATGTTGGGCTGGCATGATCTGGCTGTGGTTTTTTTGGGAGCGACTCCTGAGTTCCAATGCAAATCTGTAAAACCAAACTTGACTAGACAAGAGTTGGAGGATGGGACATCCAAGGGAGTGTTAGAATCGATTCCCTCGTCTGATTTATCCTGCTATCAATATATTTCGGAGACGTTGGAAGGCCAGAATTTAGAGCAAGCTGATCATTTTTTTCCTAATGCGTCTTACAGATTGATGTCATGTCAGGATAAATACGAGTTTTCAAAATCTGTATATATTGAAACGATCGTGTCAGAGGTATTAGCGAAAGGCTAAGTATTTATATTTGTATTATATTATATTATAGATTATTGTTATGGTTTTATTTAATTTTTATGAAAAAGTTTTAATATTTTGAGTAGAAACATTTTTCGTAACCCTGAGATACACAAAAAATATGTAGACATGTATCATTTATGAAATTTTACAAAATATATTATAGCATTTTAATACTTGTGAAGCATATTAATACATTTTCGTTGAAACTTAATCGATTAAATATTGATTGCATTAATATTATTTTATGGGAAGAATTTTCTGAGAATATAGAATTGCTAATATTAAATAACTTATTTTCAAAACTAAGTTAAATTGTGACATTCTGTCGAGAGAACTATTGTTTTTGCTGCTCTCGTTGTGCTAAATCTTTGACGATAGTAGTTTAAAGTAACATGTAAACGAAACAAACATAATGTAAGCACTTTCAGTTCTTTGTAATAAAAAGCATTTATATGTATTAATTTTTACAAGTGTGCTCTTGGGCTATTTATCTCCAATTTAAAAAAAAAAAAATAAACGTCCCAATATCTTCGGTGTCTTATATTTTGATATGATAGTTTCAACTCGTTTGTGACAAAAAGTTCTGGGTGCAGCTATTACAGTCTATTTTCTTCGCTGGAGGCTTAGCTGGATCTGTCATATTTGGTCAGATTTCAGACAGGTTAGTTACGTTGATATGATGAATATCGATCTTACTAATAAAGTTATGATTTAACGTGAAAGTATATATATATATATATATATATATATATATATATATATATATACATTGCTAAAGAGTAAAAATTTTTTTATATAGTCCTTGAAAGGATGATATATTAGTCTCTTAGATATTATACTATCGCTAATGTATCAGTTTTTTTTAAAGCCTATGTTTATACCCAACTCCAGGCACAAGGTAAGACATTGATAGGTCATTGGGCTCATTTACAGTTCAATCAATAACTCAAAGTAAGCTTCTCTAGCTCACACACGTCAGGTCACCAATGATAATATAGACCTAGAAACAAGCGATCTACACAACATAAAATAAAATTAGTAGTTTTCTTATAGGAAACAAGCGGCATCTTTTAAAAATTTCAGACTTTGAGCCTGTTTTAAAGGATTTTAACTTTGATTCTGAGATGTTTATTTACTTAGAATATAAATATTTCATGGAACAAAAAAATGATTTGACTTTCTTTACACAATTTCAGATATGGACGAAAGACGTCATTTCTATCTGCATTCCTAGTTTTGTTTATAAGTGGTACTGTTGCGTCATTCGCTCCAAATATCTACCTTTTTCTTGTGATGTACTTCTTCCAGGGGGCAGCAAATGCTGGAGCATATATTATAGCAATAACATTATGTAAGTAATATAACAAATGTTATTAAACTAAATCTTAAAATATGTTTATTTATAATTAAAAGTTATCGTTATTGTAAGCCATTACTTGTAACCAATCTATTTTAATTACAATTTTTCTTAAAGCCTCTATTTCATTTAAGCTACCGAGATAGTTGGCCTCAAATACAGAGTTCCAGTTGGTATCATTGTTCAGAGTTTCCACAGTATCGGCTTCGTGACGCTTTCCGGAATCGCCTATCTTATTAGAGAGTGGCGATACTTGGAGATGGCGATTACTTTCCCTGTAGTTTTCACAATTCTGTATTGGTGGTGAGAAATATATTGTGTTCTTTTATCACAAAATTGTATGTTTGTCTATTAGCATAGACGATTATCTGAAACAATCCTTTAGTTTGTTATATATTCTCTCGGTTCCAATGGGAAATAGAAATATGAGTATACGTCATTTTGTATAAAATATTATAGTGTCATGCTTAATATTTTTTAAGATCCGATTAGCTGTCAAGGCTTTTTCAATATCAGTCAACAAACTTTAATCATTATATACAATATAAATGTCTTTTTTAATGTGGGGAAAAATATTACTTTTCTTGTATTTTAACGTTTATTATTAATTTATTATATTATTCATTTGTTAAAATTGAAATATTTTTATTTTAAATTGTGCGCAATAAGAACTAAACTAGACGCTCGGTTTTAGCTAAAATGTAGGCAATCAATCACTGAGTACCGGCACTTATTATTTTTACAAAAAAAGCACTGGAATTGTCACAGGACCAGCGGTCACTGAAGGGCTACGGTTGAATTATGAAATGTTGTATGCGTGTAAATACTTATAATTATTTTTTATCTTATAATATCAGTGGAATATTAAATATTTTTCTGTATATTTTTTAAGCTATGTACTAAAACCCTATCATCAAACTAGAAATTTCTTTTTTTTAACTTTTTTGGCAATATAGTTGCAAGTCGACATATTTCTTTTCTGAAACTGTATCAATAATAGATGAAAACTATACATTCGTTAGCAAGCACTAATACACAACCAGTAACACATAAAAAAAATGTAATCATCTATATAAATAATAGCGATTTTGGGTTCTGCATTAAATCGAAAGTAAAGAATTAATACAACAGTATTCCAGTTTAAAATACAATCACGAAAAAATTGGATCTGCCCGAAACCAAAAATAACCTAGCCTAACGATCAAGCCTAAGGGGATATAACTCTATGCAAAGGTTTTGCTGGATTCAGCTATTTTTTTTTAGAATACGTGAATTTATTTTTTATTAAAGTATATACGTAATATTACTCTACCCCACCATCCCCTCAACCCCCCTCCGCCCTCCGATACATAAGTGTTTAAAATGTAATTATCCATTGTGTTGGACAATGTATGTAGCAATTTACATTCCACCATATAATACAAATGTCGCCACCTTGCAACAGATGGTTATTGACGCAGGGATGATTTAACGTTTACATCCTTATTCATAGACAAAGGAGTTTGATAATATCGTATAGTTAAAACAATGTCTAGTGGACGTCAGTCTCATCTGCTACTCGATTAATACATTGATTAGGAAATGGACTACTTAACAATGTGTGGGAAATAAATATTGACCACACTGTCTTGAGTATAAATGGTTACTGTCTGGTGCGCCGATGGTATAATTACTCTTTTCATAACGCTTCAAGTAAAACATGGCTTTGCAAATTGTTATTATTGAATATAATTTATCTGTTGTACAGACATATGGCAGTAGAATGAATTTCAGTCTTACAAATAAAGTCATAATTCAATGGGGTAGTATAGCGAACGTCTTACGTAGCATTTATATTGACATTTTCTGTTATAACCCCTAAAAAGGTGGTATATTTAGCTCTTAAATACAATACTACCGCTAATGTATCGGTTTTTTGTGATGCCAATATTTTCTCTTCCACCCTTTGGAAGCACTACATGAAACTTTTGTATTCTACTGGGCACGTTAAAAGTTGAGTCCTTTGTAAATTAAACTGTTCCAACAATACGGTTTTAGAACAAAAAA